>SJYQ01003001.1:313070-462296 GCA_006410935.1 Redunca redunca
ACTGTGGTGTTGGAGAAGACTCTTGAGAGTCCCTTGGACTGCAAGGAGATCCAACCAGTCCATTCTAAAGGAGATCAGCCCTGGGATTTCTTTGGAAGGAATGATGCTAAAGCTGAAACTCCAGTACTTTGGCCACCTCATGCGAAGAGTTGACTCACTGGAAAAGACTGATGCTGGGAGGGATTGGGGGCAGGAAGAGAAGGGGACGACAGAGGATGAGATGACTGGATGGCATCACCGGCTCGGTGGATGTGAGTTTGAGTGAACTCCAGGAGTTGGTGATGAACAGGGAGGCCTGGCGTGCTGTGATTCATGGGGTCGCAAAGAGTCAGACACGACTGAGCGACTGAACTGAACTGAAGTGCCACCTGGGAAGCCCTTAAATGTGTACACCTGAACACAACGAGACTAATTAAACAACTGTGATCTAGTCCCACCATTGCTTAGAATCTCATCCCAATTTTGATTTTTATAAAAAGAAATCTCATTTAAGCCTTGAGATAACTGTTTCAAAATTTCTCTCCATTTTCTTAATCAATGAATATGATAATGAAAGTTTCCCTCAAAAGCTCATGTGAATAAGCCCTTAAGCCAAAAAGCATGTGTCAACAATTCTCCATTTTATAAGGGAATGAATCTTAGAACACACCATCTATCTTGTCTCCAAAATATGACCAAGGATTCTAGCCCAAAACAGTCTGACGTTAACACTGGTCAGGAAAAAGCAGGGGGAAATTAATTAGCTTTTTGTTTTCAGTCTCTGCTCAAAACTCTGCCTCCTTTTTCTTCCTCTCCAGGAACCAGAACAGGATCACCATGGAAACACCTATCTTCCCTTCTTGGTCCTCTCTCGTGTGGCTTGCTACCTGGGATACCCTTCAGCCTCTTGTTAAGGAGAGAGGCCATAACTACCAACTCTGGATACTGGGTATCTGGAACAGGTCGAAGAATCCAGGGAGTGGGGGGAAGGAAAGGGGAAGCCGGGGCGGGGCGGGAAGGCGAAAAAACAGAACTGCAAATTTAATCGAAGCTGACAATTATCAAAGATGTGGCTGAACCAAATCAACAAGCTATCGATCATGTAAAGATCATCTCGGATTTCAGATTTTCAAGTATATGGAGTGTACTTGCCCTCTGGCCAAGAAATACAGTCTTGGAGCCCAAGAAAACATTTTCTGACACACGTGCACACAGAGAAACTTTCAGCATAGGCAAGGGCTTTTCAGAAACATAAATGGATGAGCGGATCGTTTTTAAGTCTCTGGAGGCTGCTGCCCTTGTCTTATCGGGCCAGCCAGGAACTTCTTAAAAAAAAGGAGTTTTTATGAGGCTGGTGGGTGCAGTAACAAACAACACGTGGTGAGGGGATGATTAAATAGCACCCCATGGGTGGGAAGGGAAGTAGCAGAGAAAGGCTAACCTGGCAGGAACGATCTGGTCGTGTGGGGAGGAGACAGGAGGCCACTCGTCCCCATCAACATTTGATCCTCTCTGGGAAAGGAGTTTTGTCACTTCTGGCAAGAACACTTGATTGGGAAAGTCTGCCTCAGCCAAAGCGCTGGCGTTTAAAGCTAGATCTAAATAACGCACACCATGTGTGTTGGTTCCTATTATAATCAGTCGTTGAAGACCGACAAAACAGTCAGTCCTGTAAACACTCATAGAGATGGCTTTGGCCAGAGAGCTCTTAAAGCCTCATTTATTTTTGTGATTTTGCAAAAAGTGTAACTCTCTCTTACCTCAAAACCCTCCATGCTGCTACTCAACCTACCATCCAAAAATAAAAATAAAACAGCCAACCCACAGGAACGAATAACAAAAAATTGAAGAGATTAAAACTGCTCCGGAGGGAGAGAGAGCTCATTTGATATGCTCTAACATTTGAAAAGGGAAATGAAGGGGAAAACAGAGAAACCAATGAAGGGGAAAGCCATTCTCGGCTAAGCCATCCCTCAGTGGCCTGAGCCTATGATAGGCTTATTCCCTCCCTCACTCCCCTGGGAGGCAGCAAGTTCACCAGAATCTTCTCATCATTACGATTTCAACTTTGCAACTCCCCTGCAGAGAGCAGCGGCTGCCGAAGCACACCAGGCAGCTGAATCATTTATGCTGTTTGGGGAAAACAGGACCAACACAGGGAAATCATTTCTGTGCAAAAAAGAATAAGAATTATAAGAAGAAAACAAATAAATAAGAATTGTGGCTGGGTTTTTTTCCCTTAAAGGACAGCAAGGTGACCTCAATACTACAATTTTGGGAGAAAAAAATGGGGCAGGCAGAACCCCATGATGTTTGGTCAATGTGCCATCTCTGACAGGAAAGCTAAGCTCTTAAGGGCAATCTCCTTGAACATGAGATTCACTTGTTAACTTAACAGCCATAGTTTCTCCGCCTGAAAAATAAGGACAAAAATATGTTCCTATAAGATTATAGAACATTTAACACAATGTTGCCTGCAGAGTGCTTGGCCTGGTGCCTAGCACACACGCTGTAGCTTAACTATTACATCTATGGGATTGCTGCTGTAAGAGAATGTGCAAGAGTGCTAAATCACTTTAGTCATATACAACTCTTTTCAACCCTGTGGATCACAGTCCTGTCAGGCGAGTCCATGGGCATTCTCCAGGCAAGAATACTGGAGTGGGTTGCCATGCCCTCCTCCAGGGGATCTTCCCAAGCCAGGGGTCAAACCCGTGTTTCTTATGTCTCCTGCATTGGCAGACAGTTCTTTACCACTAGCCCCACCTGGGGAGCAGATGGCTGTGGTAGTATACTATACAGAGAGAGCCTGAGGCCGAGCCTGGCACAGGGCGAGCTTTCAATAGGCGACAGTCCTTATTCTGGCCCTTATTGGGACCTTAGACATCACTGGCTACTGCAGAGAACGAGCACTGGGGCAGCAGACAAGGCGGGACATCCTCTCACACAGCCCTCACCTGCATCTGTCGTTCTACATGTTGACCGCCTCCAGCTAGCCTCCTGGGGTCAGAAAAGCCTAGGAACAGAACTCCAGATTCCATAGGACAACAGCCACAGTGAAGAAAAGGCTGAGTCACCACATGCACAGGCAAACGGCCACTCCCAAAGCACATGGCCACACCCACGGCACATGGCCACACCCACAGTACATGGCCACACCCACAGCACATGGCCACACCCACGGCACATGGCCACATTCATAGCTTATGGCCACACCCACAGCATTTGGCCACATTCATAGCTTATGGCCACACCCACAGCACATGGCCACACCCACGGCACATGGCCACACCCACAGCACATGGCCACACCCACGGCACATGGCCACACCCACAGCACATAGCCACACCCACAGCACATGGCCACATTCATAGCTTATGGCCACACAAGCTTGCACACTCATTCACACACACATTTCTAGAAAAACTGCAAAATATATTTATCTCTCTGGTTTTTAGGAATACCCAATATCAAACAAGAAACTAGAAAGCAGAATGAAATAAGTAGATCGTTGCTTACTTTATCTGAGGACAGGAAGTAGGAGCTAAAGAGATGGGGGGCAAGATTTACAGAACAGGATTTTTGCTGTGACCCATTCATAGAGAGCTATCGATTTAGAGGGTCTTACTGCCAAATGCTCAAACTACCGCACAATTGCACTCATCTCACACACTAGTAAAGTAATGCTCAAAATTCTCCAAGCCACGCTTCAGCAATATGTGAACCATAGACTTCCAGATGTTCAAGCTGGTTTTAGAAAAGGCAGAGGAACCAGAGATCAAATTGCCAACATCTGATGGATCATGGAAACAGCAAGAGAGTTCCAGAAAAACATCTATTTCTGCTTTATTGACTATGCCAAAGCCTTTGACTGTGTGGATCACAATAAACTGTGGAAAATTCTGAAAGAGATGGGAATACCAGACCACCTGATCTGCCTCTTGAGAACACTATATGCATGTCAGAAAGCAACAGTTAGAACTGGACATGGAACAACAAACTAGTTCCAAATAGGAAAAGGAGTACATCAAGGCTGTATATTGTCACCCCGCTATTTAACTTACATGTAGAGTACATCATGAGAAACGCTGGGCTGGATAAAGCACAAGCTGGAATCAAGATTGCTGGGAGAAATGTCAATAATCTCAGATATGCAGATGACACCACTCTTATGGCAGAAAGTGAAGAGGAACTCAAAAGCCTCTTGATGAAAGTGAAAGAGGAGAGTGAAAAACTTGGCTTAAAGCTCAACATTCAGAAAACGAAGATCACGGCATCCGGTCCCATCACTTCATGGGAAATAGATGGGGAAACAGTGGAAAGAGTATCAGACTTTATTTTGGGGGGCTCCAAAATCACTGCAGATGGTGATTGCAAGCCATGAAATTAAAAGACACTTACTCCTTGGAAGGAAACTTATGACCAGCCTAGATAGCGTATTCAAAAGCAGAGACGTTACTTTGTCAACAAAGGTCCGTCTAGTCAAGGGTATGGTTTTTCCTGTGGTCATGTATGGATGTGAGAGTTGGACTGTGAAGAAGGCTGAGTGCCAAAGAATTGATGCTTTTGAACTGGTGTTGGAGAAGACTCTTGAGAACCTCTTGGACTGCAAGGAGATCCAATCAGTCCATCCTAAAGGAGATCAGTTCTAGGTGTTCTTTGGAAGGAATGATGCTAAAGCTGTAACTGATACTCTGGCCACCTCATGTGAAGAGTTGACTCGTTGGAAAAGACTCTGATGCTGGGAGGGATTGGGGGCAGGAGGAGAAGGGGTCGACAGAGGATGAGATGGCTGGATGGCATCACTGACTCGATGAACATGAGTTTGAGTGAACTCCGGGAGTTGGTGGTGGACAGGGAGGCCTGGCATGCTGTGATTCATGGGGTCACAAAGAGTCGGACATGACTGAGCGACTGAACTGAACTGAACTGAACCAACATTCTGGAGTTCATCCCATACAACAAGGCTTCCCTGGTGGCTTAGAGGTAAAGAATCCGCCTTCCAAGCAGGAGACACAGGTTTGATCCCTGAGTCAGAAAGATCCCCTAGTGAAGGAAATGGCAGCCCACTCCAGTATCCTTGTCTGGAAAATCCCATGGACAGAGGAGCCTGACAGGCTGCAGTCCATGGGGCCACAAAAGAGTCGGACATGACTGAGCAACTAAACAGCAACAACCCATGTAATAAAGTCAGATTGTTTTGTCAAATTTTATTTTGGCTGCCTTGTGGATTTTTGTCCATATCACGGTTAAAGATGGAGAAGGCAATAGCACCCCACTCCAGTATTCTTGCCTGGAAAATCCCATGGACAGAGGAGCCTGGAAGGCTGCAGTTCATGGTGTCACTAAGAGTCACACACAACTGAGCGACTTCACTCTCACTTTTCACTTTCCTGCATTGGAGAAGGAAATGGCAACCCACTCTAGTGTTCTTGCCTGGAAAATCCCATGGACGGAGGAGCCTGGTAGGCTGCCGTCTAGGGGGTCGCACAGAGTCGGACATGGCCTGAAGCGACTTAGCAGCAGCAGTTAGATACTGCCTCCTGCTGAGACAGACCTGGGACCTGGGACCTTTCGCTGCAATGCTTGCACCTGTCTCCACCTCTCCTCAAACAACACAGTATATAAAGATACAATACTGGACTAAAAATAACTGTGTGCATGCTCAGTTGGGGCAAAATTATAGAGAAAACATACAAAGAGACCAAAAAACCCAACTGCCAATTTTGAAGAGCCTGGAGAAAAAGCAGGGTGTCGGGAACAAAAAAACAGGATACTGAGCATACCCCCTGCACACACCACCTCAGGGGTAGGCAAACCATCGAAGCCATCCCTCTGGCCTGACCCCTCGACACACCCGTATACTCACCCCATGTAAGGAATCGGCTCACCCCCACCCAGGGAGTGAGCAAGCAAGAGAACCTGATGCCTGCTCTCACCTCCCCCTGCTACAGCAGGGGCCCCAGTAGAGCCTTGCCTGAATTTCTTGTCTGGCCTCTGGTCAGTTTCTACTGACTGGGGAAGGTCAAGAACCTGGTTGGTATCAATGCCAGCACCAAGGACTCGGCCCCCGGAAGGAGGTCCAGCACACACAGTGCCCTCCTGCCCCATGGGGTGATGCGCAAACAGAGACCTCTATTATACCCATGTGCCTGCTGCAGTTCGGAAGGACCACGGGATGGTGGAGGTCCTGTTCTCACCAAGCTTCCCCAAAGCATTAAGTTAATAAGTGCACCTCAAATGTCTCAGCAGCGTCCTCCCAAGGTAGGAGCTGTGCAAGTGTTGGTATTAGACTCAGGGAGGCTGAGCATACATCCCCCTCCACTAAAACTCAGACACTTCCGAATCCGAGCACCTCTGGCTAGAGAGTGGACACAGTGTGGGTGAGCATGGTCTCGGGAGGAAGAGGAAGGAGGGTCTGCTTGGGTTCAAGTCTTCTGCCCACAGAACCGCAGAACCACAGGCAGAATCCTCACCTGTGCAGAGAAGTCAAAGGTGGCTTCGGTCTGGATCCCTCTGACATTGCTCCCGTGGCCCCTCTCTGTCATTGCAAACATCCCCATGTATTTCTGTGCCTGGAGTTGACCGGGTGTTAGAAGGGAATCAGCTAGTCAAATGGCTGCTCTAACTGCCGACCTCTCAGATCATTATCTCAGAGGACAGGATGGTTAGATGGCATCACTGACTCAATGGATGTGAGTCTGAGCAAACTCCATGAGATGGTGAAGGACAGGGAAGCCTGGCGTGCTGCAGTCCATGGGGTTACAAAGAGTCGGACAGGACCAAGCAACTCAACAACTGAACAACAGATCATTAAGAACATGGGCAAGAGAGGGAATAGTAAGTTGGAGCTGGAGATATTATAAAAACTCAGTCTGGTGACAACCAGGGTGATAACAATACGACAGACCCGTGCAATCTGAAAGAGGGAGTCTTAGGATTCTCATTTCAAACAAAGCTCTGGCTGACACTAATTCTATATTTCATTTTCTTTTTCTGCAAACACACACACACACCCCTAACTACTGTAAAGTTTTGCTACCCACTCCAGTATTCTGGTCTGGAGAATTCCATGGACTGTATAGTCCATGGGTCAGAAAGAGCAGGACACGACTGAGCGACTTTCACTTTCATCTTCATAGAAACTGTCTAAGGTGGTCCATGCCATACCTGGAGAGGCTGAAGCCACTGAGTTACGTGTGCTGGGCCTCCGAGATTTCTGATGGCCCCACCGAACAGCCAGTAAATTATTCCACACTGGAACCAAGCACAGTACAGACCACTGTTAGAAACAGTCAACAACTTAATGACGACAGAACCCACTGGGCAAAAGCCATTCAAGGAACACCGATCAGCTCATCAAGCTCTACCTTCGCCCCACAAGCAGCAAGGCATCCATGCCCTCCCCCTCGCGGCCTGGGCAGCCCCAGTCCCCCTGGACAGGCACAGCTCTCGGTTCCCCTTTGTGCAGAGGCCGCCCCAGCAGCACAGCACATCCATCCCCCATCCTCAGGGAGGCCCGGTTCACCCCATCACTCTGTCTTGTCTGAAAAAGGGAAAGTGTTAGTCACTCAGTCATGTCTAACTCTTGGCAACCCTATAGAGTGCAGGGTCCATGGATTCTGTCCTCTGTCCATGGGACTCTCCAGGCAAGAATACTGAAGTGGGTTGCCATGCCCTCCTCCAGGGGATCTTCCCGACCTAGGGAATATAACCCGGGTCTCCCTCACTGCAGGCAGATTCTCTACCATCTGAACCACCAGGGAAGCCCCTGCCTTGTCTGCTCAGGGTTTAATTTGGTGCCTGGTAGGCCGAAGATATGCACCAGCCTTTGTGCACTGATCCCAGGTGCTGACCGCAGCCTGGAGAGTCCATGAGAAACAGTCTGCAAACAGGAAGGTGGATGGAAGAGGTGGCTACAGCATGAGCAGGCACTGGGCTCAGATGAGGCAGGCTAGACTGTGGGACCTTGCACAACGACACAATGCCTGAGTTTCCCCATCTGACAGATGCAGTGGATGGTGAGCCCCCACTTACTGTGCCCTCCCGCCTCCCATGGTCTGAGCTCCACACACTCCCTGCCTATCACAACCATCCCAGGAGGAAAACACAATTCCCCTCACTTGATAATTGGCAATTCCCCTCACCAGGCTTCCCTGGTGGCTCAGACAGTTAAGACTCTTCCTGCAATGCTGAAGACCCAGATTCGATCCCTGAATTGGGAAGATCCCCTAGAGAAGGGAATGGCTACCTACTCCAGCATTCTTGCCTGGAGAATTCCATGGACAGAGGAGCCTAGCGGGCTATAGTCCATGGGACTGCAAAGAGTCAGACATGACGAAGCAACTGACACTTTCACCTCCACTTCCTCACTTGACAGATGAGGACAGTGAGGTTCAGGAGAAGGAAGTGACCTGTCCACAGCTGCACCTGAGGAAGCACCCAGGGCTGGGGTTCAAGTCCAAGCTGCCTGACACCTAACAGCCCTTTGTAGCAAGGTTCAGTAAGAGGCAACTGCCAGGCACTTTGGTCAAGAGGAGGAGAAAGAAGAAAAGGAAGGGTGGCTTGAGCAGGGCCGTTTGAAGGGAGCAGGGGACTGAGTGCAAAGACAGAAGAGCTCAGGTGTTCAGACATTTGCTGTGCTTGCCGTTCAGCATCCCCTCACAGGAACACAGCCCCAGCTTTCCTCTTGGGAGCCCTCTTCCCCCAGACTCAGTCCAAGCGGCTCGTGGCTAATGTCAACCTCCAGGTCAGCTTTCAGTTGAGCCTGGGACCCAGGACTGGCCAATCTACATAACATCATGGCCAAGGGGATGCTTTGGGATGAATCCGTGATCTGGGTGGGTCCTATCAGACTGGCCACTGGACACAGGAGTCAGCTCTTAGAGAAGAGAAACTTCTCTTTTATTGGAAATAATGGAACTTGGAAGAAGGGAGGACGGGGATTGCTCTTGCCATCAAGAGAGCTGGTGAAGGAAGCCAGTGCCTGGGGGTCAAGGTGAGGGGAAGTTGAGAGATGAGAGGGACCAGGTCCCACGCAACCACATCTGAAGCTAGCTGGACCCTGGACTCTTCGAGTACAACAGCCAACAGGTGCCTTTTTTCTGGGGTCACTGCAATCGAATGCATCCCAGTGGACACAGTGACCCCAAGGAAGACCTTGCAGGTAAGTGGCAGAAACAGCATTTTCACATGCTCCCATCTGAGAACTGTCATCAGCTTCTGGTGGGGACCATACCCTGCACCACACGGGTGTAATCAGCCTTATGCTAACTTCCAAAAAGGCCACTTCATCAAGTCGAAGTGAACCACTTGACCAGCTGAAATGCTCTGACATCACAACGGATGAATTTCACTAATTACATGTGACACATGAGGCGCTTTGCATTTGGAGAGTAACCAAATGTCCTTGGAAGAGGCTGAGCGCCCTGATTTCCCAGTTCCCTGCTCCTTGGAATCACTGCCGACCCAGCAAGCTGCTTTTCTAACTCCAACCCAGGGAAATGGAACCCATCCAAATAGCCCTTTCCCCCCCCCCAAACCCTCCTGGAAATCAAGTTAAAGAAAAATATTTTTCTAAAACTAAAACAGGTTGAATTTTCTGCCCTTAAGTCTCTTTGGCTGGTGGCTAATGTGTTCTTTATAGTGTATTGTTTTCCTAGGTTTTACATTTTTTCCTCCTCTTTAGAAAGACAGGAAATGAGTCGGCTACCTTTTGAAAAACTCCATTCACTAAATGCTATTAGTAGGGGCACTGGGCTAGGTGAGTGAAACCTGCAGGCTTCTGGAAAACCACAGGAGCTGGGCTTCCCTGGTGGCTCAGTGGTAAAGAATCAGCCTGCCAATGCAGGAAACATAGGTTCAATCCCTGATCCAGGAAGATTCCACAGGGCGTGGGCAACTAAGGCCTGTGTGCCAGTACTACTGAGCCTGTGCTCTAGGGCCCAGGAACTGCAACGACTGAAGTCCGCGCACCCTAAAGCCTGTGCTCCGCACCTAGAGAAGCCACCACAGTGAGAAGCCAGCACACCGCAACCAGAGGATCACCCCGCCCACCGCAACCAGAGAAGGCCCTCACAGGGACACAGACCCAGCGCAGCCAAGAACTAAAGGATGTTTTCAAAACTGCCGGAGTTAACTGAGGCATCACCTGCAAGACCCCGATCCACACGGTCTGTTCAAACACGGGCCTCTTCCCCACGTGCTGACCAGCACGCCATCGCCAAAGCCTCAGTCTCCAAAGAGCAGGGAATCTGACGGCTGGGGAGGCCCTTGGGGGACTCTCACAGGCAGCTCCCTGGCCTGGCCTGCTGTACTCTGAGCAGGACTCTCACAGGCAGCACCCAGCCAGGTGGCCAGGCCCGGGTGCCCGGCCAGGGCATGGTGGTCAGATCCCAGTAAAGGGCACGAGAAGTGGAGGCATTTGGGGAGGATTCTGGAGACAGAGCTGGTGGGTTACACTTGGGAGGTGGGGGCAATGTGATACCTGGTCTTTGACCTGAGTCTTCAGATAGATGGAGGATCACCCATTGCAAGGAAGGAGCCTGCAGGAGGAGCCAGGGAGGAGGGGGTGGATCCCCTAAAACAGGGATGCTGAGCTGGAATGGAGAAGGACGTGGAGCCACCACGAGGAACAGCACCAGGTGTCCCCGTGACAGGGCACCAGCCCACTGCTGCCAACGCTGCCGGCGAGAGTCCTGCTCTGGCTGGACCCCAGCCCACCTCGGGAGGCAGGATACAGAGAAATGCTGGGAAAAGCAGCGGCAAGGAAATAAATCAGGGAAGCAGGAGGCAAGGGACACCTAAGGAAACCCTAACTTTAAACACATGTACACCTTGTTCTGCTTGTTTGAGAAAGCCCCCTCTCTCCTTTCTCACTTCTCTGGAGGACCACAGACACAGCTCCAAGGTCAAGTTCAGGGGATCATGAGCACAACAGGCCCAGGGAGGGCTGGTAGCAGTCTCCAGTGGCCACAGTTGGGAGCTGGGAACTACAGTCAGGACAGGCTGACGGGCCCAGGGATATGGCCTCCAGCAAGGCCCTTTAGCTCCCAAAGAGTGGCTAGAAGGAGAGCTGACCCCTGGGCAGGGAAAGCTGAATGGGCTGGGCCTGGGAACAGAGGTCGGTCCCTCCTCCACCCTCTAGCTGAGCCACCATCTGGCAGCCCACTTGGGGAAGGCCCACGTCAAGAGCTGCAGCACCCCCCCACCACCACTTACATAGCTCCTGCAACCTGCAAGCCATGGCCTGGAGCTCCGCCTGGGCACCATCGGCCTAAATCTGAACCAGCCTGTGACTGGGCATCAACACACCTAGCATCACCATCCTCATAGAAAACGAGCTGCAGGAGTATGATGGGACATCTAGGGCCGTGATGGAGACGTCTCGGAGTTGGGACATGAACACACATCATTCTGACCATCTCCCTGACACCACGGACCTGCCAGGTCTCTGATGTGTGTGAGAATCCAGGTCCTTCCTACATGATGGTCAGACAGCAGGTCCCCTAAAGAGACTTCAAGTGCATTCAGATTGTTTCCATTTCAAAAGCAGGTGGGAGGAACTTATCTGGTGGTCAAGTGGCTCAGACCCCATACTCCCAATAAAAGGGGTGCATTTGATCCCAGGTCAGGGAACTAGATCCCACATGCCATAACTAAAGATTCCATGTGTCACAACTAAGAACTGCCATAGTCAAGTGAATAAAATGTTTAAAAAAGAAAACAAAGAGTAGATGGGCTATACCGAGGCACTGCAATCAGTTTTTGAAACAATGGTGACCCCACAAAGGATAGTGCAGTGGACTAAGTTGTTAGGTCTTTACCCAAAAACTCCTCTATTTGTTGCTGTATAGTCGCTAAGTCATGTCCAACTCTTTGCGACCCCAGAGACTGTTACCCAAAAGGCTCCTTTAGTCCATGAGATTTTCCTGGAAAGAATATTGGAATGGATTGTCATTTCCTCCTTCAGGGAATCTTCCTAATGCAGGGATGGAACCTGCATCTCCTGCATTGGCAGGTGGATTCCTTACTGCTGAACCACCAGAGAAGCCCAGAATTCATCTGCAGAAGCTTTAATCCCCAATGTGGTGTTAGGATATAGGACCTTTGGGAACTAACTACATTTAAATGGGGTCTTTAGGATGGGGCCCGCATCATGGGATTAGTGCCCTTACAAGAAATACCAGAGTGCTCTCTCTCTCTCTCTTTCTCTCTCTTTTCTCTCTGTCTCCCCCATCCTGCTCCTGAAATGTGGGCACACACAGAGACGGTGGCTGGCTGCCTACAAGCCAGAAGGAGGGCCCTAACCTGGAACTGAATCAGCTGGCAGCTAGATCTTGGATTTCCCAGCCTCCAGACCATGAGAAAATTAATTTTTGTTGTTTAAACTATCAGTTCTGTAGCTCTTTATCATGGTAGCCTATGCAAACCAAGACAGAGTGAGATGATTCAAACAAGGGGAAACAGGAGCCGTCATGGGGAAGAAGAAAAGGAAGCAGGTCTCGATTCTTTTGGCTGTAAGTTCATCCAGATTGCATCAGCCTGTTTGGCGGGAGACCTTGGGCTGGCTCCCAAGTCAGAGTGAGATTCAAAGCCCTCAGCAGAGAAAGTCTCTCTCTCTCTGGCACCCCTCTCCCTTTCCCGACCCCCTCACAGTGAGTCGCTCTCCAAGCAGCCCTTGGCTCAGCCAGCACTTGGCTGTGTGAGTACAACTGTGTTTGTCCAAAGCACTTAGGGACACTTGGAGCTGCTGGATGATGCAGAGTTGGAGGAAGAGAAAAAGGCGCTCAGGTCTACGGGGTGCAGATAATGCTGATGAACTGATGTTCAGGTTGACGGCCAGCTCAGCTGACCAGGAGAGCCACGGGGGCCTTGGACCGGCAGTGAGATGTGGGGAGGTTGTGACCAACCCAGGACTCACTCACCCACTCACCATGCACTGCCTTCCCCTCACCGTAAGTCTCCCTCCATCACCAACAGGAAAGGCAGATAGGATGGACCAGGGCCACAACCTACACCTTCCACTAATTGTCTAGGGTGTCCAAGCACAAGGAAAAAAAGATTACCCTGTATGTAGCGCTTTCCTGGTGACTCAGCAGAAAAGAATCCTCCTGCCACTGTCTGTCACTGCAGGAGACCCAGGTTCAATTCCTGGGTCAGGAAGATCCCCTGGAGAAGGGAATGGCAACCCACTCCAGTATTTTGCCTGGAAAATCCCATGGACAGAGGAGTCTGGCAAGCTACAGTCCACGGGGTTGCAGAGTCAGACACGGCTTAGCAACTAAACAACAGCAACAAACAGCTCACGTGCGGGAAAAGCCAACAGGGTTAATTGTCATTATTTTTTTTACATGGACCATTTTTAAAGTCTTTATTGATTTGTTACAATACTGTTTTTGTTTTATGTTTTGTTTTTTTTGGCCATGAGGCATGTAGCATCTTAGCTCCCTGACCAGGGATTGGGTCCACACCCCCAACATTAGAAAAAAGAAAAGTCTTTACCACTGGACCACCAAGGGAAGTCCCTAATCATCATTTTTGTTCAATTTTCCAAGTCTTTTTATTATGGTATAATAATAACATAAATGTTATAACATAAAGCTTGCCATTTTAGCCACAGTTACATGTTCAGTTCAGCGGGATGAACTTTACTAACAGTATTATGCAACCATTGGCACTACTTCTAAAACTTTCTCATCCTCCCAACAAACTGCCCATTAACCAACAACTGACCCCGTTCTCCCCTTCCCTCAGCCTCTGGGAACCTGTAATTGACTTTTTATCCCTATAAATTAATTTGTCTATTCTCAAATGTTCGTGTAAGTAGAATCATACAGTATTTGTCCTCATGGATCTGGCTTATTTCACTTAGCATATTTTCAAGATTCGTGTTGTAACATGTACCAGGACTTCATTCATTTTTATGGCTGAGTGATATCCCTTGGTACATTCTATATATTAGACAATATTTTGCCTATTCATTCATGCATTGATGGACACTTCTTTCAGCCTATGAGGCACTGTGAACAACACTGCAATGAACACTGGCATACAAGTATCTATTTAAGTCCCTGTTTTAATTCTTTGGGGTACATACCTAGGAGTGGAATTGCTAGATCAAACAGTAGTTCTACGTTTAACCTTTTGAGTGACTGCCAAACAGCTTTGATTCTATGCATTCATTTGATATTCATGTCTTGACATTTCCTACACAGCAAGAATGTAGACAGAGACAGTCTTCAAGGATGTTGCCTCTAGCGGTGCTAAGTGACATACAGTAGACGTGTGAATAAATACATCGATCCAAAATGGGTGCGCACCCAGACAGACGCTGTAAGGTACAAGGACAGACGACAACATGTAAGTGGGGTTCAAACTTCAGGCTTGGGCTTCCCTGGCAGCTCAGTTATAAAGAATCTCCCTACCAATGTAGGAAACAGGGGTTCCATCCCCGGTCCAGGAAGACCCCACAGGCCGAGGAACAACTCAGCCTGTGCGCCACGCTACGGAGCCTGTGCTCTGGATCTGCCGGACTGAACTGCTGAGCCCACGTGCGGCAAGCACGGACGCTCAAGTTCACCAAGAGCCCATGCTCTGCAAACAGAGAAGCCCCCGCAAAGAGCAGCCCGAGCGCAGGATCCAGGGAAGCTCCCGCTCACCACAGCTAGAGAAAAGCCTGCGCAGCAGCAAAGACTCGGCATGGACAGAAATAAATAAATAAGCTTGAGGCTGGAGGGAGGTTTCCCTGAAAGAAGGACACTTGACCAGGGACTTGAGAATGAGCATCAGGCAGGTGAAGGAGGAGAAAGGATCCTTCCAGGGTGACGGCATGAGTGGTCCAGATGTGGAAACAAGGGACCGAAAGAAGGCCAAGAGGGCGGGCCTCCTGGGCAGGCCCATAGGGCACAGAGGCGTCTGCAGAGGCGAATGTCGGGCCGGGCCATGTGGGACCCCTGAGCCAGCTCAAGGGCTGCAGGCATTCTCTGAACCACAAGAGGAAGAGGTCTTCAGCAGAGGACTGATGTCATCAGAGAAGCATTTTTAAAGGTCTGTTTCTTTAAATCTATTCAAATTTCCTTCTAGGATACTCAGGAGTAAAACTTTTTTTTAAAGTCTTCTATTGTGGGAAATGGAGAAGGTGATGGCACCCTACTCCAGTACTCTTGCCTGGAAAATCCCATGGACGGAGGAGCCTGGTAGGCTGCAGTCCATGGGGTCACAAAGAGTCGGACACGACTGAGCAACTTCCCTTTCACTTTTCACTTTCATGCATTGGAGAAGGAAATGGCAACCCACTCCAGGGTTCTTGCCTGGAGAATCCCAGGGACGGGGGAGCCTGGTGGGCTGCCGTCTATAGGGTCACACAGAGTCAGACACGACTGAAGTGACTTAGCAGCAGATTGTGGGAAAATTCAAACAAAATAGAAGAGTATCATGAACTCAACANTTTTTTTTTTTTTTTAACCACTCAGTGTAGAAAACTCCCGGAGAAGGTGATGGCACCCCACTCCAGTACTCTTGCCTGGAAAATCCCATGGACAGAGGAGCCTGGTAGGCTTTGGTCCATGGGGTCGCAAAGAGTCGGACACGACTGAGCAACTTCCCTTTCACTTTTCACTTTCATGCATTGGAGAAGGAAATGGCAACCCACTCCAGGGTTCTTGCCTGGAGAATCCCAGGGACGGGGGAGCCTGGTGGGCTGCCGTCTATAGGGTCACACAGAGTCAGACACGACTGAAGTGACTTAGCAGCAGATTGTGGGAAAATTCAAACAAAATAGAAGAGTATCATGAACTCAACAATGCCCAGCTCATGGTCCATTTTATTCATTTTTCCACCAGTTCACTCTCCCATTCTGCACCCCAGGTGATCTCAAAGTTTATCCCAGACATCCTGTCACTTCATCCCTAAGTATCTCCTAAGCCTCTGTCAAAGGTAAGGACTCTTCTTAAAAGCATGATCCTAAAACCATTATTTCACCTCAGATACAATAATAATCTTTTAATACTGCCAGAGAGCCAATGTTCAAATCTCCCCAACTGATTCCTAGTCTTTCTTTATGGTTTGTTGTTTGAATCAGGGTCTACTTAGTCTGGCTGAAGAGTTCATTCGGGTTTCTCTGTAGCATCTCGTGGAAAAATCCTAAACGAACATTTTGGCCAACCCAAGAAGTAAGGTCCACACATTGCAATGGGCTGAAATGTTTCTTCGGTCTGCTTGATACCAGAAGCTGCCCTTCCCTCATTCGCTCAAACATTCCCTATGCAGCTCTGTACGCCTGGCTCCATGCAAGACCCTGCAGGTGCAGACGAGCAGGTGTCCCACCCAGAGAGTGGGGACAGCCTGTGGAGGCTTCCCCATAGAGACCTGCCAGACAGAACCAGGGGCAATGTAGCAAAACGACCAGCGGAGGCTCCTGAGTCTTGAGCAGGATCCTCTAGGGTTTCTGAGAGGAGGATCTATTTGAGCATCTGAGCTGACTTTCTTCACTGCGGAAGCCACAGCCAAGAGAGAAGAGACCCTGCCTGGCTGAAATCGTAGGGAAGCCAGCTTCTTCACAAACGTCCTCACCTTGGGATGGCATTCACAGAAGTCTTCACTTTTAATTTCTGCTGCTGCATGCTAAGTCACTTCAGTTGTGTCTGACTCCTTGAGACCCTATGGACAGTAGCCCACCAGGCTCCTCCATCCAAGGGATTCTCCGGGCAAGAGTACTGGAGTGGGTTGCCATTTCCTCCTCCAGGGGATCTTCCCACCCAGGGATCGAACCCAGGTCTCCTATGTTGCAGGCAGACTCTTTACCGTCTGAGCCACCAAGGAAGCCCTTTTATTCCTATTCATATGTAAACGTCTATGCCACAGAACACAGAGAGTTTGCATCTTGGATTCATCAATGGCTTCTTGTTTGATCATTTCATCTTCATGTTCTCATCATAACTTCTCCCCTTTGGGGACATCAGAACTGGATGTCTGCGTGCAGACCCTTATTTGGAGACGCAGTGGCATCCCGGGAGGGAGGGAAGGTACATGCAGGGCCACACACCTGCTGGGAGACGCAGGGCATCAGGAGAGGTCACGGCACTCATGCCTTTCAAGCTATTCTGTTTACCATCCTTGGTGAGCTGGCACATGCAAAACAAGTCTACAGCACGATGCCATTTTATACCCATTTAACCAGCAAAAATGGAGAAGTGTATAAGAAGTATATAAGAATTCCAAGTGTTGTTCTACCCAAAGGAGTATTATTCAGTAGTTGAAGACTCAGGAGGATTTTCTGGTGGTCCAGTGGTTAAAAATCCATATGCCAGGGCAGGGGGCAAGGTTCAGTTCCTGGTCCAGGAAGAGCCCACATGCCAAGGGGCAACTAAGCCCGTGCACCACACCTACTGAAGCCCAAGTGCCGAGAGCCTGTCTCCGCAACAAGAGAAGCCCCGCCAGGAGAAGCCCGTGCACCACCACCAGGGAGTGGCCCCGCGCAGCACAGCTGGAGCAAGCCCGAGCGGCAGCGAGGACCCAGTGCAGCCCACGTAACTAACTGAAAACATGAAAGGAAGGGAAAGGAACTGACTGGCACAAATGCAGCAAAACTATACAAGAAGAAAAGCAAAGAAAAACGAATACGGGATTGAATACAATGGCTGAAGAAGTCAAGACGTGTTGGCAGGTGTACCACTTTATAAACATCTCTTGTAGGAATAGACTGACACCTATGGGACTGTTTTGTTTTCACTCCTTTTCATTCAAAATTATCAGTTCTTGGGACACCCCTGGTGGTCCTGTGGTTAAGCCACTAAGCTCCCAACGCAGGGGGCCCAGGTTCAATCCCTGGTCAGGGAATGAGATCCCGCACACCACAACTAAGACCTAGCTCAGCCAAATAAATAATAAAACAGTGAAATAAAACAAAACTCGCAGTGCATGAAGGGTGGGAGACCCAGTGACTTTCACCTTAACTCCTGTGGCCATGTACGCTATGGAGAGGACTTCTCCTATGACCAGGCTCCGACTGACAAAATTCCTTGTTTTCTCCACCTGAAAACATGACAGACCCAATGTCAAGATATCCTTAAATCCTGACCATTTAAATTAACATTTTTAAAAATAATAAACATGTTACTTTTACAATTTAAAAAATTCAACACTTTTATTAAGCAATTTTTAAATAAAAAATAATCCTATCACCCTACAGAATTTAAATTTCTTTTATTTAAATATAGTTGATTTACAATATTGTGTTAGTTTCAGGTGTCCAGCCAAGTGATTCAGTTATATTTGTATAAATGTATTGTGTTGTTCAGTCACTAAGTCATGTCCAACTCTTTGCGAACCCATGGACTGCAGCACCCCAGGTCTCCTTGTCCTTCACCATCTCCTGGAGTTCGTCCAAGTTCATGTCCATTGGATGGTGATGCCATCCAACCATCTCATCCTCTGCCACTCTCTTCTCTTTTTGCCTTCAATCTCTCCCAGCATATACCTCTATTATCGTCCATCACTGTTTATGGTAAGATATTAAGTAGAGTTACTTGTGCTATACAGTAAATCCTAGTTGTTTATCTCTTTTATATATAGTAGTGAGCATCTGTTCACTGTTTTTTAATGTGATCATCTGGTCTCAGACCACGGACAGAGCAGTTAAAGAGTCTTTTCTCACATAATAGGAAGTCAACTACCCCTGCATGGAGGCCAGCCCTGACTGACTTGCCTTTGGCCTCAAGTGGCCTTAACCAAGTTTGTCCCTGGGCCTCCCCTCAACAATTCTCCATGGCAACTCACCAATACTCCCACCAACAGCGAGAGCCTGGCACAAGTCCAGGCTTCATGTCAAAACAGAGGATTCAGAAGGTTTTGGAATATTCTGGACATAGGAAAGGCACTATTCTTCACTTTTGTTTCTAACCACAGACCATCCTTGGGCTTTGATCAGTTAAAAACCATGACGTCTGGTCCCCATTTGTGACCCTGTCTTCCACTGCTATGCACAGCAGCCTTGAATCCCAAAGCTATACAAGCATGCTCTTCTCCACCAGCAAGAAATGGGACAGGACAAGAGCACTACTGCTGTTTCATTTTAAAACTTCAGAGGCAGGTGGCATTTCTGCCAAAAGTAATGGGCCCTTGCATGTGTAAATTCCAATTACCCATTCTTGGAATTAATGCTTTTTTTTTGTTTGTTTGTTTGTTTGTTTTTTGTTTTTACTATTTTATTTTATTTTTTTTTAATATTTCACAAACTTTATTCAAATTATTGAAATAGTCACAGAGCAATAAAATATGCAATTCTGAAGTGATGTCAGTATCATGGAGAAGGAAATGGCATTTAAAAGCATTAAAAGCATATGGGAGTGCCGTGCCCCCACATAATGTGGGATCTTAGTTCCCTGACCTGGGATGGAACTTGTTCCCCATGAGTTGGAAGCCTGGAGTCCCAACCACTGGACTACCAGGGAAGTCTCAATGCTAGCCTTTTTGATTCACCAGTCTCTTCTGAGATGCACCCCACAAAACTCGTGCAAGCTGCCCACGTGCACGGGTGTATACTTGTGTGCTGTGTGTGTTTGTACATGTGTGTAAACTACGCCCCAGCAGGGCAGGAGGGGCCTGTCTTCCTTGGATGACTCTCAGTTTCCACACTGGTTTAAGCTCTCTCCCCAAACACACTACTTTCCCTCCTATAGGTTTTTACAATGTTCCTCCCAAGCATTATTAATTTTTTCAAGCTGCAAACTGTCAAGATTTATGACTCCTAGCATGGTTCCTACCCAGTGCATCTTGGATTGATTATTTCCTAAAATACCTCCAAGGCTGGAGCACGTACCAGTGCCTGGCTCCAGCATCACTCACACAGGAGAATTCATTCCCAGCAAATAATAAAAAACAACTGTAGTGGATATTTGCAGGCTTTTCCAGAGGGTCCCTAGGTCCCCTGTCCTGTGGATCCCCACAACGACCCTTCATAAAGGGGTGAGTGGGACAAGACGTGCTGACCCCATGTCATGGATGGAAGAGTCTAGGCTCAGGGAGGTCAAAAGACTTGTCCAACAAGAATCATCTAGTAAGTGGTAGAAGAAGGGCCAGAAACCAGATATTCAGTGTCCTCACAGGGACCTCTTGCTCCCAGTCCTCAATGCCCCTCACTGTGGAGCTGGAAGAAGCCCAGGACTCTGGGTGGCCCAGTCCCAGTCACCAATAAACTGTCTCCTGTACCACCAGCCTCATCTCCAGAAGGCATGTGACACCAACATGTCCCAGCCTCCAGGTGACTTTGCTAAGGATGACCCCACTCACTTCATTACAACAGCCCCTTCTTCCCCTTAAACCACATGCTCTGCTGGAGCTAAACCTAACCCATCAAGACCAGGGAAATCCCTCAGCATCTCCAACTAGGCAAGGTTTTCGTCATACTTCATTCTCTCTATCTCCACCGTGGATGGGGCAGCATGACTTGGCCATCGGTGGGATCCAGCTATGGTCACTTTTACACACATAAACGTGAAATAAATTACCATCACATTTCCTGAAGAACCAACCCCAAATGTAGCCATCCTGGAGCATAGTAAATTGATTGTGACAGTTCTTTTCCTTCTCGAGTCTCTGCCAGGACAGAGATCTTTGCTGTCAGATCCTATGGGCAAAGCCATAGAAGTCTGCCATTAATGCTCTGATGTTGACTCAAGCATTCATTTCGGCTGGTCCGTTTCAAGACATCCAGCAAGTTTCAGAATGGAGACGAGGCTTAATTTGATGAATTTCCTCACTGGCATACACTTTTAACTTCTTCTCCACACACAAATTCTCCCTTTTCTTCAGTTCTTCTTTCATTTTCCTTTGATTTACTAATTGTTCTTAAATAAAGAATGTCTAATATTTACAAGGCCCCCCCATATTCACTTGGCAGCATATGGAACTGCCCATGCCAGTAATGATCAATCAAATAATTAATGCATTTTTTGACATACATTCTTGCAGTATTTCTACTGTATCTATATATTCATTTAGGATGACTGAATATATTCAAGCCAAACTCAATTCCCATATCAGGCTATTACCTTACAGTAATTTTAAATTATAATCGTTCTATAAATGTATAGAGAATATACTCAAACTTATATTTTATCCTAAATTATACTCTATGATATTTACATGTCTGCTTAATAAATTCAGTCTCAAATAGAAGGAAGGTAATTTCCCCTAAAATAACCTTCATTTCTTTATAAAGCACTTGATATATCAGACCTCCGTGATACAATATTCTATTACAAAGCAAATTCTGCAAAAATGTATATTTTTTAAGTCCAGAGAGTCTCGAAAAGACAAATATTCCTTCTTCTTTAACTAAATCAACTTGATTCAACACTGCATGGGTGTCTATAATCTGAGCTTTCTTTCCTCTGATATTAAAAGATCCTTACTGTCCCCTTCATAACCCATTGGCAAGCCCTGTTAGGAGCCCAGCCAAGAGGACTGGGCAAAAATAGGTTCCTGAACTTAGTTTTCTAACATCAGTCCCCAAACTGGGATATTTGCTTCTTCTATCTTCTGGTTTCAATTTCCCTAATTTAGTTACATTTAATCAGTCTTACTGAATACATAGTCAATATCAGATGGTCAATACTGAAATCAGATTGATTATATTCTTTGCAGCCAAAGATGGAGAAGCTCTATACAGTTGGCAAAAACAAGACCAGGAGCTGACTGTGGCTCAGATCATGAAATCCTTATTGCCAAACACAGACTGAATTGAAGGAAGTAGGGAAAACCACTAGGCCATTCAGGTATGACATAAATCAAATCCCTTAGGATTATACAGTGGACGTGACAAATAGATTCAAGGCATTATATCTGATAGACAGAGTGCCTGAAGAACTACAGACGGAGGTTCGTGACATTGTACCGGAGCCAGTGATCAAGACCATCCCCAAGAAAAAGAAATGCCAAAAGGAAAAATGGTTGTCTGAGGAGGCCTTACAAATACCTGAGAAAAGAAAAAGGCAAAGGAGAAAAGGAAAGTATACCCATTTGACTCTAGAGTTCCAAAGAATAACATAAGAAAGCCTTCTTCAGTGATCAATGCAAAGAAACAGAAGAAGTCAATAGAATGAGAGAGACTAGAGATCTCTTCAAGAAAATCAGAGATACCAAGGGAACATTTCATGCAAAGATAGGCTCGATAAAGGACAGAAATGGTATGGACCTAACAGAGCAGAAGATATCAAGAAGAGGTGGCAAGAATACACAGAAGAACTATACAAAAAAGATCTTCATGACCCAGATAATCACGATGGTGTGATCACTCACCTAGAGCCAGACATCCTGGAATGCGAAGTCAAGTGGGCCTTAGGAAGCATCACTACAAATAAAGCTAGTGGAAGTGATGGACTTCCAGTTGAGCTCTTTCAAATCCTAAAAGATGATGCTGTGAAGGTGCTGCACTCAATATGCCAGCAAATTTGGAAAACTCAGCAGTGGCCACAGGACTGGAAAAGGACAGTTTTCATTCCAATCCCAAAGAAAGGCAATGCCAAAGAATGCTCAAACTACCACAAAACTGCACTCGCCTCACATGCTAGCAAAGTAATGCTCAAAATTCTCCAAGCCAGGCTTCAACAGGATGTGAACCATGAACTTCTAGGTGTTCAAGCTGGATTTAGAAAAGGCAGAGGAACCAGAGATCAAATTGCCAACATCTGCTGGATCATCAAAGCAGCAAGAGAGTTCCAGAAAAACATCTACTTCTGCTTTATGCCAAGGCCTTTGACTGTGTGGATCACAACAAACTATGGAAAATTCTGAGAGAGATGGGAATACCAGACCACCTGATCTGCCTGCTGAGAAATATGCATGCAGGTCAAGAAGCAACAGTTAGAACCAGACATGGAACAACAGATTGGTTCCAAATTTGGAAAGGAGTACGTCAAGGCTGTATATTGTCACCCTGCTTATTTAACTTATATGCAGAGTACATCATGAGAAATACTGCGCTGAATGAAGCACAAGCTGGAATCAAGACTGCTGGGAGAAATATCAATCACCTCAGATATGCAGATGACACCACCCTTATGGCAGAAAGTGAAAAAGAACTAAAGAGTCTCTTGATAAAAGTGAAAGAGGAGAGTGAAAAAGTTGGCTTAAAACTCAACATTCAGAAAACTAAGATCATGGCATCCGGTCTCATCACTTCATGGCAGATAGATGGGGAAATATTGGAAATAGTGAGAGACTTTATTTGGGGGAGGGGGCTCCAAAATCACTACAGATGGTAACTGCAACCATGAAATTAAAAGACCCTTGCTCCTGGGAAGAAAAGCTATGACCAACCTAGACAGCATATTAAAAAGCAGAGACATTACTTTGCCAACAAAGGTCCATCTAGTCAAAGCTATGGTTTTTCCAGTGGTCATGTATGGATGTGAGAGTTGGACTATAAAGAAAGCTGACCGCCAAAGAATTGATGCTTTTGAACTGTGGTGTTGGAGAAGACTCTTGGGAGTCCCTTGGACTGCAAGGAGACCCAACCAGTCCATCCTAAAGGAAATCAGTCCTGAATATTCATTGGAAGAACTGAAGCTAAAGCGGGAACTCCACTACTTTGGCCACCTGATGTGAAGAACTGACTCATTGGAAAAGACCCTGACGCTGGGAAAGATTGAAAGCAGGAGGAGAAGGGGACGACAGAGGATGAGATGGTTGGATGGCATCACTGACTTGAAGAACATGAGTTTGAGTAAGCTCTGGGAGTTGGTGATGGACAGGGAGGCCTGGCATGCTGCAGTCCATGGGGTCAAAATGAGTCGGATATGACTGAGTGACTGAACTGAACTGAACTGAATACATGTCCTGTATTATAATATACCTTCAATTATTTTAGAAAGAAACGAACCAGAGTAAAACATACAAATAGAATAAGTAAATGGGCTTCAAGGATTCAGTCCTCTGGGGCCTGCTTTAAACAAGACTCTTGCCTACTGGGCTACCTAGTCCTGACCCTCCCTCCAAAAGGGGTCCCAAGTCTGTTCACTTCTTACATCTCCTATCACCATCTTGAACCTGGACTGTTCTAACAGCCTTTCAGCTGGCCTCCTGTTGCACTCTGCCTCAAATATCAGCCAGGATGATCTTAGTATTAAGGCAAAATTTACATACAGCGAAATGCAGAGAGCATAAATGCATCAGTTCTGGTCCATTATCTACCTGTGTAACCATCACAGCAATTAAGATCACGGAACGCCCCGTGCCACCTAGAAAGTGCCCTCATTCTCCTTTACAGGGTCACCACCCCCATGGGCAACCACTGTTCTCTTTTCATCAATATTCACTAGCTTTTCCCGTTCTTGAACTTACAAAAATGGAACTGTACAGTATGTACTTTCATATCTGTCTTCTTCTGGGCAAATAAGGCATCCGTGTTGTTTTGTGTATCTGTCATTCATTTTTATGGCTGAGTAGTTTTCCATCTGCAAATGTTCCACAATTTGTCCAATCCCTTATTGATGGACATTTGTGTTGTTTTCAGCTTGGGGTCATTTCAAGTAAAGTTGAGGTAAGCATTCATGAACAAGTCCTTGTGGGGATATGTGTTTCCACTTCTCTGTTGTAAAACCCCAGGAATGCAACTGCTGGTTAAAGGGTTGTAAGGAAGTGCTGAACACCTGTGCAAAATGACTATACCATTCTCCACTCCGACCAACAGTATGTGAGGTTTCTAGTTTCTCCAAGTCCTCATCCGTACTGTCTTTCCCTAGAGTCAGCTACTCTCAAGGGCTTGTGATGTCATCTCACTGCAGGCTCTTTGGTTTGCTGGCTGGCTGGCTGGGTTGTTTGGCTGCACCAGGTCTTCACACCCAAGTGAGAACTTTTAGTTGTGGCATGTGGGATCTAGCTGCCTGACCAGGGATCGAACCTGGGCCCCTACCCTGCAAGCTCGGATTCTGAGCCACCCAGCCACCAGGAAAGCCTCTCATTATGATTTAAATGTGCATTTCTCAGATGACTAAAGATGCTGAGCACATTTTTCTATGCTTATTGGCCATTTGGACCCTTTTATAAAGGCTCTATTCAAGTCTTTGGCCCATTTTTTACATTGAATAGTTTATCTTTTTAGCATTTAGCTCTAAGAACTCTTTATATGTCCTGGGTACAAGTCTTTTGTATCTGGACATAATTTTTTTCAGATATAGGCATTGTAGGCATTCTTTCCTGGTTTGTAGATTCTTTTTCTTCTCTTCATGATGTCTTTTGATGAACAACAGCTTTTAATTTTGATAAAGATCAATTTATCAGTTCTTTTTCTTTGATGTGTTTAGCATTTGACATCCTCTCTAAGAAACTTCTGCCTTCTCCTTTACCAATGTTGTAATTGTGGAATTTATGTTTAGGTGTATAATACATCTCAAATTATTTTTGTGTGTAGCGTGAGGTAGGGATCAAAGCTATAAGTTTATAAGTCATTCCAGCAGCATTTATTGAGGAGACTTTTATTTTCCCATTGAATTGCTGTGGCAACACTGTCCAAAAATCTATTGATCACACATGTGTGGATTTATTTTAGGACTCTCTATTCTGTCCCATTAATCTATGTGTCTAACCTTATGCCAATACCACATAATCTTGAGGCACTTTGAACAACTCTTGAAATCAAATAGTGAGAGTTCTCCAAATGTGTCCTTTTTTAGAACTGCTTTAATGATTCCAAGTCTTTTGCATTTCCATATACATTTTTTGAATCAACTTGTAAATTTTGATCAAGCTACTATAATACTTTCAAAATAAGCATTACAGGACGTCCCTGGCAGTCCAGTGGCTAAGACACTAGACTCCCACTGCAGGGCGCATAGGTTCAATCCCTGGTCAGGGAGCTAAGATTCCACGCTGTGCTGCGTGGCCAAACACCAGAAAAAGGAAAGAAGCGTTATACTGTGCTTCCCGACTTCCTCTTCCCTATCCACCCTTGAGAAAACCCTCCTATGACTACAGTTACCTTTGCAAAACAAATCCAGGATTGTCACTGCGGCCCCCACATCTGACCCTTTTTGCTCTCAGCTGTTCTCCCCTGAGGCCACAGAATGGGGTCCCTGAGCACAGCACTGGGAGAATTCTGTAACAAAGGCTGCCTGTCGCCATTGTGCTTCTGTGCTCCCCAAGGGCCTTGACTACTCCAGAAAAGCCCAGAAGAGGAAGGATGGAAAACGACATTCCCATGGCTCTGTCCAAAGACATTGCTCACCTGTCACAACATCACTGCAGCATTTGGACAGCTTCCGATTTTCCAAATTCTTGCCTTAAATGTAATGCCTCTTCTCTTGGCAGCATATGCTTCCTACCAAACTCCTAGCTGCCTTGGAAATTTTTATGATGATTAGTGTCATCATATAATTTACCAATACTGACAGCACCCATTGAAGAATGTACCGTATTGTCATTACCAGCCTGATTCATGAGCTTACTTAGCTCTTAATAGGAAGTGCATCATTTTATATGAACTTTAACGGAAAAGAGTGATGGATTGTGTACCTTGCAAGTTTACCAAATTTGTTTATCAGTTCTAACAGTTAGTGGAATCTTTAGGGCTTTCTACATTAAAAAATCGTTATCATCTGTGGACAGAGATAGGGTTACTTCTTTTCCAGTTTACCATGCTTGATTTTTATCTCTAGCATTGACAACCATCTGACATAAATTTACTTTTTTATTAGTCTGCTGCCTAAAATGTAAACTCCGTAATGCAAGTATACTTTTGCCTGTTTTGTTCATTGCCTCTTGAACTACTTTGTAGTAGGTATTCAATGAATGATTGTAAAATGAATGACTCACCTCTCCTGGCGCATAGCAGGGGCTTACCAAATGATAACAGGTAATCACTATTGTTATGTTTAACGTAATATTTCAATGCAAGAAGAATCATTGTGCCTTAAAATGAGAAATTTCCATTATGCAGGATGGTTTCCAGTACCATAACTAAATAGCACCAAGCCCACAGCTGCAGTGGAGTCCCTGGGCGGGTCCTAGCTCACCCCCTGGCCCACCCTTGCAAAGAACCCCTGTAGCCGTCACAGATGACAACTCTGTTCAGGTGCCAATCTACACAGAGGAACTTCTGTAAACAGGCCCTCACTCTGTCCTGTCATCTCTGCTCAAATCCTCCAGGGTTTCCCACGGGGTCAGGGCTGACCCAACCAAAGTGCTGGCCAGGCGGCCAGGGCCCAAGTCATGGAGCTGGAGCTGGGACAGGGCCTCCTGCCAGAGACAGCACGCAAGGCCCAGCGCACGGCAGCCTGTCAGGCCCCCAGGTGCTGGTACACACAGAAGCCGGGGGGCCAAGGGCAGAGCCAAGGCCAGGGTGTGGGAGCCAAGAGCACAAAGAGTCAGGGACCAGTCCCAGGGTGGGTGGAGCAGGTGTGCCTGGTCGTCGTGCTGGCAGTGGTGGGCAACAAAGCGGGCCTGGGTGGGGCCAGAGGGGTGGTGGACAGCCTCAGCCCCCTGGCATATCCCCTGCTCAGGTCCTTTTCTGCAACACGCTGACAGCATCAGTGTACTGGCGTCCTGGAAAAGACTGCTCCTTTTCTCAGGGTTCATGAAGAAAGCAATAGTGACCCCCACTCCCTGATGCCTTCTAAGGGGAGCTGACTTTTGAAGCTTATTCTACTCCAGATCTGACCACCCCTTGCCCCAGATATGTCTCTAAATATAAAAACCCAAACCATACCAAACAGACACTATCTAAAATCCTGATTGAAGTAGTAATTACAGTATGGTGGTGGTTTAGTTACTAACTTGTGTCCGACTTTTGTGACTCCCATGGACTGTAGCCCACCAGGCTCCTCTGTCCAAGGGATTTTCCAGGCAAGAAGAGGCAAGAATACTGGAGTGGGTTGCCATTTCCTTCTCCAGGCTCTCCAGGGTCCTTCTCCAGGGTTTGCCATTTCCAAACCTGGGTCTCCTGCACTGCAGGCAGATTCTTTACCAATTGAGCTACGAGGGAAGTCTCTAAAATTCTCATGGAAATAATACTTACAGTATACTAAAGAATAATTTCATTAGCCATGTATGGATATGAGAGTTGGACTATAAAGAAGGCTGAGTGCCGAAGAATTGATGCTTTTGAACTGTGGTGTTGGAGAAGACTCTTGAGAGTCCCTTGGACTGCAAGGAGATCCAACCAGTCCATTCTGAAGGAGATCAGTCCTGAATATTCATTGGAAGGACTGAAGCTACAATACTTTGGCCACCTGATGTGAAGAGCCGATTCAGTGGAAAAGACCCCGGCTGGGAAAAACTGGGGGCAAGAGGAGAAGCAGGTAACAGAGGATGAGATGGTTGGATGGCATCACAGACTCAATGGAAACATGAATTTGAGCAAGCTCTGGGAGATAGTGAAGGACAGGGAAGCATGGTACGCCGCAGTCAATGGGTTCGCAAAGAGTCTTGGCAACTCGTCAACATACTCTTAAAACTTATCTCAGATTCCAAAGAGCTTTTGTTTACACAGGTTGTATCTATCAAGTTGCCATACAATTAAAGCTGAGAATTTCTAAAATATTTACTCATTTAAAAACAATAATGAACCTATTACATGTTAATGTAAATGACAAAATTCTTATGAAAAACAACCATCATTTTCAAGCCAAAAAACAATCAGTGAGAAGAATGGTATTGTTTTGCATTTTTACAAATTGCTTTAGCATCTGGCTTAATACAGGCCAGCGGGCCGCTCGAGCCTGCTTCTGCGCTCCATGTTCTGCCACATGCTGTTTCGGTTGCAGTTGATGATGAAAATCTACTGTCATGCTTGCAGGCAGCTGACGTCTACTTTTCAGGTAGAATGAAGATGTGAAAGGGTCTGGAGGAACCCCGAGGGGTCCTCGGATTATGCTTTGAGAACCACTGGCTGAGATAATAAAGATGCTACCACACCCACCGCCCACGTGGCTCATGTTAGGATGAGAAGAGCTCAGGTGGGAGGGAAGATGGCTGAGGTGGGGCTGGAGGAAGCAGTCAGGGGTGCAGTGGGGCTGCATTACCCAGACACCCATCCCCATTCCTCCCACACTCAGGCCAGGAAGAGCCCGAGTCCCACTGGCTCCCTCCTGAGAAAAGGAAACATTAAGATGAATTATCCCTGAGTCAGCCCCGAACCATGATTCAGTTCAGTCACTCAGTCGTGTCCGACTCTTTGTCACCCCATGGACTGCAGCGCACCAGGCTTCCCTGTCCATCACCAAGTCCCGGAGCTTGCTCAAACTCATGTCCATCGAGTTGGTGATGCCACCCAACCATCTCATCCTCTGTCATCCCCTTCTCCTCCTGCCCTCAATCTTTCCCAGCATCAGGGTCTTTTCCAGTGAATCAGTTCTTTGCATCAGGTGGCCAAAGTACTGGAGTTTCAGCTTTAGCTTCAGTCCTTCTAATGAATAATTAGGGTTGATTTCCTTTAGGATGGACTGGTTGGATCTCCTTGCAGTCCAAGGGACTCTCAAGAGTCTTCTCCAACGCAAAACTTCAAAAGTATCAATTCTTCGGCGGTCAGCTTTCTTTATAGTCCAACTCTCACATCCATACATGACCACTGGAAAAACCATAGCTTTGACTAGATGGACCTTTGTTGGTGAAGTAATGTCTCTGCTTTTTAACATGCTGTCTAGGTTTGTCATAGCTTTTCTTCCAAGGAGTAAGCGTCTTTTCATTTCATGGCTGCAGTCACCATCTGCAGTGATTTTGGAGCCCAAGAAAATAAAGTCTGTCACTGTTTCCATTGTTTCCCCATCTATTTGCCATAACGTGATGGGACCAGATGCCACGATCTTAGTTTTCTGAATGTTGAGCTTTAAGCCAGCTTTTCCACTCTCCTCTTTCACTTTCATCAATGGCTCTTCAGTTCCTCTTGGCTTCCTGCCATAAGGGTGGTGCCATCTGCACATCTGAGGCTATTGATATGAACCATGATTGGCAGGGACCAAATGCTGAATGGGAACAATCTAGAGAGACAGTACGGGGTGCCGAGAAAGAAGGTCAGTGCTTCAGTACTCAAGCCAGGATGCAGCCTGCATCACCTGAAAGATGTAAATGCTGGTCTGATTGGCCTGACCGACATCCTGGGTGGCAAGAGTTTGGAAAGCTCCTTTAGGGGATTCTAAGTGCACTCTGGGGTGAAATCACCAGATCTGGGGGGGCTCAGGAAGCAACCGCCCTGGCTTTGAATCTGTGCTCCACTAGCTACACGTACAGCTTACTACTTGCGTGTGTGAGCACATATGCTCTGTCGCTCAGTCGTGTCCAACTCTTTTCGACCCCGTGGACTGTAGCCTGCCAGTCTTCTCTGTCCATGGGACTTTCCAGGCAAGAATACTGGAATGGGTTTCCATTCCCTATGACCTCTGGCCAATTCCTCAGCCTCAGTTTACTCATCTATAAAATGAGAATACCTTTAAGGATGTCAGGAATGCTAAATGAGATCATCCATTCAAAGTTCTTAGAGCTGTAGCTGGCCCAAAATACGAGTTTAGTAAACGTGAGCTGCTGTTACTAGTTATGGTGATTTGGGTGCAGACCATCGGCCTCCATGGACAAGTGTTTGAGGAGATGGGACCAGGCACCCGAGGAAGGGGATGGGGTCCAGTCCCAGTGCTTCCACAAAATAGATGTCCCAACTGGGTCCTCTGTGTCTTCATCTGGAAATTCTGGGAGCCAGGACTTCCACCACCCAGGACCTGGTTCTGAATTCTCAGGGAGAGAGGAGAGAGTTGACCGAGGGGCACAAAGACAATGTTGCTGGAAACGGGTGCAGAAGAGTCAAAGAGGTGCCATGAGATTATTCACACTGTGTGTGTTTGTGTGTGTGTGCACGCACACGTGGAAGTGTATATGCTCTGGAGTCAAGGTCAGATACTGTTTTCCTTTTCAAATTATCGAAACATCTCTAATCTATTGCAGATGACAGAGGGGAGAAGACAGTGTGGAAACATTTTAATGGCTTCTTCTCAGCCTGTGGGCTGTCTGCCGAGACGTGAGACAGATGCGGCTCGCTCCTCGTTCGTCTTCAGGAACATTATCATCACATGCTGCACGCCACCCTCTGCCTGGGTGCTCATCAGATCGTCCCCAGAAGTTAAGAGTAACGCGAGGGCCAGGGAAAGATGGAAGGACTTGGGCCTCTCTCTGAGCGGGCAGTGCAGCCATGAGTCAATAATTTCAGGCAGTGGATAAATCGTGGACGAATCATACAACACTTCTAGAATTACTGGCTGTGGACAGCTACTCCAGCTGTTCACGGGGTGGAATTTGAGAGTCTTTACACACAGAGGTGCTGCTGAATCTTCCGACACCCATCCCCCAAGAGGAGCCTGTGCCCTGGTGACCGATGACCGACGAGTTTAATTTCCTTCAGGCTTTTTGACGTTTGCTAATTCACACAGAGAGAAGTGCCAAACAGCCTGGAATAAGTAACAGAAATGAACTGGAGGGATCATCCAAGGCCAATCCTGTGACTCCCAGAGGGATCATACCTAATCATCCAGGACAGAGCTGTCTGGCTGCTGAGGACCTCAGAGGCAGCCAAGGAAACAGGAAGGTAATTGGATGCAGGCCTTCACATGCTTCACGGGGAGCAAGAGTGCACGGGCTATGCCTTCAGACATGGGGGTCGGGCTGAAACTGGCAAACCTCATTACAGGATCAACTCTCACATCCGGGTCTTGAATGTTGACACTAAGCTAAGCCTTAGACATAATGGGCCAATTAAGGGGGCAGGAGACTGGCCCCCATGTCCAGCTCTTATCTTCCCCCCAGCCCCAGGCTGGATGCATTTGGAGGCCAGGCTGTGATGGAGAAAGCAGCTGAAAGCAAAGAGGAATTTGGGTTTCTTTATGTTTGGTTGGTTGGTTGGTGGGCTGTTTGCTTGGTAATTTGGTTGGCTGTCTGTTTCGTTGGTTAGTAGGTTGGTAGGCTGGTTGTTTATTTTGTTGGTTGGTAGGTTGGTTAGCTGGTTGGTTGGTTAGTTGGCAGGTTGGTAGGTAGGTTGGTTGGTTGGTAGGTTGACTGGTTGGTTGGTTAGTTGGTTGGTTGTTTTCTCGGTTGGTCATTAGTTGGCAGGTTGGTGGGTTGTCTGGCTGGTAGGTTGGTTGGTAGGTTAATTGGTTGGTTGGTTGGTTGTGTTCACTTCTAAATGTATGTTCCATTTAGAGGCAATTCACAGTTTGGACATCTACTTTACCAGTATGTTCTGATTGGTGCAAAACTATTCTCCAGGCTTTGCCCAGCGTGTGTCACCCTGTTCTGCGGGTGTTCCTTTGCACATGCTCTCCATCCAAGGGTGGCAATGCTGTGCCCCATCACCTCAGAGGGACTGCAGGACCTCACCAGGAGATACCAAAGTTCTGCCTGCAACTCCTTACTGATGAGAAGATGCTGACTTCTGTCCCTGCCTCCCCAGGACAGCCAGCCAGCCAAGGTGGGTGAGGGGGTGGGATCTGGTCTCAACCAATGACCTCAGGCCCCCACTGGCTCTGATTCGCATTCCACAGAGAAACAATGCCCCGTGGTCTCCCGAATGGGCAAGACTCCCACCAGTTCGGTCCTCAGCCTCTCCCTCTACAAACCACGGGGGCCAGAAACGGGGCCGGGTTCACTGCAGAATACACTCAGCTTCTCAGCAGCCCCAGTTCAGGCCCCTCCCCCAGGGGTCTCACCAAGAGGCGTATTGTTCCTGTACAAAATGTTAGGTTTAAGGAAGCTATGAAGCCGCATGAACGGAGTTCGTCGTCGCTGTTCAGTCACTAAGTCGTGTCCAACTCTTTGTTACCCCGTGGACTCTAGCACACCAGGGTTTCCTGTCCTTCACTATCTCCCAGAGTTTGCTCACTCACGGCCATTGAGTCCATGATGCCATCCAACCATCCTCTGTCGCCCCCTTCACCTCCTACCCTCAATCTTTCCCAGCGTCGGGGTCTTTTCCAGTCAGTTCTTCACATTAAGTGGCCAAAGTTTTGGAGCTTCAGCTTCAGCATCAGTCCCTCCAATGAATATTCAGGGTTGATTTCCTTTAAGATTGACTGGGTTGATCTCCTTGCAGTCCAAGGGACTCTCAAGAGTCTTCTCCAGCACCACAGTTCAAAAGCACCAATTCTGTTGGGCTTGGCCTTCTTTACGGTCCAAGTCTCATATCCATACAATGCTACTGGAAAAACCATAGCTTTGACTAGATGGAATGAACTGAATGGACTGTATGGAATGGACTTAAACTTGCATAAATATAGAGCTCCTAACGCTAGCCTCACAAAGGAATCCTCTCCTCACATTTTCTTTGCTTCTTTCCTTCTCTCTTTTTAGCAAAGCTAAATTGACTAAAATAATTTCACTGCATTGAGAATGGCAATTTTTAGACAAACAAGACTCATCCATTTTTGACAAGATTAAAATGCTTGAAGAGCCTGTAAAATGAATTTTTTATTTTTATTATCTTATTTATTATATTTCTCAGATATTTGAATTTGCAACCCCAAATCATATTTGTTTTGTGAACAAATATTTTACTACCTTTGCTGATTCTCCTACTTCCTGGCCTGTTGGCTTGAGAGAAGTGAATGTCAATTAGATTAACAGGAAGAAGGGAGAAAAGGAGGGTGAGGGAGCCACTCCCATATCCAAATTGTCTGCTTCCCCCAGGACAAAATTAATGTGCTTTCTTCCACAAGTCGCAAAAAGCAAACAAAGCAAAACAAAATCTTTCTCTGTCTCTCTCTCATTCACTCACACACTTTACACCATAATAACAGTGAGACTCACCTGATCCTGAATTGCACATTTTAACAGAGGCATGGCAAATGTCACTCTCTGAAATGTCAAAGTGCTCCTTTCATCCAGACTCAAATCATACCTGTGACAAATGGATACAAAATAGGTGTTAAGACCTTGAATTGACCGTGAACGGAGCCTTTGGACCCAGGGATCTGACAGAACAGACATCTTTGCTGGGTCTCCCTGTAGCTCTTGTTCGACGTTGTGCATCAAAGGAGGCCAGTGTGTGTGTGACACAGGCTGTGTGGTCAATACAGGGGGTCAAAATGGAAAGAAAGGCAGGCTTCGTATTTGCAGGGTAGGAACAGAAATGCAGACTTAGGGATGGACGTGTGGACGGGGTGGGGGGCGCGGAGAGGGGAGGGTGGGGCGAACTGGGAGGTTGGGACTGACATGCATACACTCCCGAGGATGAGACATAGGACTAGTGGGGACCTCCTCTATCACACAGGGAGCTCGGTCCAGTGCGCTGTGGTGACTTAGAGGGATGGGGTCGGGGGAAGTGGGAGGGAGCCTCAGAAGAGAGAGGACATATTTACACTTGCAGCTGATTCACACTACTGTACAGCTGAAATTAACAACATTGTAAAGCAATTATCCTCCAATGAGAAAGATGATTTTCTGGAATTCCCTTGCTTTCTCCAGTGAATGTTGGCAATTTGATCTCTGGTTCCTCTGCCTTTTCTAAACCCAGCTTGTACATCTGAAAGTTCATAGACTGCTAAAAGTCTAGCCTGAAGGATTTAGAGCATAATCTTGCTAGCATGTAAGTTAAAGGATACATATTCCAAAATGTTTTAACTTATTTTGACCTGTACACTTAAATAGAACCACTAGATGGCGCTTGTTCTTCACTTCAACAGCCACCCCAAGGAATTACTATTTAACAAAGATAGCAAAGCTGGATGAAAAAAATCTTAGAATCTGTCCTCCTGAAAGCTTGAACATCTGCTTATCATAATATGAATGTCTAAATTCCTAATGCTTTTCAAGCAGAAAGGAAACTATCTCTGTGATGGAAAAGTCAGGGTTTCAGGAACATCTCAAGCTCTCCCATGAGACATACATGTTTGTCTGTGCATTTTATGCTTTTAAATATCAATCTCTGCACTTAGCAATCTTAGTCTTTCTGTCTGTTCTTGTGCTCAGTCATGTCCGACTCTTTGTGACCCCGTGGACTGAGGCCCACCAGGCTCCTCTGTCCACAGAATTTTCCAGGCAAGAATACTGGAGTGGGTTGCCATTTTTTATTCCAGGGCATCTTTCTGACCCAGGGATTGAACTCGCATCTCTTGCATCTCCTGCACGGGCAGGTGGATTCTTTATCACTGCACCCCCTGGGAAGCTTTGTTATACAAACAGTATTTAGCATTTAAGGTGGCCTACTAAGATTACCGGGCTTCCCAGGGGGCGCAGTGGTACAAAGAATCCACCTGCCAGTGAAAGAGACTGGGGTTCGATCCCTGGGTCAGGAAGATGCCCTGGAGGAGGAAATGGCAACTCACTCCAGTATTCTTTCCTGGAAAATTCCAGGGACAGAGGAGCCTGGCAGGAGACACTCCATGGGGTCACAAAGAGTCAGACAGACTCAGCACACATACACACACAAGGTATAAATCATAGATAACAATGGTTTTTGCTATTTTAACAGATATAATTTCTCTTTTCTGTCTTCTTGGGTCTGTAAGATATGAAGATTTGGCAAATACTTTTATGTCTGTGCCGTAAGTGGCAGAGAGAGGTCCTATGGGATTAAGAGAGCTGGCAGGTCCTGGGTAGATGGCATGAGAGTTGAGAGTAAGTCCTGGGACTCGTGCACTGGGCAGCGCCTTGGGGACAGCTGCTGGGGTGGTGATGGGGTACAGAGAGGGCCGGCTCTATTCCCAGCAGCTCCACCATCTGACTTCTCTATTGGTGGTCTGTGTAGGACTTAGCTTTTTAAACATGGTTCCATTATTAACAGCAAGCTTGAAAACCTCTGAGCCCGGATCACTACAGGCAAGAACAAAAGCAAATGACAGGAGCTTCACTGTTCCTCAGAGTCGTGTAGGGGATGGGCGTCCAGCATAAGTATTAGTAAGACAGTGCCTCGCTGGGAAGTTCCACCTGTGGAATTACGACCAAACTATGAGACACTAATTTAAAAAGCTGAACCACAAATACCTAACAGAGAGGCTGAAATAAAAAACACTGATAATATCAAGTGTTAAGAAGACTGAGAGTAACTGGATCTCTTGTTCACTGGTAGTGGGAATTTTGAAAAAAATGCTACAGCCTCTCTGGAAAAGTTTAACAGTGTCTTATGAAGTCAATCCTAAAGGAAATCAACCCTGCATATTCACTGGAAGGAGAGATGAAGCTCCAATACTTTGGCGACCTGATGACAAGTGCTGACTCATTGGAAAAGATCCTGATGCTGAGAAAGATTGAGGAAAGAAGGAGAAGGGGACGACGGAAGATGAGATGGTTGGATGGCATCATGAACTCAGTCACCATGAGTCTGAGCAAACTCCAGGAGATAGTGCAGGACAGGGAAGCCTGGCATGCTGCAGCTGATGGGGTCGAAAAGAGTCGGTCCATAACTTAGGGACTGAACAACAGGAACATGAAGTTAAACACAAACCTGAGTTTATAACTCAGCAATTCCACTCCCGGGTATTCACCAGAGAGAAACGAAACCCTTCATTTACACAAACACTTATCCATGCATGTTTATAGCAACTTTATTTGTAATCACCAAAGACGAGACATAATCCAAATGTCCCTCGATTAGGGAACAGATAAACCATGGTACATTCATACAGTGGAGCACTATTCAGCAATAAACAGGAGTGGGCACCTGACATACATGACCACTGCGACGGACCTCCAAGCACTGTGTTGAGTGAAAAAAAGCCCATCTGAGGACTTCCCTTGGGGTCCAGTGGTTAAGACTCTGCACTCCCAGTGCAAAGGGGCCCAGGTCCAACCACTGATCAGAGAGCTAGACCCCCCCAGAGCACATCTAAGAGTTTGAATGCTGCAACTAAAACCCCCACACGCCGCAACGGAGATCAAAGGTCCCAAGTGCTGCGACTAAGGTCGAGCCAGCCAAACACATAGGTAAGCATTCTTTTAAAAATTCTTGTAGAAGAATGTTCATATCAGCTTTATTCCTAAGAGTCCCAAACTGGAAAGCATCCAGACAGCCATCATTCATTAACAGAATTGATGAATTATGATCTACTCATAAAATGGAATATTATGTAGCAATCAAAAAGAATGTGCTGGGTATGTGCTTCTCTGTCCATGGGATTTCCCAGACAAGAATACCGCAGTGGGGAGCCATTCCCTTCTCCAGGGGATCTACCCGGTGCAGGGATCGAACCTGGGTCTCCTGCATTGCAGGTAGATTCTTTACCACTGAGCCACCAGGGAAGCCCAAGGAATGCACTACTGATACGTATAAATGGCGTGTGTTAATCTAGAAAACATTGTTTTGGACTCTCTGGGATCTCTCTCTCTGGAGGAAGCCAGAAACCATGATGTGGACACTCAAGCAGCCTGATAGAAAAATCCAACCAGGGAGATACTGAGGCCTCTAGCCAACTAGCCATGTGAGTGCCCCACCTCTGAGGCAGCTCTGCCAGCCCCAGCCAAACCTTTATACACCTTCAGCCCCAACCAACACCCTATGTGCAACGTCATGGAAGACCCAGCTAAGATGCTGTGAAATTCCTGACCAACAGAAACCAGCTGCTGACTTTTGAGGTAATTTGCTATGCATCAATCGGAGAAGGCAATGGCACCCCACTCCAGTACTCTTGCCCAGAAAATCCCATGGGCGGAGGAGCCTGGTAGGCTCCAGTCCATGGGGTCGCTAAGAGTCGGACACAACTGAGCGACTTCACTTTCACTTTTCACTTTCATGCATTGGAGAAGGAAATGGCAGCCCACTCGTGTTCTTGCCTGGAGAATCCCAGGGACGGGGGAGCCTGGTAGGAGGCCGTCTATGGGGTCGCACAGAGTTGGACACGACTGAAGCGACTTAGCAGCAGCAGCTATGGATCAATAGATAGGGAATACACATAGCATCATCAAATACACTCACACACACACACACACACACACACACACACACACAACTCATGGGCATAAACTAGTATCTTATATTATAAGCATTTTAATAACATGTAATACACCAAGAACAAAGCAACAGTCATAATAGTATAGCCTAATGAATTATCACAAAGATTACACCCACCTGTATAATCCCAGCCAAGTCAACGGAAATCACAGCACATCAGCTGACTCCCTCCATGGCCTCTCTCTAGAGCATGCCCTCTCTCCTGCCCATGCTAGCTGCCCTCCTGACCTGTAACGCCATGAATTATTTTTGATACTTTTAAATATTAAAGAAATGNCCTGGAGAATCCCAGGGACGGGGGAGCGTGGTAGGAGGCCGTCTATGGGGTCGCACAGAGTCGGACACGACTGAAGCGACTTAGCAGCAGCAGCTATGGATCAATAGATAGGGAATACACATAGCATCATCAAATACACTCACACACACACACACACAACTCATGGGCATAAACTAGTATCTTATATTATAAGCATTTTAATAACATGTAATACACCAAGAACAAAGCAACAGTCATAAAAGTATAGCCTAATGAATTATCACAAAGATTACACCCACCTGTATAATCCCAGCCAAGTCAACGGAAATCACAGCACATCAGCTGACTCCCTCCATGGCCTCTCTCTAGAGCATGCCCTCTCTCCTGCCCATGCTAGCTGCCCTCCTGACCTGTAACGCCATGAATTATTTTTGATACTTTTAAATATTAAAGAAATGGGATTAGTCACGATGTCATCTCTTGTGTCTGGCTTCTCTCACTCAACATGGCTAATAAGATTCATCTTGAGTGTCTATCATAGCTGTGGTTCATGCATTTTCATTGCTTTATGGGATTAAATTGAATTATTATACCACAAAAAATATGCTGTGTGAACACATTGTAAGATTCCATTTCTATTAAATTCTAAAACAAACAAAACCAAAACACAGCAGGAACAAAAGCAGAAGAGTGGTTGTCTCTTGGAGGGCAGGGCAGAGGTGGGGAGGGCATGAGAGGGGCACGGGGGAACTTTCCAGGCTGATAGCGTTGTCGCTGTTCAATCACAAAGTCGTGTCCAAGTCTTTGCAATGCCACGGACTGCCGCACGCCAGGCTTCCCTGCCCTTCACCATCTCCCAGAGTTTGCTCAAACTCATGTCCATTGAGTCAGTGATGCCATCCAACCATCTCTTCCTGTCGGCCCCTTCTCCTGTTGCTCTCAATCTTTCCCAGCATCAGGGTCTATTACAATGAGTCAGCTGTTCACATCAGATGGCCTGAACTTCAGCTTGATAGTAATGTTCTCTACTTTGATAGAGGTTTGAGTTACCTGGGTGAACGTATTTGCCAAAATTCTGAGAGTGCACACTTGATAATTTTGTATTTCATGTACTTTACAGCAAAAGAAAAAAATCCAAGCCACATTGGCAGGATGTATACCAGGGTGCAATATGATACGATGTGACTAGTGTGATGTGATACGATAGTATCATATCAAATCATATGACATGATGAGAAGGGCACTCCCCCTGACACACTTTCCCAGAACTCATAACCTCAGCCTAAAGGTAAGAAAAACATCAGACAAGCCCAGAGTGAGGGACGTTCAACACAGTATCTGACCAAAACTTTTCAAAAGTGTCAAGGTCATGAAAAACAGGGAAAGAAAGAGGGATTGTCTTTCTTTGTCTTCTTTAAACAGCCCAGAGGAGACCAAGGAGCTATGGCAATGAAGCACATGTCCTGGAAGAGAAAGAGGCCACCATGGGGAAACAACGAAATCTAAGCAGTCTAGGATTGAGTTCATGGCACTGTACCAAGGCTGCCTTCTTCATTTCAGCAAATGTGCCGTGGTTCTGTAAAATGTTAACAGGGGAAACTTGCTAAGAGGGTGATGGGAACTCTCTGTATTATATCTTCAACTTTCCTATCAATTGAAAAGTATTTCAAAATAAAAAGTCCATTTTAAAAAAAGAGACAAGTGTAGGAAGAGAGGATATATGAAAAAAGAAGGGATATACATATGAAAAAAATATATAAGTGTTAGTCACTCAGCGGTGTCTGACTCTTTGCGACCCCATGGACTGTAGAACCTGCCAGGCTCTTCTGTGATTTCTCCAGGCAAGAATACTGGAGCGGGGCTTTCCTGGTGGCTCAGTGGTAAAGAATCCACCTGCCAATGCAGGAGACATGAGCTCAATCCCTGATCCAGGAAGTGCTGGGAGCCAGCACGGGATATCCCACCCGTGACAAGGTCATGTGGAGAGACCTGACGGGCAAGGCGAGTCAGGTCTCAAGGGGTCCTCTGCCTGAGCATCTACCCTGAAACCAAAATCTGTTTACTGTCTGCTATACTATACTCTTCTGACATTACAGGGGGCTATCCCCGACCACCTTTCTCTGGAAAAAGTTAACTTAGAGCTCCAACTGGTCTCCTGCATATGAAAGGAATGTTTCAGCTCACATCCCTCTGATGGCTCTCTAACTTGCCTGACAGTTGGAGACTTTTACAACTTGTGATTCTTTACAGCCCCCCAACCGTGAGAGGCATGCAGCTTAAAACATCTTAAAGATATAGAGCCTTTTAGAGCTAAGAATTAGTTTGGTGAAGGATTTCACTGTTAAGTTAATGTTTACCGCCAGGCCTCCATATCCTTTATCTTTTAGGCACCTGGGAGGATACTAATCAATGTAAACGGGATGCAGAAATAGGAATATAGTAGTTTTGATGTTAGCAATACTAGACTTTTGAGTTAATGAATTTTCTCTTTGTTATAAGTCACTGTACCCCTCTTTCCTTGTTATAAACTGTTGTGTCCTTGCTATGTAAGAATGTAACTTTATTTAGTGCTTTCTGAGAGTGGCACCAGACTTTGGGAAGAACAACACTATTAAGGCAAATTAGTCTTCTGGTTGACAGACCCTTATCAGAAAAGGGCTGTAAAATGTTAATTGGCCTTCTGGCCAGAAGATGATGTAAATCACCTAAGACTTGTGTATACAGCTAGGTATGCAGAGTAAAAGCCTGGTCTCAATAAGAGTCAGGGCTGCTGACGCTGCATAATTTTGTATTATCCATTGATCTCTATGTACAACCAAAAGTATAAAAGCATTCCTGAACAATAAAGGATGGGCCAGTCACTGGAAAGACTGGTTTCCCCCGTGTCTCTCTCTCTTTCTCCCTCTCCCTCCCTCTCCTTTTCAGGCTGAATTCCCATCTGGGACGTGGAGGCTCTCCGAGTCTACTTACTTGCCCTGGCTTCTAAGACCCACGAGAGAGGGAACCCAAGGCGGGGCACCCTCCACTATTCAAACGGGCACCGGTGGCCTAACACAGATGGTGCAAACCTCTTGTCTCAAGGTTTTATTAGTTCTCCATGTAAACCAAGTTATTCAGCCTCTTTTCTCCACTAAATTTTCCTACTATACTATTCTTTCCTAATCTCTCTTTATATTTCTAATAAAATAGTCCTTTCCCAGACTCCGACTCCATCCCCGCTTCGAATTTCCTGGATCCACCAGGGCTGGACCCTGGCAAGGAAGATCCCACATGCCTTGGATAGTCCACCACCACAACTGAGCCTGCGCTCTAGAGCCCCAGAACTGCAGCTATTGAGCCCTGCACCCCAGAGCCTGCGCTCCGCAACAGAGAAGCCACTGCAATGAGAAGCCCGAACACAGCAACTAGAGAGCAGCCCCCGCTCGCTGAAACTAGAGGAAGCCCTCACAGCAACAGAGACCCAGCACAGCCACAGATAAATACATTATTAAAGAAAGAACACTGGGGCAGGTAGCCACTCCCTTCTCTGAGGGATCTTCCTGACCCAGGGATCAAACCCAGGTCTCCCGCATCACAGATTCTTTATCATCTGAGCCACCAGGGAAGCCCTGGTGTATATGTACAGATGCGTGTATGTGTATATACATCAGGTCAGTTCAGTCGCTCAGTCGTGTCTGACTCTTTGCGACCCCGTGAATCGCAGCACGCCAGGCCTCCCTGTCCATCACCATCTCCCGGAGTTCACTCAAACTCATGTCCATCGAGTCAGTGATGGCATCCAGCCATCTCATCCTCTGTCATCCCCTTCTCCTCCTGCCCCCAATCCCTCCCAGCATCAGAGTCTTTTCCAATGAGTCAACTCTTCACATGAGGTGGCCAAAGTATTGGAGTTTCAGCTTTAGCATCAGTCCTTCCAAAGAACACCTAGAACTGATCTCCTTTAGGATAGACTGGTTGGATCTCCTTGCAGTCCGAGGGACTCTCAAGAGTCTTCTCCAACATCACAGTTCAAAAGCATCAATTCTTTGGTGCTCAGCTTTCTTCACAGTCCAACTCTCACATCCATACATGACCACTGGAAAAACCATAGCCTTGACTAGATGGACCTTTGTTGACAAAGTAATGTCTCTGCTTTTGAATACACTACCTAGGCGGTCATAACTTTCCTTCCAAGGAATAAGTGTCTTTTAATTTCATGGCTGCAACCACCATCTGCAGTGATTTTGGAGCCCCCCAAAATAAAGTCTGATACTGTTTCCACTGTTGCCCCATCTATTTCCCATGAAGTGATGGGACCAAATGCTATGATCTTCGTTTTCTGAATGTTGAGCTTTAAGCCAACTTTTTCAGTCTCCTCTTTCACTTTCATCAAGAGGCTCTTTAGTTCCTCTTCACTTTCTGCCATAAGGGTGGTGTCATCTGCATATCTGAGGTTATTGATATTTCTCCCGGCAATCTTGATACATACATATATATATATGAGTGATTCATTTGGCTGTACAGTAGAAGCTAACACATGGCAACCCACTCCAGTGTTCTTGCCTGGAGAATCCCAGGGACCGAGGAGCCTGGTGGGCTGCTGTCCTTGGAGTCCCACAGAGTCAGACACAACTGTAGCGACTTAGCATGCATGCATGCATTGGAGAAGGAAATGGCAACCCACTCCAGTGTTCTTGCCTGGAGAATCCCAGGGACAGAGAAGCCTGGTGGGCTGCCATCTATGGGGTCGCACAGAGTTGGACACGACTGAAGCGACGCGCAGCAGCAGCAGCAGAAGCTATCGCAACATTGTAAAGCAACTAGGCTTTAATAAAAATTAATTTTAAAATAGAATAAAAAGAAACAAGCAAGACAACACCACCACCAAAAAAAGACCTTTGTGTATTAAAACACATACAAACGCACAAAACATTTTTTAAAAGCACTGGTGAGTGTTTTTCTCCAACTCCAAATCAAAATCAGTTTTGGTCTAAGGGAAAGCACACCTTCAGATACCTAATTTGAATGCTCATGACAAAGGACATCCCTGGTGCCTGGAGATCATCATATATCTCCACGCAACACAGACATTCTAGAATGAAAAACTAACAAGAACTTGAAAACCAACGCTGGTTTCCCAGCAGTGCTCTGCTCCAACAATCCACGCCTTTATCCTGGTCTCTTTGGCAATCTGCTTCTGGAGACACCTCCAGCTCAAGCCCAAATAAGCTCCCTCTTCTCTCTGAAAATAGCAAGAATCAAAAATGCTTCATCTTAGAGAAATCAAAAGCTTTCCAGACAAGCAAAAGTTAAAGAGAATTTAGCACCACCAAACCAGCTTTACAACAAATGCTGAAGGAAATTCTCTAGATAGGAAACACAAGAGAAGGAAAAGACCTATAGAAAACAAACCCAAAACAACTAAGAAAATGGTAATAGGATCACACATATTGATAATCACCTTACATGTACATGGATTAAATGCACCAACCAAAAAACACAGACTGGCTGAACAGATGAAAACATGTGCGTGTATGCCCTTCCACTTACCACATCTCTCTGCTTGACTCCCCAAATTGCATGTAATTGTTTTATATTGTTAAGTTACTCATGTTCCCATTATGGCTTGCAATTGTAATTACCTTTTATTTTTTGTCTGGCTGATAAAAATATCACTCCAACTGATACTCATCTTCACTATTGTCAAAAAAAAAAAAAACACCACCAAAAAAAATGCTCTATCTCTATTAAAAATCGAGGTGTACCCCACTGTGAGCACACGGGACCCCCCCAGAGGCAGCCAGCACAGGGCCCATCCGCCTTCTAGCAAACATCCTGATCACAACTCGACCTCCGACCCCTAAACCTAAGCACCACCCCGTGAACCCCACACGCAGCCTGGTGAATGAGTAGACGGTGAATGAAAAAGAAACTGTTGAATCATCTTGCGGTAACTGTCAAAGGCTGAAGGCCCGGAGCCAGCAGGCGCCTGAGAAGATGCAAAGGGGGTGGTTTCTAAGTGCTGCGGTTTAACGTAGGCCATGAAGTTCCCTCAACTGGGAAGATGTCCAAAAGTTCATTCTGATTTTTGCATAACATCTTATGAAAAAAACCCGAATGAACTTCTGGCCAATCCAATACCTTAGCTGATGAGCAAAGTACAGAGGCTGCAGGTGGAAAAGAAAGGCTATGAATATTGAGAGGAAAGGGAAGAAGAGGAAGGAAAGTCCTTCCTGAAAACAAAAACCTCACAGGAATTCCTGAAGGAGGTAGTTCTAGACCTCATCCTTGCATCCTGGGCCCCCACCAAATGACCGAGGAACTGAGAGACTGAGTAACTGATGGAAGGGAACCTCCCCCTCCATCCTGGCTTTTCCCCTTCCTTCCTGATCTTTTGCTAAAGCACCTGCTCCATCTCAATGCTCAAAAGAAGCCAGGCCAGTTCCCACGCTCAAAGGGCTTGGAGTCCAGCATGGAAGACAAAGCAAGAGGAATAGCGGCCCTGCACGCAGTGCACGTGTTATCATCAGACCTCAAGTGGCTGGATGGGCGTTCCCTCCCTAGGATGGCCTGGTGGTTTTCTGGAATGGGGAGCTTTGGGTTTAGCAATTACCTTTCCTTGGCTCAGTCGGGAGGAGCTGAGAGAAGGCAGGGCAGCAAGTACCCAGTGGCTGTGCAGGGCAGGCTGAGGAGTGGGGTGTCTGTGGGCAGAGAGAGGAAGTCCCGGGGAGGGAGGGAGAGGGAGGGGAAGGAAGGAGGAAAGGGGAGGAAGGTGAGCAGGAAGGGAGCCGAGGGGAGGCCGTGCTGAGGGAGCAGGGGACAGGAACAGACACGGTCTTGAAAATACAAGTCACCAGGCTCGGGCATGTCTGTCATTAGGTGAAGGCACATGGCACAGACTGCTGCTGGCTCTTCCTCCCCGACCAGGATCCTGGGGAGGCTGCGTCAGCCCCGCCCAAGGGCGGCTTCTGATTGGTCCAAGTCACCACTTGATCTCAACCTCCAGGATGGCGATTGGCTGAGAAATGAGACCTGAAGCTTCAAACAAGGAGGGTTACTTTTCAGGGTTCATGTGAGAGGTGCTGATGGGAGTGGCCCCTGTTGTTGTTCAGTCGCTCAGTTGTGTCTGACTCTTTGTGACCCCGTGGACTGCAGCACACCAGGGCTTCCTGTCCTTCACTGCCTCCCAGAATTTGCTCAAACTCATGTCCATTGTGTCAGTGATGCCATCCAACCATCTGGACCTCTGTCGTCCCCTTCTCCCAATCTGTCTTGCCCAGCATCAGGGTCTTTTCCAGTGAGTCAGCTCTTTGCATCAGGTGGCCAAAGTATTGGAGCTTTAGCTTCAGCATCAGTCCTTCCAATGAATAATAAGGGTTGATTTCCTTTAGGATTGGTTTAATTTCCTTGCTGTCCAAGGGACTCTCAAGAGTCTTCTCCAGCATCAGTCTGAAAGCATCAATTCTTTGGTGCTCAGCCTTCTTTTTGGCCCCTGGGAGATTAGCTAAGAAAGCAAGGATGGGTTTGTGGCCAACAGGTCAGGGTCTTGGAGGATGCCCAGCCCCATGGTCTACAAGTACAAGCAGGCCTGACTTCCTCCTAAGGTCTACTCTGACCACAGGATGGTGGTGTCTGCTGGCTTATGGGGCTCCTTGTATCCAACTACAGTGGCGCCTCCGGTGACGCAAAGGATGTCTCTGGAGCAGCCTCGTGTGCGTGTGTGCCGCAGGCTCCGTTGTGTCTGATTCTTTGCCACCCCAAGCACTGTGGCCCACCAGGCTTCTCTGTCCATGGGATTTCACAAGCAAGAATACTCGAGTGGGTTGCCATTGCCTTCCCCAGGGGATCTTCCTGACCCAGGGATCCAACCTGCATCTCCTGCATTGGCAGGTAGATTCTTTACCACTGCACCACCTGAATATTGTCATTGTTCAGTCGCTACGTTGTGTCCAACTTTTTGCAACCCCATAGACTGCAGCACACCAGGCTTCCCTGTCCTTCACTATCTCCCAGAGTTTGCTCAGAGTCATGTCCATTGAGTTGGTGATGCTATCCAAAGATCTGATTCTTGCTGCCCTTTTCTCTTTTGCCTTCAGTCTTTCCCAGTATCAGGGTCTTTTTCTGAACATTACGGTACACAAACTCACAGTAGAAGATCTAGAGGGAAAATCCATCATTTTCAAAAACAGATCCATTCACCGAGTGTGTAGGAGGCACCCTTAGGGAGTTAAGCATGCACAGGAGCCAGGGCCCCCTGCTGGACCCTGAGAGCTACCTGTCCACCTACCTGTCCATGTACAGGTAAGAGGGAACTTGGAAAATGGCCACAGAGATTCCCTCAGGGGCCAATGATCCCCTGGACTTGAGGGCCTGGGGTCCCCAAAGGGCCAAGTGGAGATCAACACTCTGCCACGGCTGCCAGGAGGGGCTGGGGAGAGATCCTGGGGTTCTAGGGTCTCCCATGATGTCTAAGTTCTCACAATAAGCCATGTGTGACTATTCACTCACTCAGGCGTGTCTGCCTCTTTGGGAGCCCATGGCCTGTAGCCCCCCAGGCTCCTCTATCCATGGAATCCTCCAGGTAAGAATACTGGTGTGCGTTGCCATTTCCTTCTCCAGGGGATCTTCCTGACCAGCCATGGATTGAACCTGCATCTCCTATACCTCCTGCATTGGCAGGAAAATTCTTTACCACCGTGCCACCTGGGAAGCCCCACAATAAGCCAGGAGATAGTGTCAAAGAAACAGAGGTTTGCATGTGGTCCATAGAGCTGTTGCTGTGAAGAGGAGGGTGAGTGATCATTAATCAGCAGCGCCGTCTCCTTTTGTCACAGTCAGGATCCCCCTTGTCACAGTCACAGCTATGTAAGAATCAGTCTCTGCTCCTGGAATCAACCCACCAGCAAAGCATTGCTCACGGACAGAGGACCGAGTACAGATGTTGTCACTTGGGCATCACTGTAAAGCAGAAGATGGACAGAGGGAACTTAGAAAGACAAGGGATGCCACTGAAACTCAGTGCAACAAGGTAAATAAGAATAAAAACATATCCACACCAACACAGAAGAATCTCAGCTCTCTAAGAGGGAGAGAAGGGGGCAGAGGATTGTGGGAGGACCCCCCTCCCCCAAGAACAGCATCAGTCCTGAGATCTCTAGACACAGTCAGAATGACCTCGGTTAGAAAATAGGCCTGCTTCCCTCCAAAGTCGCAGCCCCTCCGAGGTAGCAAGCAATGAGTACCCCTGACCCTAGCCTCTCTACACAGACATTGGTTTCTTTTATGCAAAACACCCTTTTGGAATCAGTCAGCAAATCTCTGCCCAGAAAAGCCAAGGTATTGCCCAACTTCAGATCCAGCTCACGGCCAGAGGAACATGGAAGGAACTTAACAGGCAGCACTAAGTGCCATATTCAAGGTGAGAATGCCTGACCTGGCTTCCAAGGTGCCCTTCCCAGCCATCCTTCACTCCCTGCAGTGACCCAGGGGCTCAGGAGGAAGCCGAGGAGGGGTGCCCAGTGCTGTCTGTCCCACACGGGCTCTTCCTTTCCTGGGCCACATCACCCGACTCTGTCTTTAGCAGGCTCCCACTCCCACTCCCACGCACGTGGTTTTGCTGGGTGACCCAGCCCAGTGGCATGTCAAGAAAAGCAACAGCAGTGGCCAGATGGGCCAATGAGGGTGGCCTGGACCGGGCCAGAAGCCAAGGAGAGCCCTCTCTTCCAGCCTGGCCGCTGAGCGGCGGGACATGCACCCAAAGCTCCAAAGGCCACAAGGCGGCCAGAGTTCATCTGGACATGGGGCAAGCAGAGCCACGGACGCCTGCCAGCGTCACCCTGGCTCCTGCCTTTCAGCCTCTGCACCCGAAACCAAGGTAAGCTGTGTTTTTCTGTCTCTGCAACTGAAACTAAAGTGAAAGAAAAGTAAACTAATTGGGGTGCTTTTGGTTAAGAACCACAAGTTTGGTTGAAACCCAATTCACAGTGGCCTGGACCATAAAGGGGACTTACTGCTTCATGGAGCTGGGGAGGAGGAACACAGTACAGGCCTCAGGGCACATGGACTCTGTGGCTTATCATGGTATCAGAATGTGGAGTCTCCACTTTGCCTCTCTGAGTCATTTCCTCCTAGGGCTGGCTTCCCTGTTGGTGACAAAATGGCTGCACGCCTGTCAGCCTCATATTCAGACTCCACTCTATCCAAAACGAGAAGGTCTGCCCATCCACAGAGCTCTCAGATAAGCAAGGAAGCATCTTTTCCTGGACCCCTCAGACACCTCCCTTCCCATTTCATTGGCTGAAATCACATCATGTGACTATTCCTGTACCAGCTTGAGGAGTAACACTGTGGCAAATAAGGAAGGGCTTCCCTGGTGGCTCAGACAGTAAAGAATCTGCCTGCAACGCGGGAGACCCCGATCCCTGGGTCAGGAAGATCCCCTGGAGAAGGGCATGGCAACTGACTCCAGTAGTCCTGCCTGGAGAATTCCATGGACAGAGGAGCCCAGTGGGCTACAGTCCACGGGCACAACTGGGCAAGTAATACAAATGAAGCAAAAAATGACTTCTGCATTGATCAGAGAGAAATTTCTCACATTAAATTAGCATATGGAATTTATTGACTGTAATTCAAGTCCTGCAGATCCCACCTCTATACTATAAAGTCTTTATTGAATTTGTTACAATATTGCTTCTGTTTTATGTTTTGGTTTTTTGGCCACAAGACATGTGGGATCTTGGCTCCCTGACCAGGGATCAAACCTGCACCCCCTGCATTGGGAGGCAAGGTCCTAACCCCTGGACCACCGGGGAGTCCCCATCTCTGCCCTTGATAGGGCTCCCCTGGTGGCTCAGACGGTAAAGAATCCGCCTGCAACGCGGGAGACCTGGGTTCAGTCCCCCGGGCGGGGAGACCCCCTGGGAGAGAGCACGGCAACCCACTCCACAGAGGAGCCTGGCGAGTTACAGTCTGTGGAGTCACAAAGAGCCGGACACAACTGAGTGACTAAGCACACCAGCATGCCCTCTCTAAACTTCACTATTATCACCTTTGAGAGTCAGATGAGCAATCAGGTATGAAAAGCATGTCACCAGCTGCACTCCTTGAGGAGAGCCCAGTGAAGGGAAGCGGGCCCACTGAGCCGCCTGACCTTTACTGGCGCGAGCTGTAGTGCCTTTCTCTAGATCTCTCTCTCTCAGTCTCTCCCGGCCACTGCCTGTCTTTCTACCAGGATCCTGAGGACGCACTCTTGGTTATTAATAGTTCATTTTTTTCCCTTCCAACTGTTGGTCCAACCAGAAAACAATTCTGCCTTTTACAACCATAATTGGGAGGCAACACAGTCTGAATCATCATCTTAAAACTGTGATAAACACCTTCATCCAGAGAAGCAGCCAGTAACCAAAAACCACGCCCATGTGTCCCCCCACCCCCGCCCCGCCGCTCATCTCTCAGCCCTCGCCTGCCAACCCTTTTAAACCTTGGTTTAGCAGTCCTTTACTTTCATTTTATAGAGTTTCTCACATATCCAGGTATGTCTAAAGAGTGTGTGCTCAGTTGCTAAGCTATGTCTGACTCTTTGTGACCCCGTGGACTGCAGCCCACCATGTTCCCGGGCCCACGGGATTTTCCAGGCAAGAATACTGGAGTGGGTTGTTGTTTCCTCCTCCAGTGGTCTAAAGAGTATACTGTTAGCACAATTTATGCTAACTTTATAAAAAAAAAAGGGGGAGGGGGTTGGGAATCAGCACCCCAACGTTCATAGTAGCACTATTCACAGCAGTCTGGACACCAAAGCAACCAAAGTGTCCATCAGCAGATGAATGGATAGAGACGATGTGGTCCATATACACATATGGATATACATGGATGGACTCGGAAATTATCACACTAAGGGAAGTAAGTCAGAAAGAGAAAGGCAAATATCATGTGATATCACCTACTAAACAAAGACAGACTCACAGATACAGAAAAGAAATTTATGGTTGCCAAAGAAGAAAAGGGATAGGAAAAGGATAAATCAGAAGTTTGGGATTAGCAGACACAAACTACTATATATAAAATGCATAAATGACAAGGCCCTATGAGGCACAGGGAACTATTTCAATCTCTTGTAATAAACCATTATGAAAAAGAATATGTATTAACTTTGCTGCACACCAGTAACTAACACAACACGGTAAATCAACTCTACTTCAATAAGAAAAAAAGCCCTAGTCTTTAGCAAGTTTGACATTCATAACACAATATCACTGTCCTTTCTCGCTATACTGTGCCATCTGTCGGCCACAAGTTTTTTCCTTTAAACATCCCTCTTATTCCTCCTACCACCAGTCCCTGCTAATCACAATTCTATTCTGTTTTTACGAGTTCACAGCTTTTTAAAATTTCATACAGAAGAGGAGCCTAGTTTTCTAATCAGCCTAAAGTCACATATGGAGGAGACCAGCTCACCAACCATCCTTTCAGGCACCCGGGCTTATCACCTCTCCTTCATTCTCTATACACCCATCCTCAAGGACTAACACTGACCAAAACAAAACACTAATGCTAACCTGCCCTGGAAAGGAAGGTTCTCTCTGATCAAGAAAGTCTTGATCAGGGGCCAAGAACCCTGCTTGTTTATAAACCAGTATTTATTCATATTACTCACTTCACTCCTATTTTGAACAAACACCCAAGGTTGACTAGACATTTAACAAAAGCCTCAAACATGAAAAACAGAGGTCAAAAGTACAAAGGGGGGGAAAAAGGAACTCAAGAAACAGAGACAAGGCAGAAAATAGAAAGAAACATCTCAGAACTTACCATCAAGTATTCCCAAGAAAGAAGACATTTGGCAACCAGAAAACAAGAACAGATGCTCTAGAAAAGGAACAAGAGACTTAGAGAAACTTTGAAAATTATGACAGCAGTTATTTTAAATGACTCAAGAGAAGTTGGAAGATAAAGTTGAGAAAGTCTGCCAGGAAAAAAAATGAAAAGGTAAAGAGATGAAAAACAAGAAAGAAAAGATTAGGAAACTAGAAGACAAGCCCAGAGGTCTGACATCTGAATCAGAGTTCAGATAAGATAGCAGTGCAAATAGTTGAAGAACAGTAGTTTCCAGATTAAAAGAGCCCCTGGCATGTCCCCAACAATGAAGGAGAAAGAGACCACCATTAAGTCACAACACAGTAAAATGCCACAAGTAAAGTGAAGTGAAGTCGCTCATTCGTGTCCGACTCTTTGCGACCCCATAGACTGTAGCCTATCAGGCTCCTCCGGCCAAGGGATTTTCCAGGCGAGAGTGCTGGAGTGGATTGCCATTTCCTTCTCCAGGGGATCTTCCCGACCCAGGAATCAAACCCGGGTCTCCCGCATTGCAGGCAGTCGCTTTACCATCTGAGCCACCAGGGAAGCCCCAGAGCCAGTGCTAAAAACAAAGTCTCAGAAACTCCCAGGCAGGAGGAGGAGAAACAAGCCATGTCTTCACATACTAAAATGCCCGGGTGCAGGAGGCGTCAGGCTCCTTAATGACAATGTTGGGTACCTAAAGGCATGATGCCCTTAAAATTCTGGGGGAGATTTTATTCCCAGTCTAGAATTCTACACCTACACAAATATTCAGCAATTTTGAGAGTAAATATTTTCAGACATGAAGATCTCAAAAAGTTAATTCTCTGGTATCCTTTCTCAAGAAGCTATTACATGAGAGACTGTCCTGGTTCTCGATGGCTATGGTCTGAGCAACTTCACCTTCTTCACCTTCACCTTCATGGTAAGAATGCACCCCAAAACTTAGTGGCTTAAAACAACAATTCACTGTCACTGTACCTCCTACTCTGTCAGGAACTTGGGCACACAGGATCACGTATTAATAGAGATGGCCTGTGTGCTCCTCACAGGCCTGGGGTCCCAGCTTAGATGGCGTGAACAGCTGGGGGCTGGAGCAGTCAGGAATGGCCAGCATCTCTCTAAGGGGCATCTCTTCAAGGACCAGCTTGGGCTTCCTCACAGCATGGCAGCCACAGGCTGGTGCAGAACTTTCCACACGGAAGCCAGGGCCTCAGGAGACAGAGCGGAAGGTGCCGGCCACAGTCACGCAGACCTGAGCCTAGACACTGGCGGCCTGTCGCTCCAACCATACCCGTGGGCCAGAGCAGTCCCCGAGCTACCCAGACTCAGGGGAGGGGACACAGAAGCACCCCTCTCAACGGGAATGACGAAAAGAGCCTGTGGGCACCTCTAATCCTCCACAAAGAGCGACCAAGAAAGAGAAGGCCTGGGGAAACAGAGGCTTGACTTTAAAGGAGATGCAAAGGAAACTCCCCAGGTGACTGGGAAGACGATGGTAAAGCCAGTCCAGGCTGAAGCCCCAGAGGGAGACCCCCTGGATGGATTCGTCCACGGGCAGGGAAGGGAACGGCAGATACATGACAGGTGTGACCAAACCGCTGTTTTGTTGTTTAGCTGCTGAGTCCTGTCCAACTCTTTGCGACCCCACAGACTGTAGCCCACCAGGCTCTTTGTCAATGGGACTCTCCAGGCAAGAATACTGGAGTGGGCTGCCATTTCTTTCTCCAACGGGATCTTCCCGACCCAGGGATGGAACCTGCATCTCCTGCAAGCCTCCTGCCCTGCAGGCAGGCTCTTTACCACTCAGCCACCAGGGAAGCCCTTGACCAAACTGAGAGGACTGGAACTCTGCTGTCTAGGAGTGCACAGGCCAGTGAGTGACAATTTTACCTAAAACTAAGCAAATGAATAAAGGTAGAAATTGTTATCCCAAGGGAACACCAAAAGTTGTCAAAGAAAGGAAATGAAATATGTTATACTATGGGGCACATAGTCACATGTAGTCACATGTAGTCACAGCAGTGTGAACCCTGGATACCAATTTAAGTAAAAATGGGGATGCACTGATTTGTGGGAATAAGGAAAGAAAGTGGGCAGTCATGGGAATCTTCATTTTCTATACTACTAAGTCACTATATGGGCTTCCCCAGTGGCTCAGACAGTAAAGAATCTGCCTGCAACGCAGGAGACCAGGTTTAATCCTTGCGTCAGGAAGATCCCCTGGAGAAGAGACTGGCTACCCACTCCAGTATTCTTGCCTGGGAAATCCCATGGACAGAGGAGTCTGATGGGCTACAGTCCATGGGCTTCCAAGAGTCAGACACGACTGAGTGACTGACACACACAAATCACTACATAATCAAGAAGCAGCTCTGTTTATGAATGTTTTAAAGGAAAATAGAGGTAAATGACATAAGAAACCCCTGAAAGACGTGAAAGCGTTTGCCAGTGAGAAAAGGGAATGAGGGGTGAAGAGGGTGGAATAGGGGCAGATTTTTCACTCCAAACCTCATAGTGTCTCTTTTGTATTAAGTGGGTTCATACATTGCATTATGAAAATAAAAACAAATTTTAAAAGAGAAAGCTGTAGAACACATAGTATGATTCTGTCTATCCAAGAAAATGTTCACATGTCTATGTGAACTCATAGAAAAATAGGAAAAGTAGGAAAAAACAAACTCTACAACAATAAAGTAGTCAAAGTGGTTGGAGGCCCAAATGCCCATCAACATATGAATGGACGAACAAAATGTGATATATCCATCTAATGAAGTATTGCTGGTCAGTTGCTCAGTCGTGTCCAGCTCTGCGGCCCCACGGACTGCAGCCCGCCAGGCTTCCCTGGCCCTCACTGTCTCCCTGAGTTTGCTCAAACTCATGTCCATCCAGTCAGTAATGCCATCCGACCATCTCATCCTCTGTAGCCCCCTTCTCTTGCCCGCAGTCTTTCCCACTGTAAAGAAATAGAGGACAACAACAGAATGGGAATGACTAGAGAGCGCCTCAAAAAAAACTGGAGACGCCAAGGGAACATATCATGCAAAGATGGGCACAGTAAAGGATGATGGAGTATTATCCAACCGTAAAAAGGAAATTCTGTCACCTGTTGCAACATGAAGGACATTCTGCTAAGTGAAAAGAGCCAGACACAAAAGGACAATGATGGTATGATTCCACTTAGATGACATCACTGCTGCTGCTGCTAAGTCGCTCAGTCGTGCCCGACTCTGTGCGACCCCATAGACAGCAGCCCACCAGGCGCCCCCGTCCCTGGGATTCTCCAGGCAAGAACACTGGAGTGGGTTGCCATTTCCTTCTCCAATGCATGAAAGTGAAAAGTGAAAGTGAAGTCGCTCAGTCATGTCTGACCCTCAGCGACCCCATGGACTGCAGCCTTCCAGGCTCCTCCGTCCATGGGACTTTCCAGGCAAGAGTACTGGAGTGGGGTGCCACTGCCTTCTCTGAATGACATAACTAGAGTAGTTCAAATTAATAGAGACAGAAAGTAGAGCTGTGGTTGCCAGTGGCTGTGGGGAGGAAGGAAGAAGGAATTAATGTTTAACGGGTACAGAGTTTCAGACTGCGAGGATGCCAGAGTTCTGAGATGGATGCCGGCGATGGCTGCACGGCACCGCGGGTGTACTTCACGCCACTGTGTACTCAGTTCTAGTGAGCTGGGCGAGCCTGGAGCCTGTGACACAAAGGGAAGTCAGAATGAGAAGAACAAACGTTGTCTATTAACACAGACGTGGAATCTAGAAAAATGGTACTGATGAACCTATTTGCAGGCAGGGCAGGAATAGAGACACAGATACGGGGGGAGATGCTGGACACAGTAGGGGGAAGGAGAGGGTGGAACAAATTCAGAGAGTAGCACTGGTATATACACTGCCATGTGTAGACAGACAGCTAGTGGGAAGCTGCTGCACGGCACGGGGAGCTCGGCTGGGTGCCCCGTGATTACCGTGGGGGTGGGGGTGGGGTTCAGGAGTGGGGGGACCTCTGTGTACTTATGGCTGATTCGCACTGTTGTACGGCAGAAGCCAGAGGAGCACTGTAGAGCAATCATCTTCCGACTAAAAATAAATTTTTAAAATTTAAAAGTAAAAAAGGTTAAAATGGTCAATTTTATTTTCTGTTTACTTCACCACAATAAAAATAAGTGGTGGCTGGGGACGCCCCTGGCGGTCCAGCAGTTGAGAATCCGTCTGCCAGTGCAGGGGACACAGGTTCGATCTCCGCACCAAGAAGATTCCACACACCGCAGAGCAGCGAAGCCCGAGCACCACCACTACTGAAGCTCACGTGCCTAGAACCTGTGCTCTGCAACAGGAGAAGCCCCCGCAAGGAGAAGCCCACGCGCCTAAATGAAGAGTAGCTCCTGCTCATGGCAACTAGAGAAAGCCCACGTGCAGCAAGGAAGACCCAGCACGGCCAAAAATCAGTTCAGTTCAGCCGCTCACTCATGTCGGACTCTCTGTGACCACCATGGACTGCAGCACGCCAGGCCTCCCTGTCCATCACCAACTCCCAGAGTCCACCCAAACCCATGTCCATTAGTCAGTGGGGCCATCAACCATCTCATCCTCTGAAGTCCCCTGCTCCTCCTGCTCTCAATACTTCCCAGCATCAGGGTCTTTTCAAATGAGGCAGCTCTTCAAATCAGGTGGCCAAAGTATTGGCGTTTCAGCTTTAGCATCAGCCCTTCCAATGAACACCCAGGACCGATCTCCTTTAGGATGGACTGGTTGGATCTCCTTGCAGTCCAAAGGACTCTCAAGAGTCTTCTCCAACACTACAGTTCAAAAGCATCAATTCTTCAGCACTCAGCTTTCTTTATAGTCCATCTCTCACATCCATACATGACCACTGGAAAAACCATAGCCTTAACTAGACGGACCTTTGTTTACAAAGTAATGTCTCTGCTTTTTGATATGTTGTCTAGTTGGTCATAACTTTCCTTCCAAGGAGTAAGTGTCTTTTAATTTTATGGCTGCAATCACCATCTGCAGTGATTTTGGAGCCCAGAAAAATAAATAAAATAATAATCAATAAATAATAATTTTAAAAAATAAGCAGTTGGGGGAGGGAACAGTTTGGGAAACTTTCAGGTTTTCAATATTATCTGACTCTTTGCAATGAGAAAGTCTTCACCATATGCTTGAGTGCATAAATAAGGCTGTGGGGGAAAACCAAATCTCTGCAGAGGTTGGGAAGAGAAATGTGCATTGCTCCAGGGAAGGAAAGAAAAGGCAATGAGGAGAAAGAAGAGGGACAAGGAAGCAGTCAGCTCAGCACAGCCAGGCCAGGGAGGGGAGCCCTGAGGACGGATAGTGGGGAGGTCCCGTCAGTCTAGAAGCTTCTGGGGAGGCCTGTGAGCCTTACAGGGCTTCCCAGTTGGTGCTAGTGGTCAAAAACTCACCTGTCAATGCAGGAGAAGAAGACAGGAGGGTCGGGAAGATCCCCTGGAGGAGGGCATGGCCACCCACTCCAGTATTCTTGCCTCAAGAATGCCCTGGACAGAGGAGCCTGGCGGGCTACAGTCTACGGTGTCGGACACGGCTGAAGCGACTGAGCACAGAAGCCTTACCTGTGCACACCCACTCACCAGCCTGGCGCCCAGGAGAGAGCCCCGCTTTGCCAAGAAACAAACTCAAAAACGTGTGAAAAGCTTATCACGTTTCAGATGTTGCTCTCTTTTTTCTGATGGGGACCATTTTAAAAGTCTTTATGGAACTTATTACATGATTGCTTGTTTTCTGTTCTGGTTTTTGGCCATGAGGCATGTGGAATCCTAGCTACCTGACTAGGGATAGAGCCTTCACCCCTGCATTGGAAGGCGAAGTCTTAACCACTGCACCACCAGGGAAGTCCCCGGATGTTGTTTTTAAATATTCCCTGCAACCTCAGGAAGGAGCCTCAGGTGGCCCAGAATCCGCTGCTGCCCCAGCCAAGGGCATGCTGTCCTATGGACCTCGGGGCAGGTGGGACCCTTAGACATGGGGACATTCCCAGAGCCTGGGGGACCTGCCATCAGAGTGAGGACAGGGAGGACTCAGCCTGGCAGGCTGGTCTTGAGGAGAGAGGGGGGAAACTGGGCTGCACCCGCACCACACCTGGCGCAGTACCCCAGAGGAGGGCAGTGGTGATGTGCTCAGAAAACTGCAAAACCAGGATTTGGGTTTTTTGGGGGAAGTAAACTGTTTCCTGGGCTCTTATGTCCTGGGAGTGCCTGACACTGTACAAACTTCCCACTATGCACACAGCACTCACACTCATGAACCTCGCCCCCTCCATCACCTACTTGAATTTCAAGGGCCTGGGGATAGGGGACTGGAGGCCCCAGGAGGCCTCATATTGTATCTGTGAATCCATGTCTCATGTTAGTCAGTCAGTCATGTCTGACTCTTTGCCACCCCATGGACTGTAGCCCACCAGGCTCCTCTGTCCATGGGATTCTCCAGGCAAGGATACTGGAGAGGGTTGCCATGCCCTCCTCCAAGGGATCTTCCCAACCCAGGGATCGAACCTGGGTCTCCTGCATCGCAGGCAGATTCTTTACCATCTGAGCCACCAGAGAGTTTTATTTCTGGCCTCTCATGGAGCCTTTTACTGTGGCAGAAGGTTAAAAACATCAAGAAGTCAGGTCACTGTCTTCGAACACAGGATGAGATCAAATCTGATGAACTTTCAAGCAGATACTAAGATCTTTAATCACTGGGGGCGAAAAAAAAATAAAAACAGTATGACATTTAAGCTATTACAACTCTGAAATTATGAAGTCAATAAACAAAAACTGGAGAGAATGGAAAAGTGTTTGTGAGAGTAATGGGGTTTGTATCTCTTTCCCCCCACTTTTTTTTAGGTGTCGTACCACAGCCAGCATTAATGAAAAGCCGCTCAACAGTTTCTCATTTAAACCAGCAGCACAGATGTTATCTCCTGTCTGCGGACGGAAGCTCAGGAAGGTAACATCTCACTTGATAACAATCACACAAGTAAGGTGCTGCTGGCTGCTGGCTGGCTTTCCAACTCCGGCCTGCGTTTCCCTCTGTCCCAAAGCAGACTGCAGAGTTCACAGCAAAGAATCTTCTACTTGGCCCAAATCAGTGGTCTAGATGTTAGCATTCTTTTCCATCATTTAAACTGCAGTTATCTACATAAGAAAAGTCAAAGAGATGACAGCCCAGGAACTAAACTGAAAGGACACAGGAAGACAGGAAAAGGGCCGTGTATAAGGGCAGTGGTCCCCGAGCTTCTGGGCACCAGGCTCCGATTTCATGGAAGGTGATTTTTCCATGCACTGAGGAGGGGGGTGGTTTTCAGATGATTCAAGGGCATTACGTTTCTTGTGCACTTTATCTCTATCATTACTACATCAGCTCCACCTCAGATCATCCGGTATTAGACCCCGGAGGTGGGGGACCCCTGTATAAAGGGTTGCGACAGAACCTAGTATCACTTAAAGCAGCAGGACCCCCTTGCCCTCTTAAAAATTCTTGAGGCCTCCACACAAAAACCTATACATGGATGTTTATAGTAACTTTACGCATAACTTCCAAAACGTGGAAGTATCCAAGGTGGAGGTGACCGGATAAATAAACTGGTTCATCCAGACAATGGAGCAGCATTCAAGCACGAAAAAAGAGATGACTCTCGGGCCATGGAAAGACATGGAGAAAGCTAAAACACATATTACTAAGTGAAATAAGGCGATCTGAAAAGGCTACATACTGTATGATCGCAACTATGTGATTCTAAGAAGGCAAAACTATGGAAACAGTGAAAAGATCAGTGGTTGCCAGGGGTGGGTGGTAAGAGAAACACAGTTGACAATGTTTCGGGCGGGGAAAACACTCTGGATGACACCACAATGTCGGGAGCGGCGCTGCGCCCGGCCGTGCCCGCCTCTTCTGCAACCCCGTGCACGGGAGCCCGCCAGGCTCCTCTGTCCATGCAATTTTCCAGTCAAGAATACTGGAGTGGGTTGCCATTTCCTCCTCCAGGGGATCTTCCCAATCCAGGGACTGAACCCACATCTTCTGCATTGGTAGTGGACTCCTTACTACGGAGCCACCTGGGAAGCCCCTATAACGATGGGTACGTGTCATTAAACATTTGTCCAGACCCACCGAATGGACACCACCAAGAGTGAACTCTAACGTAAACTGTGGTCTCTGAGTGACTATGATGTACCCACGTAGATTCATCTTTGGCTAAAAAAAAAAGAAAAGTCCATTCTGGTGAGTGATGTTGATAATGGAAGAGGTTATGCCTGTGTGGAGACAGGAGATATTAATATCTGGGAAATTTCTGTACCTTCCTCTCAATTTTGTTCTAAACCTAACACTGCTCTTTAAAATTGTCTTTCAAAAAATTGTTGGGGGTCTGCAAATATCTATGGGTATTTACGGCATTTATCATATTAGAAATTATAAAAGAAAAAAATGTTTAAATATTTATATCATTTGAATGTAACAATAATAAACTCATCAAATGTCTACAAAAAGAACTATACTTTTAATTAGAAAAGTGGCATTGTTCTGCGTCTTTACAAGTCTGGTTAACGTCTGCCTTGAAATAACTGGATGCTGCTCTCTGCTTCTGCAGATATGTTGGGAAATTATACACCCTATAGTTTCTGGGAACTACCACTGTACCTTCGTGAGAAAATGAGGATGAAAGGGTCAGTAACTGCTTAATGTTATCACTAAAATAATTTCTAACTTGTGAAGCTCCTGAAAGAGTCTTGGGTTCCCCCAGGAGTCCCTGGACCGAGCTTTGAGAAAGATAACATAAAGAAGATGGTGTGAGAGAGAGGGGGAAAGGACAAGTTCAGGAGACAAGGGCCCACCCACCATTTCACCTGTCACCTCCCCTAAGCCGCGCTCCCCCCACCAGTTACCTCCAGTGAGGAAACCACAGCTTCCTCCCCAAGGATGACCTGCTTATATTCCGAGCATCTCCTCCTTCAGCCTAGCTCATCCTTGAGACAGAAACATGTACTAACTGGTTAATCTTCCTTCAGAACATACTGGTGTTTTTTAACTGGGGCTTTCTTAAATTAAAACTCGGAAGCCTGATTCTAAAAGTGGGCTTATCAGATGGACCTGAGATGGGGTGAGACACCCAGCAGAGAGCAGGAGAAAGTCCTCAACGAGACACAAGGGCTGGTCCTTGGGTTATTTTCTCCGTCTGCAAACTTAGGCTGCACCAAACCCTCTGTCCACTTTTCTGGGCTGTGCTGCCATCAAATGACTTCTGGGCCTGAATCCACCTTGCAACCCAAGCACCCCAGCCGCCGTTCACCCGCCCCCGCGCACACCTGGACTCCGCGAGGCCCCTGGGAGTCCGCAGCATGCCAGCAACCAGATACAACCCCGGGAAGAGCCAGTCCATCCCTGTGCCGGGAAAATGCCCTCACTTCTCTGCAGACATGACCCGGGATAACGCTGTTCTGCGCCGCTTTCCGCACTTCTGTTCCGGACCAGGCGACACGGTGGCCCTAGGGGCGCTCCACGCCCGCTCCAACCCGGTTTTCTGCCCCCTCTCCCGGCAAGGGGTGACACCCAAAGGCGGGGACTCAAGAATCAGGTTAGAAAACAGGTTTCGAAGCCACCGCTCTGGGCCGAGCATCCCGTCCGCCGCTGCGGGGCGCGCCCGTTCGTCCCTGCTCTCCGTGTAGGAGGAAGCGCGGTGGGCAGAGGACGCCTCCCGAGGGCCACGAAGGCGCCGGCTCTGCGGCGTCCACAGGACAGGGGCGGGCAGCCCATCTTCGTCAGGTCGGGAGGGACCTGATTTCGGGCGCAGCACACACACCCCAGCTCGCCCTGCCCGGGGTGCAACGCGAGGTGCCCTCGGGGACGCGTACCTGGGCCGGAAGAGCGGACAGCCGCCCAGGAGCCCGCGCAGCTCGCTTTTGAGGCTCCAGAACTCGCCGTCCAGGTGACGGTGCAAGGATGAGTCCCCGAGCCCCAGGTCCGCCGGCTCCGTCGTGCTGTCGGGCCTCCGGCGCGTCTCTGGGGCCGCTGCGGGCGCGCCTCCTCCCGCAAGCGGCCGGAGCGCACGCCCTCTCCTCTCCGCGCCGCTGGCCCGTCTCCTCCCTCCGCCGCCGCTTGCCCCGCCCTCCCGCGCGCTGACCCTGCCCCGACGCGGCTGCCTGGGCACCCAGGGAAGAAAGAAAGGTCCCGGGAGTCGGGGCTGTTACAATGGTCTCCCTCCGCGCCTTGCCCCGGGGCTTGAGTTCCTGCTGCCTGTGCCCTCGGCTCAGTTGTCCCTCCAGTCGGTGGCCCACAAGAACCCTGGTATTAGAACCCTAGAAGGGAGGTTGGTCTGTAGACCCCGGGGCCTGGCTGTTCAGAGCTGAGGCATCTCACAGAGCGGACCTCTTCTATCAGCAGCCTCTCTGCTCCCAAGATCCAAGATGGCCTGGCCCATGCTCTGGCCCCAGGTCAGCTGCAGCTTGGCATTCCAGAGAACTTTAACATTACTGTAATCTGGGGGCGTGGCCTGGGGCTACAGGGTAGCTGGGAGATGCAGACAGAACAATGAACAAACATGAACTCAGCTCCCGGAATCCTTCTGTTGTTCTAACAAGAGACGAACATTCATTCCTTTCCTCTAAGTCTCATTTCCTTTACTGATTCTCCATCTAAGTAGAAAGGGATGAATGTTAGTTGTTTCCTTTCAAAGACCGCTGGGCTGGGGAGATGACTTGGGGAGTGTGCTGTAGTTGGCCCTTGGGTCTCTGTCTGCTGTCAATAGGTTAATGAATATCATCTGTATTAGTTTCCCTCTTGTTGCTCAGTCCCAAGCCTTGTCCCACTCTTTCCGACCCCATGGACTGCAGCACGCCAGGCTTCCCTGTCCTTCACTGTCTCCCGGAGTTTGCTCCAGCTCATGTCTGTTGAGTCGGTGGTGCCATCCAACCATCTCATCCTCTGTCACCCCCTTCTCCTCCTGCCCTTAATCTTTCCCAGCCTCAAGGTCTTTTCCAAGGAGTCAGCTCTTCACATCAGGTGGCCAAAGTATTGGAGCTTCAGCTTCGGCATCCGTCCCTCCAGTGAATATTCAGGGCTGATTTCCTTTAGGATGGACTGGCTTGATCTCCTTGCTGTCCAGGAGGTTTTTAGCTCTATTTTCATGGTGCTGTGTGAGCCAAGGACTGTTCTGAGGCATGGAGCCCCCGTGCCCCTCTTCTCCCGAGGATTCTGGAGCCTGGGCAATCCCTGGGGCCTGCCTGGAGCCACAGCTTTGCTTTAGCTGATGGTCTCCCCCTTCCAGGGCACCGGAGCCTATGTTTGTTGTGAGGGTTGGTTTGTTGTGAGGGTTGGTTTGTTGTGAGGGTGTTGTCAGGAGGGGCACCCCCAGTTGCACACGAGCCCTTGCTGTGAACCTGCTTCTGCCCAAAGGCCTGCCCTAGAGCCTGACCTGCCCCAAATTGGTCTGTGACTGATCTTGTGACTTTACATAAGAATCTTCATCTCTCTTAGTTTCAATTTCTTCATCTGAAACTTGTGGCTCATATGATCTACATTTTTTTAAAGACTATAATTATGTGTACATAATATTTGCCTCATATTAGGTGCTCTGTGATGGTCAGTGGGAAGTTCTATGGGATTATTTAAATTGTGGACATATTTCCACAATGACTGCAGAAAATCTGAATAGAATATTCATTGTAGATTTCTCAAAAAAAAAAAAAACACCTCCCTCTCCTTATAAGGATACCAATCAATGGGTTGGACCCCATCCTACTCCACTCTGCCCTCATCTTAACCTGATTACATCCGCAAAAACCCAGTTTTCCAGTAAAGTTACATGAACTTTCAGTCCAGTATGCGCATGTGTGCTAAGTCACTTCAACCATGTCTGACTCTTTGAGACCCTTTGGACTGTAGCCCACCAGGCTCCTCCGGCCATGGGAGTCTCCAGGCAAGAATACAGGTGTGAGGAGCCATTCCCTTCTCTGGGGGAATCTTCCCAATCCAGGGATCAAACCCGGCTCTCCTGCTCACAGGACAACTTCTTTACTGCCTGAGCCACCTGGAAAGCCACCTGGAGACGTCAAAGAACACAGGCTAGATGTGCCAGTTACAGCATCAGAAAACCTTCCCCAACAAGATGCCTGCTAGAGGAGTTAGGTATGTCCTGGAGAAAACGGCTGGGCTCAGAACCAGAGTGCCCACAGCAGAACCTCATAAGGGAAATGCAGGAATCCAGCAGCCCAGGCCTCTAAGAAGGGTGTCCAGCGGCCCACAGTGGACCAGGCACGGCATCCAGGTTTGTGCTCCAGGGCCATCCTGCAGCCCTGGGCTCTCCATAGAAGAGGGAGGCTGTGATGGCTGCTGGCTTCATTTCGCACTGCCCCAGCCCCCGGTCCTTGTAGGAGAGGCAGGCCCTTGGCTTGGACATTGAGAGAGCATTCTCCTGCGTGGATGGTGGCAGGCAAGAATCTTTTAAGCTCCTTCCATAGATGAGTGACCAGGAACGTTAATGACTTGCCCAAGGGCTCCTGGCTCTCCAAGGCAGAGGACTCAGGCCCCAGAGGACCCATACCACATCACACTCCCCTGCAGGACTGGCCTGGGGGCCTCGGTGAACTTTCTGGAGGCAGCTTTCGTGAGGGGCTGGGGCACGAACACTACAGCCCAGGGCTTAGGGTTCCGTGGTGAGGCACAGACTGTTCTCAGGGAACTTTGGTGTGTTTGTAGCAATCAGAGAACCAGAAAATAGATCAGGGAGAACCCTGGAGTATTTTCAGTCAGTCCTTTTTCAGATGAGAACTCTGCAGGGCATGGCCTCTAATGGCTCCATCTGACCACTGCGCTGGGTTTCAGGAGGCAAATGGGGCAACTTCGGAAACTATAAAGTTCCTTGTGTATGGACGTGAGAGTTGAACCGTAAAGGCTGAGTGCCGAAAAACTGTTACTTTCAAACTGGGGTGCTGGAGAAGACTCTTGAGAGTTCCTTGGACAGCAAGATCAAACCAGTCAATCCTAAAGGATTATCAGCCCTGAATATTCATTGGAAGGACTGATGCTGAAGCTGAAGCTCCAATACTTTGGTCACCTCATGTGAAGAGTTGACTTATTGGAAAAGACCCTGATGCTGGGAAAGACTGATGGCAGGAGGTGAAGGGGGTGACAGAGGATGGTTGGATGACATCATGGACTCAACAGACTTGAGTTTGAGCAAATTCCGGGAGATGGTGAAGGACAGGGAAGCCTGGTGTGCTGCAGCTTATGGGGTTGCAGAGCTGGACACAACTGAGAGACTGAAAGCAACAATGCTTCCCAGACCCCCCGGTACTTTGAGAACCCCAGTAATGATACTAGCTCAGGTTTACCTAGCCCTTGCCTTATAACATTGTTATAAGGTAGAGAGGCTATAAATGCTAGAGAAATTTTGAACTAATGCTCAGAGATGCAGGTATAATTTTGTAAAAAGAAATTTGTCTGGGGACCTCCCTCGCAGTCCAGTGGTTAAGACTCTACACACCCAGTACAGGGTGCATGGATCAGATCTCTGGTTGGAGAACTAAGATCCTCCATGACAGTGGGCATGACCAAAATAAATTTCAAAAAAAGAAAAGAAATTTAGTTGGTTTTTGACTGAGTTCCTGACACAGAGCCTTCAAAACCTCTGAGCATTTCTTAAGGGATCGGTGTCTTTGTTGTGCTATTGAATAATGCCTGCAGTGATTTTGGAGCCCAAGAAAATAAAATCTGTCACCGCTTCCACTTTGTCCCCTTCTGTTTGCCATGATGTGATGGGACTGGATGCTATCTTAGTTTTTTGTATGTTTCACTCCCCTCTTTCACCTTCATCAAGAGGCTCTTTAGTTCCTCTTCACTTTCTGCCATTAGAGTGTATCATCTGTGTATCTGAGGTTGTTGATATTTCTCTTGGCAATCTTGATTCCAGCCATTAGTACCAGTGCAGCCATTTATCAGGATGCAAAAATGAGCTCATAAGATTAGATGCCTCTAATAAGGGAAGAATAGGAAAGAGAAAGGAATAGGGTCTCTGGTCTCTAGAAGCAGGCTAACATGTAAATAACATCTGGGCATCACTTGTGTCCATTATACAAATACCAGGATAGCACACAGGACTGAACATTCCATGAGAGATTCTTGGGGAGACTGATGGCGGCAGAGAGCTGGGGTTCCCATCCTTCCTTCCAGGCTGCAGTGATATGAAAGTCCATCCTGGGTTTTGACCACACAAGGGATCTTCAGAAGTAACAAAACACCCTCAGATGAAAAACATTTCTAGAATAGGGCTTTATATTTTTTCCTTTCTTCATATCTTTATTCTTAATGTTCTGTAGCCCCTGAAATCACTTGTCAGCTTTCTGTCACTACTTTAATTATAAGTCTCTAATCTTATTTGATGTTTCAGCAACACAGCTAATACTGCTACTATAAATTACTTTAAATTTCCCAGTGGAAGGAAGATATATGTGTGTTTGTGATTGCATGTGCCAACAACTGAGCGACTTCACTTTCACTTTTCACTTTCATGCACTGGAGAAGGAAATGGCAACCCACTCCAGTGTTCTTGCCTGGAGAATCCCAGGGACGGCAGAGCCTGGTGGGCTGCCGTCTATGGGGTCGCACAGAGTTGGACACGACTGAAGCGACTTAGCAGCAGTAGCAGCAGCAGCATGTGTCAAACAGGCAGAACCTAGAGAAGAATAATTGTTTTCTTTCTCTTTTCTTTTTAATTTTGGCTGCGCTAGGTCTTCGTTGCAGTACATGGGCTCTTGGCCGCAACAGCCTTCTCTCGCTGAGATGCACAAACTCTGCAGCATTCAGGCTCACTAGTTGTGGCACCTGGGCTTAGTTGCTACAAGGCTCATGGAACCTTAGTTCCCCTACCAGAGACGGAACCTGAGTCTCCTACATTGGGAGGCAGAGTCTTTACCACTGGAGCACCAGGAAAGTCCCCATTTTCCTTTTCTTAACAGAGCACTGACTGGTATCATGGGACAACCCAAGAAACTGAGTGGAGGCTATAGGAGAGTGGAAGTCAGAGAAACATCATGAACAGATGGAGATAGTTTTCATTTTACCGATCAGGAAACTTACACCCAGATTCAGGGTTTAAGTCCCATTTTCTGCTTCTTTGGCTTCCCAGGTGGCTAACTGGGTAAAGAATCTGCCTGCAATGCAGATGAGACTCAAGACACAGGTTCGATCCCTGGGTTGGGAAGATCCGCTGGAGGAGGGCATGGCAACCTACTCCAGTATTCTTGCCAGGGTAATCCCATGGACAGAGGAGCCTGGTAGGTACAGAGTCAGACACCACTCAGTGGCTGAGCACAGCACAGCACACCTGCTTCTCGGGAAAGTCAAGTCTGGAGCTCATGTTCCCTGATGCAGTCTGGTTTTCCATCTCCAATAAGTTTGGAAATCACTAATTTGGAATAACAAGTCACTAAAAGCCAAATATGAATAAAAATGCTTTACCAATTTAGGGAATCTATTAGTCATTTTACATAGATGGACATTTAATCTTGAAATTAGCAGAAAAACTAAAGTTTTAGAGGAAGAGAGAGTTGTAACTGCACATTTCTGCCTCAGATGCAGGAAATGCAGGCCTTGCCACGTGTGGACCCACTACTCCCACTCAGATCAGAACAAGCCTCCCCACTCACATCCTGGGGTGGGCCTGGGGAGATGAGGTAACAGACCCACCAAGGAAACAGCAATGCCAGAAATTGAAGGGATGGCTAATCAGCGAAGCAACGATTATTATTTAACAAGCTTTCAGATGTGCCATGGCAATCACTACACTCTCAACACAAACCTGAGGAGAAAAGGGCAGAGGGAGAAGATGAAAGAAGATAAGAGTTGCAGTAGATGGAATTTGAAATGTTGTCAGTGGCGTGAACTTCCAATCAGTGAATTTTTTAAAAAACGAACAACATATTTGCCAGCTCTTCTGGATTTTCTGCTTATGTTGATTTATGTAAATTGCCAGCATTGGGGGGTTTATGGATCTTCATCAAAGTAGCAAACTGTTTCTTCATGACACTCTTTGGAAGCTCTTCCTTTACTCCTGACGTGTAGAGATAATGTGAAGCTTTTAGAAAAATAGTCATTCTAGACTTAGGAAACAGTACATGAGACTTAGCGCAACAAGCTCCTGAAGCCTTTGAGCCAGGCCAGTCTCTGCTTTCCTTCCGTGGTGCTTAGTCCTGTTACATAGGAAGGTCAAACATCTGTAAACCCTCCAACTCAACACATCTCTACACAAGTAGCAGCCTTCCCCAGCTTCAGTGGCCCGTTTCTGTAAATTCTAGGCCATCAAATTATCTTTCTCTTCTTTTTCTTACATATTAAAGACATCTTTGTGTTCTGAGAACACTCCCTCCTTGAGATCTTATTCCGTCTTACCTTCTTCTGCCTCCAACGCCAGCTTAGAGTCTGCAAATTACTGATCTTGGCCTCTCCACCCCGCCTCTCCCTCCCTATCCCCCTAAAATCCTGATTTATTGGGAACTGGGTTGATTAACCTAATAAGGACACTATGATGAACACAGTGTGTGGGAGGATCGTTATATTGGGTTGGCCGAAAAGTTTATTCAGGTTTTTCCATGTTATAGAAAATCCTGAATTTTGGCCAATCCAACAATTTTCCTACAGAATAAGAATCATAGCGGAGAGGGATGTCCATAGTTAAGGAAAAAGAGAAGGCATTGAGTAAGCCAGGAAATTATTTCCAGAAACACGTACGATTCTAATAATTGCTGATAACTGTAATACTTATTACTGCTACCTCTAGCTATACCCTAGTGTCTGGCAGCAGTGGGTCAGTGTGCCCTTTTTAAGGGGCAGTGTGGCAAGAGGCATTCTCAATACTTGACTCCACAAACAAGCCTGGTGGGAGAGGAGCTCCTAGTGGTAGAAATGAAGGAGGGCAGACAAGCTCTGTGGCCTGTAGAAAACAGGGTCGAGCTAAGTATACCTACCATGAGGTCCTATGAGCACAATGCTGCTCATTCCCCAAAGGCCCAGTTTATTGTCAAGATCAAGTACAAACGCGGTAATCTAGCATGTAAGATCAGACATCAAACTATCAAATTCGTCTTTCAGAAAGACTTTCCACTGCTCATTAACAGAAGTCTTCAAGGGTTATTTCCTTCAGTGATCTTTATTTACACCAGGAATGACGTCCCCAGACTCCCCCCAGCCCAGATCCACCCCACCACGTTCAAGGGCCAAGTCAAGCCCTCCCTTCCCCAGGAAGCTTTCTCTGACAGACAGGCCCCATGTCCCCTCCCTCCTCTAGACTCCCCTAGCAGAAATCATATGTGTATTAATTTAGCACTTAATCCTGCATGGGCAGCCAGAATTTTTACTAGCTGAGCCACTGAGGAAGTCCCAAACATTCATTTAGCACTTAATATTATTTATGTCTATACAGGCTTCCCAGGTGGCTCAGTGGTAAAGAATCTGCCTGCCAATGCAGGAGACACAAGTCCAGTCTTTGGGTTGGGAAGAGCCCCTGGTGAAGGAAATGGCAACCCACTCCAGGATTCTTGCCTTGAAAATCCCTTGGACAGAGGAGCCTAGCAGGCTACAGTCCCCGGGGTCACAAAGAGTTGGACACAACTTAGTGACTAANTTTGGATGAAATTGAGGCCCCCAGAGCTCCTTGATTGTCTGTAAGGAATTCTCCTCTGGGCAGATCGCCTCGGTGGAAGTAAAATGTCTGACCCCCAAAAAACTAACACTTGCATGTAGGTTTCATGAGAAATTTTCAAAACCACTTATTTTAAAATTCTAGAAAGGGAAAGAACTTAAAATTGCACTATCCCATAATCCCACAATTGTTAAAAATCGTTGAGTAATGTGCACTGTAAGGGAAAAAAATGTCCCACTGGTTATCATTTATGTCCACCTGCTAACAGTTTTTAAAATTCCCATGTCTTTGCTTTTCATGACTTAGGTGATTTATCCAGACTGTTAAATGCATTTAAAACAGTTAAATACTGTGCTACGGAAAGTAAAACTGGTTAGTTTTATTAGCACCAGTGTAATATTAACTGTCTGGGATTGAAAAACTCAGATCCTTAATTCTGCCTTCAGACTTTTTCTGTGGCCCGGACCGCAAAGGATTTCAATTTTACAGACTCCTCTTACCCCATTTTAAAATAGAAACCAGATATTTCTGACCTTATTTTGACATTCCAAAGGCTAATTTGCACTAATGAGCTGAGTATTTTAGTATTGCTTTACAGTGTATTTAGACGATATTACTAGGGAAGTGTGATTGGTATCAGATGGGCATCTTACTTTGGGATGCCTATTACATATGTTTCAGGAGAAAGTTATTTCATAACTTAAATTAGGAACTTTTAAACCACTTATAAATTGTGGGAACTTATCTGCTATGATGCACAAGAGGGAGTTTCAAGATGCAGGAATATTTTTTAACTTTTAAAAATAAGTACTATGTTTATGTGGTTAAAAAAGATTTAGGTAAATCTTGTTCACTGAGATCTTTATCTGACGGCTCTCCCAATGCTTTTTTTTTTTTCCTATGGAACTCCCAATGCTTGTATGTAACCATTTTTCTAATTCATTTTTCAATAATGTAAATATTTATAATAACACGAACATATGTATGTACATATGTGCATATGTGTACAATTCCTGCTTTTATTAAACATAAAAAGTAGCGGAGCAGATGCACTGCTTTTTTTGTTTTTAATGCTATCCTTGGAGATTTCAGTCTGTCATTCCATAGATTCTTTTTCATTCTTTTTTACAACTGCATGATATTTTATGTGCCATAATTGACCTAAAAAAGTACCCCGTTGTTGGACGCTTGGAATGTGGACCTTCTTTTGCTATAACAAATAGTGCCGTGGCGAAAAATCTTGTACCCACGGTGCTTTTCATGTATCTGTCCTCTAGATTGCTAGGAGTGGGTTTGCTAGGTCAAAAGGAAATCCATCTGTCATTCTGGTGATATTATTACCAGTTTCCTTGGCAGGGATTGAGCACACTCCCACCTCCAAGCAGGTTGTAAGTGTGTCTTTTTCCATTACTTCCCCTCTACATTGTTGTCATCTTTTTGGAGTCTGGTAGATGAGAAGTTATCTCAGTGAGGCAAATTTCTCTCCTGAGAGAGGCTGAGTATTTTTCTGTGAAATGCCTTTTGTTCATTTCTTAAATTGGATTGGGTTTGTTTTTTCCCCCCAATTTCTAGAAGCTCTTTCGTCATCCCTTTTAGCATTTCTCTCTTAACTCTGCTTGGTGTTTTTGTTTATTTGACATAGAGAAGCTTTTTATTTATAAGTAGTCCACTTACCTAGCTTTTTCTTTTGTGGCTTCTGTATTTTGAGTCATAAGAAACTTTGATTTTATTTGTATTGTGAGGTGACAGCTAGAAGAAAATATTACTTTCCATTTTTTTTCCCCTCAAAAAAATCCTCGAACTTCTTTGATAGAAACCTGAAAGTCTTCCTTACTTTGGCTCTCTCTCACCCAGTGTTCAGTCCCATCCGCAAGTCTCATTGTCTCTCTCCAAAACACCCCAGTTCCACATTTGAGCAGTTCCTATGCCGGCTGGGGCTCTGCAGTAGCTCCGTAACTCTTCTCATCCTCCACCCACTTCATCACTTAGAGAGTTTTAAAACACACATTAGATCTTGTCACCCCTCACCTTTCTCCTGACTTAGCTGCTTGGTTCTGGCCCTGTCAGACGTTACCCTCTCAGAGAGGCAGGCTTTCCCTGACCACCCTACCTGAAAATAGTGAGTCCTGTCGCACTCTTAGCCCTTCTGACTTTGGGTTTGTTTGCTTTTTTCCCCCCTCTGTGTTCTTTCTTTTTGCTGGTTTCTTCATGCTGCTAGCACCTGGGGCCTCTTGGAGAACTTTCTTGGCTTGGCTGGTTTGTTTTTACGCTGTGGCTGAGTGTGCAGAAGCGGGCAAGTTCTCAGGGAGCTACAGCCACTGACTTCCGAGCACTGTTGTCGGGCGGCCTCCCTCGGGACCAGGTGTCCCACTGAGGCCCAGAAAGCAGGCCATGTCCTGGAAGTCCCGGTCTGCTGGACCCTGGGCTGTCATGCGCTTCCCTGGTGACGCAGACGGTGAAAAATCTGCTTGCGATACAGGAGACCCAGGTTCGATCCATAGGTTGGGATGATCCCCTGGAGAAGGGAATGGCAGCCCACTCCAGTATTCTTGCCTGGAGAACCCCATGGACAAAGAAGGCTGGCAGGCAACAGTCTATGGGGTTGCAAAGAGTCGGACATAACTGGGTGAGTAACCGTGGGCTGTCATGCCCCTTTCAAGAGCTCTCTTCAAATCTCCAGCCAAATTCCTAAGCCGCAAGGCGAAGGGTCCTGGTCAACGCCACACCTGGGTCCCAACATGAGAAGGCAGAGCAGCAAGGTTCTAGCGCCCCTCATGGTGGCAGTGACGTTGGAACTGGAGACCTTTTATTAATAGCCGCTTCCTGTAGAACTGCCTCAGCAGCCTTGCGTCTTGCTTTCTTCTGAAAAAAAAAACAAACACTGCTTTTGAGTTTTTGAGTGAATACTGTTTTTATTTTTATTATAGCATTTGAATTGATGTCTTAAGTTTTCTATTTTAAGGTATATTCATGAGAAATATGAAATATAACTTTTGCTTTTAGGAAGTATTCCTAATAATCCCATGTACCTATTTTTCTCTGTTCTAGAATGTTTGAAGCCCATATGCAGAGCTACAAGGGCGATGACCCACTTGGTGAATGGGAAAGGTTAGTGTTTCATTTATGTATTTTTTCTATAAACAAACTGTATGCTGCCCTGAAAAATTAATACTATCCATATTTTTTCTAGTTACATGCGATGGGTAGAAGAGAATTTTCCTGAGAATAAAGAATACTTAACAACTTTATTAGAGCACCTAATGAAGGAATTTTTAGATAAGAAGAGATATCACAGTGACCCAAGGTTCATCAATTATTGTCTACAATTTGTAAGTATACTTTCAGAGGTATAATCACATCCCTATCATGTTGTACTTTTGCTTTTTGCCCCAGATTTTTGGGTCATTTTTTGGGTGTTTTTTATCTGATTCCTTATGTTTCTAAGTCATAACTTTGTTTTTTAAGTTGTGTGGCCAGAGACTTGTATCTTACAGTCTGTTGGCTTCTGTCTTGTGGAATCAGTGATTGAATTTTAAAGCCCTCCTCCTTTGTAAGGTCTGAAATGTGACAGCAGAAGCTAGAAACCAGGCTTCCCTGGCAGCTCAGGTGGCCTGGAATCCGCCTGCAATGCAGGAGACCTGCGTTGACCCCTGGGTCAGGAAGACCCCCTGGAGGGAAATGGCAGCCCACTCCAGTGTTCTTGCCTGGAGAATCCCATGGACAGAGGAGCCTAACGGGCCACGGTCCATGGGGTCACAAAGAGTCGGACCCAAGTGAGCGACTTGTAGAAACCTTGAAAAGAAGGTTTGTTGGCTGAGAAGTGCGTTCAGGGATGAGTAGATAAACAGGCACTCCCTGGTGCTAAAGAGGGTTCTTGAGTAAATTAAATTCATTGTGAATAATTAAGAAAATATTAACTCTCAGAAATGAAATTTAGTGCTAAAAGGAGAAAGCTGCCTCAGGTTAGTCTTTCAAAGGTTGTATCTGTTCAATCTTGAAATAAAGGCTTGGAGCATGAGTTGTGGTCATAAAATCATGAATGGAATAGATAAAGTAAACAAATTTGTTATCTATCTTCACTAAGCTTCAAAATATGAGGATTAGACACACCCTGTGGAATTTGAACGAGTACAACTTTATATATTAATATTACGGCACAGAACCTACTGTCTTGGGAAATAGTGGGGGATGCTGAATGTCAAGGAAGGGGGTGAGCTGACTTTGAGGCTTGCGGTCAGAGGACCACACAGGCCTTCCCCTGCCAAGTACGTCGTGCTGCCTCCTTGAAGACGAACACTGAGTGTTGCTTGGACTGGGAGCCACAGCCTGCCTGGCAAGTGCCCTTCTTTCATGTCTGTCTGCTTTGGATTTCTGCAGGCCAAGTGCAACAGTGACCTTCACCAGTTTTTTGAGTTTCTGTACAACCACGGTATCGGAACCCAGGCAGCTCCTCTGTACGTAGCCTGGGCCGGGCATCTGGAAGGCCAGGGGCAGCGGCAGCACGCCAGTGCCGTTTTTCGGAGAGGAATTCAGAACCAGGCCGAACCTAGAGAGCTGCTGCAACAACAGTACAGGTAGTTTGACAGTGAGACCCACACAGTGATTCCTACCTTGAAAGGTGGTGGTTGCTCGCTAAAGATTTTTATTATTATATTCGTGCAGGGAAATGCTTGTCATTGGGGAAAATGTGGAATTAGTATAAAGAAAAACTGTCCAGAAATATTACCATTAATATTTTTGAGCACTTCCTTCCGTGTCTTTTCTGATGCCTGCGTGTGTGCTTAGAGTCTCTGTATTACAGTAGCAAATTGCACTGTATGTCTGGTTGTATATGCTGAGCTTTATACTGCTCTTAAGAAATTATGGACTTTTATGCCACTTAGAAAGTGGTTGTGAAGTCTGTCCCAGAGCAGTGTCATAATTTCATTGTTCTAGAATGGAACATTTGTTTCCAACTTTTTTTTTTTCCACAAAGATCAGCACATGCTGCGTGCTAAGTCACTTCAGTCGTGTCCAACTCTTTGTGACCCCGTGAACTGTAGCCCACCGGGCTTCTCTGTCCAGGCAAGAATCCTGGAGTGGGTTGCCATTTCCTTCTTGGATCTTCTCGACCCGGAATCGAACCCGAGTCTGCTGCATTGCAGGTGGATTCTTTACTGCTGAGCCATGTGCATATTGATACCCACAGAGGAGGGTACATTTGTTATGTGAATTTATAAAATACTGACATAAATGAGGCAAAAGGAGGAATTTTTCTAATTAAGTGCATTGGGTGTGAAAATAAGCCCAGGTTTGTTTTTTTTTCTTCTTAATTTTGAAGCAAATCTAAAATTCAACTTTGCAGTCTGTCTTAACCTCAGTCTTTATTAGATCACAGTAAGCTGTCTATCCTGTTTAGTTTTCACTCTTAACATAAATGCATATTAAACTGTGAATTGTAATCTATACTGATGCCTTTTACTGTTGTCTTTTAGGATGTTTCAGATACGCCTCACTGAAACCCATTTGTCTACTCAAGGTAAAATAACATTTTCTAAAATATCCAAAGTATCAGTAACTTAGTCTCTGATTTGCACTGCCTTTTTCCCCTTAAAAAACAAATCCATCCAGTATTTATTGATTATATTATCTTAGTAACGGGGAAGACCCTCTGATCGTAATAATGCCTGCTTCATAGCCCTGCATAGCAGGGACTCTGTCTTAGCACTTTAAAAGAAAAACTCTCTAAAAGAAAAACAAAAAAGCTTGGTAATTTCATTGTAGTTTTAGGATTTTCAAAAAGTAAAAATTAACCCAAATTGAGTGACGATACTTATTCTGGAGTATGTCTGTTCTGAATTAAATTAAATGTATTTAATGCAACTTTTAAAGAAATGGATTTTTTCTTTTTTTTTTTTTTAAGAAATAAAGATTACATTTCAGCATTAAGCACCGACTACTTATCCTATTGTTTAAAATAGCTAGAGTTTACATTTCTTTCAGGGACTTCCTTGGGCATTTTGAATTGATTAGAAAATTGTTTCTACAACATTACTTTTATTTATAAGGTGTTTTAATTATGTTTTTGAGATAGTGTGAGTGAGTTCATTTTTCAGTGCTACTTATTGAAAGATTAGGGGAATGTATTTGTATTATATTCATTTAATATGGTTTTACCCTTATTTCTTTTTATTTCATGCAATTTGTGTCATAGTGAGAACCTCAGAACCTCTGCATGATGCTCAGATCTTAAATCAAATGGTAACATCAAACTCAAATCCGGGAGGTAACTCAGCCTGCATTTCTAAGAATCAGGTAATGCTGACAGTTGTAGTTGCGGAAGCTGGGAAGGGTGCTGAATGGCCAGCCCGCCTGCCACTCGTGCCACTCGGGCACCTCTTTTCTTTGACCTTGTCTCCCAGGACTGACCTCCACGTCAGCCACCTGTGCTGTGGCGACTTTCTGGGCCTGTCATCACCCACCGCTGCCCGCTTCCAGTATTAAATGGAAAATCACTCACTCTGACCGTAACCTCCTGTGCTGGTCTGACCTGGGACACCCCTGCATGGCCTCCTGTCTTCGCCTGCCCCCTGAGCAGCCTCTGTCCTTTGCTCTGCGGAGCCCTCTTCCCTGGCCCAGGATTCTCTAGCCTGGGTCGCGCCATCTGCAGACACCTGAGCATACTTCAGATGCTCTGATCCTGGAACTGCCACCTCAACCAGAGCTTTTCTGTTTCCTGGCAGTTATGCTTCCAGTTTCCCCGTTCACACTTTGTGTTTTCCACATTGCCTGTGTTTCCCTTTCTACTCACTAATGCCAAATGATAATTTTTAACTTCTTTTTACTCTCCTCAAACTTGGGGCCTGACTATGTCTAACCTCTGTCAGGAACTGGCAAACTTACTATATCAGTGAGGCAGCAGAAGCCCTCAGATGACAGCGCCATGTCTGCTACCAACCAATAAATAACCAGACCCTTGCTTGCCAGGGCAGGGGCCGAGGTGACTCTCCTGCCCCAGTGACTCATCTGCATGTACACGTTCTCGCCTTTCTCCCAGCTTCTTTCCTCCTCAGGGTATCAGTGCTCTTTCAGAGTTTGCTATGGACCTGCTTTAAGCTAAATCCTTTGGAAATGCCTCTCTTCCAGGTACACATGTATTAAGTTTCATTAATACATTCTTGGGAGACTATGAATTCCAACTTTGACAGATACTCACACTATCCCAATTTACATCCTACTCATGCATGCCAATGGCACTCCACTCCAGTACTCTTGCCTGGAAAATCCCATGGGCAGAGGAGCCTGGTAGGCTGCAGTCCATGGTGCCGCTAAGAGTCGGACACAACTGAGCAACTTGACTTTCACTTTTCACTTTCCCGCATTGGAGAAGGAAATGGCAACCCACTCCAGTGTTCTTGCCTGGAGAATCCCAGCGACGGGGGAGCCTGTTGGGCTGCCGTCTATGGGGCCGCACAGAGTCGGACACGGCTGAAGCGACTTGGCGGCGGCGGCGGCAGCAGCAGTATGCGTGCCATCTTGTTTGTCTCCTGTTGCCCCAGCTCCAGGTGTCTGGGCAGCAGAGATGGATCTTTTTCACAGTCACTGCTCAGGACCTGACAGGGCAGATGAGAGATCCAGTAAACACTTGTCTAGTGACTGACACTTGTCTAGTGACTGAATGCTAGCACTGTGGACTCCTGAGCAGAGAACAGTACCAGAAGAAAATGTGAAGAAGTTTTTTTCTAATGTACCTATTTGGAATATTAATCTCATTACACGTAGGCCCTGTGGCTCAGCCCCTAAACTGTGGGGTTTTCTCATTGGAAGAAGACGCACAGGTCCAAACACTGTCTTATTGGACTCTAGTTGTAAAACCTGTCATAAAAGTGATCATGCAAACCAAGGCTTCCGCTATTAATGGTAACTTGAAAGAGCACATATAAATCTACTTGATGATTCAGAGACCCCGCAAGTGTTTCCATGTTGTTTTCTGCGGTCGTCTGGATGGCAGATTCTTCTCAGATCAGTGATTATTTGTGTTTCTTTTCTGTCTCCTCAGGGTCCACAACTTTCTGGAACAACACCTGCAGCTGGCGATAAAGGGTCGGACATGCAAGTACAATTGGTGCCTTCATCTGTGACTGATTGTCCCAGAGCCGTTGCGGCACACTGTCATAAATGATGTATTTTTCCCCATTTTAGGGAACAGAGAGTGATCACGATTTCTAAATCAGAATATTCTTCACACCCACCTGTGGCAGACAAAGCTAACGTTCAGCAGGTTGTCATGTATTGCAAGGAGAAGCTTATTCGCGGAGAATCGGAGTTTTCCTTTGAAGAGCTGAGAGCCCAGAAATACAATCTACGGAGAAAGCATGAACAATGGGGTACTTGCAGTCTTAAATTTGAGATAACCTAGGTCACTTAACATGATTCTCATCTCTGAGTAATTACATTTGTAGTAGATAATTCACTGTACTGAAAGAATCTAAAAAAACATCTCTAGCTCATTCCATCAGAAGCCTAAAACCTTTGTTGAAAACTAGTGTAGCAACCACGTTTGTCCAAAGCCTAAACGGATGTCTCGACAGCAAAGCTTAGAGCTGAAGCAGCACTAAAGGGGATGTCCACGCCAATGCAGTAGATACTTTTAAGCCTTCAAATAATATCTGTATGGATGTGAGCTTCTGTATCTAGCAATGCTAAACCCCTGGGTCAGTTATTTATACTGTAAAGAGTTAATTAAGAACTAGAGTTGAGAAGAGATTTTTCAAAGTCTGCAGCTATTTATAAATAAGCCATTCAGGAGTCCTCTGATCAAAGTGCTGTGTTATTCATGGCTGTGCTGTACAGTGGACCCTGATTCTGCAGCGAAGACTGAATGTTAACAACGTTGGCACTTCAGTTTTACAGCACGTGTTTGCTGTAACAACATGGACCTCAGAGGAAAATGAACCTCTGTTCCTCTCAAGACTTTGACACCATCTGACTATTTGTGCTATGCACCCCATGTTGGCCAATCTTTGTTTATTCATTATTTCTCGTTTGGTTAACAACCAAGGACAGTCAGGTGACCCTCGGGGCGGACCCTTTCGTGCCTTGCACAGATGCTAAATCTGAGCTGGACACTTTGATTGGCATGTGATGTGGTTATGTTAACCAGTTGCTGGAAATGGGACCGACAGCAGTGTCCTTGACATGCTGACCTTTCAGTGCACTTTACTCTTAGAAGCAGCGAGAAACTTCTATCTTTTAAAAACACTTCCATTTTCAAATGATTTGCTCAGTCGTGATTGTTAAAAGTGCTTAGTATCATACCATGCTATTACCAAATATTTTTGTTGCTCATCATGTACATTTTTATAACGTACGCACCCTAAACTTAAAAGTAACTGTACTGAGGATAAGTAAAAATGATAATTGAAAAGTAGATAGTATTTCAGTTCTAAAAACCTAATACTCTTGGAAAAAGACTAGTAAAAAATAGTTGCCATCTTAAAGATAGCCTTTTGCTGATTCTGCACAGATTCCTCTATTGACCTGAGTTTAAATCTCACCTGCAAACTATACTTTGTCTCTCCTAAAGTAAATGAAGAGAGGCATTATATGAAAAGGAAAGAAGCAAATGCTTTGGAAGAACAACTATTAAAACAGAAAATGGATGAGCTTCATAAGAAGTTGCACCAGGTGGTGGCGATGTCGCAGGAGAACCTGCCCTCTTCCCGGGGGACGTCTGAGGTGTGTGGGCTCCTCCCCGTCGCCTGCAGTGCTTTCTGTTTCTGTTAGTCCCTTACATGCTCCATTTGTAGAGTGAATTCTGATGTCAGTTTAGTTACTAGCTTTCCGAATTATTCCCCCCTCCCCCCACCGAGAACTGGGGGGAGAGACAATCCAACACACTCCCAGCAAGGATGGAAGCCACATTTAAAGAGGCAGGAGTCAGAGTGACACTGGGCTTCTCGGTACAGCCCAGAAGGACATTCACCATGCAAGATGAGAAAGGAAGTTGCAGAACAGGGTGTGTGTCTGTACATTAGTGTAGATAGTCCTGTATCTGATTTTCTTTTTGTAGGGGAGGTACAATGACTATTACAGAATGAAAATTCAAATATAATGATTTAATTTGTATGGAGAAGCCAGCAGCACCTGCAGGAATGGGTCTCAGAGCTTGCTTTTCCTATAGACCTACTGTGGCCACATTCCTGTTTTCAGCTCCAGCTTCACTTCCAACACGTTCAAGTTCCTGCGCTTCACTGGAGATCACCTCCTCTGACTGCTGTTTGAGGTGTTAGGATTCCTTTACTGTCATTTAGTGAGGTTTTGGGAGGAGGTGGATGATAAAACACATGGTTAAGCCACTGTCTTTAACCAGAAGCCTCTCTTAATGAACTTATTTCTGTATATGAGTATTTTCCAAACAGACCTCCAGTTGTCCCTGGGTCATTTATTTACCAGCTCAGCTTTTCCCTATTGGTTTGAAATACCTTTGCGCATGCTCAGTCACTTCCATTGTGTCCAACTCTTTGCAACCCTATGGGCTGTAGCCCGTCAGACTCCTCTATCCATGGGATTTCCCAGGCAAGAATACTGGAGTGGGTAGCCTTTCCCTTCTCTGAATGGAGATCTTTCCCACCCAGGGATCAACCTGCCTCTCCTGAACTGCAGGTAGATTGCTTACCACTGAGCCACCGGGGAAGCCCTTAAGATATCTTTATCATAGACTGAACTTTTAGTATATGAAAGACCCATCTCTGAAATAACCATCTCTGCTGTGGTAGTAGGTTTCTTCTTAAACCTCTCTCAAGCCTTCTGTGAGGTCATGGTGCTTCTTATAATAAGCACCATGTTGTGTGTTTACTATACCTTTGTCGTGTTTTGATATCTGTGGAGAAAGTCTGATTATTGTTTTTTAACATGCTTCTTCAGAAATGAATATTTGATTATTTTTGATCTTTACTAATTCAGTAGATAAGAAAATTTAAATTATCTCTTTTTTGATGACTATTGAGAATAAACTTTATATTTTGTCCATTTGTTTGTGAAATAAGTATTCTTGCCCTAGCTATTCATTGTTTGTGAGAATGCTTTTACATGCTGAAGAATTAATTCTTTGTCTTTTAACCTGGTAATATAAGTGTACATGTGCAGTCTAAGTACTTATGAGTAGAAAAGCAGAGATTTTAATTAAGTTAAAGGCCTGTGTCCATATCCTTCCCATGATGAGCCATGCTTCTGTGGCAATTAGTACAGTTAATATTCACGTTTCCTCTTCATTGAGGAGAAAATGGTCACCAAGGGTATTTTAATGGGAAGAACAGCATTATGAGCATTTGGTGACACTGACTTGTTAGTGTTTTCCTGCTGCACAGTCGTGGCCGGTATTTAGTGGTTAGAAGTATGAAGCACCAGGTGAATCTGGTTACGCTGCAGAAGCATCCAGCATGTGGTGTGGCCTTGTTGTTGCTGACTGTTCGTTTCAGAATACCTAGGGAGGTAAGAGGCTGCCTCGAGAGGCAAGGCATCTTCTGAAGACAAAGCTGTAAGACCTAACTGGTAGCCTCATGGCTTATGTCTGTTTGCTTACTGTGAAAGGTCAGTCCAGCGCGTTTGGAGCCACACACAGATTCCCAGCAGGAACTAAGAGCTGTGGGCCTTCCAGCCGTCCCTCAGCAGACCTCAAAGCACGTGGACGAGAAGCCCAGAGAGGCATCTTCTGCTCCTCTTACGGCAAGTGCTGTCGCCACTGCTCTGGTGTTCCCGGCCGCCAGCCAGGGTGCGGCTTGCCCGGCTCCTTTGGCAGGCCCGCCCGTGATGGACGCCGTGTTTTCAGGGGGCAGCAGAGATGCCAGGTGAGCCAGAGGTGGCCCTAGAGACGGTGGCGGTGGTGCCAGTGAATTCTTTGTGTGACCTGCAGTAGTGAGGGCAGTGTGTGATTGATGGGCGAGGCTTGTTTTTCAAATTAATGTTTAGATGGGCATGTAGTGGAAAAACCACATTGCCAAAACATCAGCCCCAGATCGTTCAGCTGCAGTCTGTTTCTTTTAAGAATATTTGTTCTACTTCATACTTCTCTCTTGAATTAAAAATTTTGATACCCTGAAACTTAGCAATCTTTCTGTAACTGAAGAATATACAGCTGTTAACTGAAATTGCCTCTGCTTAGCAACTCTGACAGAACATAATGCAGGGGTTACTACAGTCCAGATGGTTACTTGCCTGTTGGATTGTCACTTGAATACTTGACAGTGTGTTCTCATGTTCCTTCTGTCTTCCCCTGGGACAGTTTGGGATTAATATCCATAACGCAGTATACCAAAATCTGTCTCATACGCTGCTGTGGAGGTTTCTCCCCCCAGTTCTGAGCAGTTTTCCTAGATGGTAGAGATTATGATTATTGTCGTATCACTTGTTCTGTTTGTATTTTTATCTTCAGTCACTTTGGTGCTCTGTCTCTTTTTTGAAACATATGGAAAATTTTCTTGCTCTTTCAGGCTCCCATCGTTCCCTTGGGCTAAAACCCTTAGCACAGATTATGGTTCTTAAGGACTGCTTCTCCTCGGTGTCTGAGGCTAACTTCACCAGTGATTTCCCTTGGAAATAAGATTTTTAAATGATCCTGCTTCTGTAGTCACCTTAGGATACTAATTCAGACCTGTGTCCTGTATTGAACCATGTATGTCAAAAGTAAACTGCTGGGACCTCCCTGGCAGTCCAGTGGTTAGGACTGCCCTTCCAGTGCGGTGGGTGTGGGTTCTACCCTGGTCTGGGAACTAAGATCCCGCAAGCCATGTGGTGTGGCCAAAAAGAATTTTTTTAAGAAGAGAACTGCTGTGTGTGGGCTGTGACTTCATTAGCTCTTCATAGTAATTCTCGTGATCATAAGACAGTCGCGACAGCAGGGACAGACCCTGCAGACATGCTGCGCATCCAGCCCTTCCTTACAAAAGGGTGAGGCTCTTTACCTAACGAGCACGCGGGCCCCAGAAGCACTGCGGTCTGACCGTGACCCTGGCCCGGCAGGGACCGAGGGACCCCTCACACTCTCAGTGGCCTGGGCAGCTGGCTGGCAGAGAAGAGGCACCTTCCTCTGGTGCTGCATACAAAAGGGTGAGGCTCTTTAACCTAACGAGCACACGGGTCCCAGAAGCACTGCGGTCTGACTGTGACCCTGGCCCAGGCAGAGACCGAGGGGACCCCCTAACTTTCAGTGGCCTGGGCAGCTGGCTGGCAGAGAAGAGGCACCTTCCCTGGCACTGCATACACGACTCAGGTTTTTATGGCAGTTTAATGGGGATTTGTGGAATTGAGGGTGCCTTGCACTTTTTACTGTGCATCCTCACAGGGTGCATTAAGGGAAGCAGTGTTAAACAGACAGATGAAGTCCACTATCCCCACTGGACTTAAACCAGACTGTGATGTAAGTGCCTCTGTAGCATTTTTTCCATTCTTGATAACTGTGAAGTCTAGAGGACAAGGCTCTATGGCTCCACAGCAAAGGCACTAGCACTTTCCCGCATCGTAACTCAGAAGAGCCACGCTGGGCACCCAGACCCAGAACTGCCGGTCAGCCCCTTGGCCTGTGTAACAAATGGGATCGTTTGAATCAGGGAGACCCTTAACCTCCCTTCCACGTGTGCAAATGATATCAGGTGTTCATGTCTATAATCACTATGTCAAGCAAACATGAATACCTGGCCTTTATCTGTAAGAATTATTGTCCTCAAAAGGACATGAAAGAAAAAATAAAGTCACTCACACTGTGGACCTAGGCAGTCCCACCTGTTTCTTTCTCTTGGCCATGCCACGTGCCATGCAGGATGTTCTCCAACCAGGGATCCAGCCTGTGCGCCCTGCACTGGGAATGTGGATTCTTGGCCTCTGGACTACCAGAGAAGTCCCCCGTCTTTATTTTTAAAACAGGCTGGTAATCGCCCACATTTTTTACTGTTCTTAAGAGTTAGTGTGTCTCAAGAGTTTTCTCTTCCAGGTGTGTGAACAAAAGCACTCATGAATTCAGGCCACAGAGCGGAGCAGAGATAAAAGAAGGTAATGTTTAATTGTAATACACTTGTGTCTGATCTCTGCCCAGACTCGCTCAAGTTTCTCAGGGCTCTGTTAGCTGGCCACAGTTTATGGGGACTCTAGGCCTTAACGCACCTGGATGTCAGCTCTCCTGTTCTCAGAACGCAGGGGTTAGATAAGCCCTGGGCCATTTCCAGTAAAGGGGGAAATCTACCTGACAGTCACAGATTATTAGAATCCTTTGGAAACTTTCCTCTTAAATTTCCCAGTAGATTACTCTAAAACAAGAGGCGTCTTTAATATGTTGTGAGGAAGCGGCGGTGGTTATTTGGGAGTGATGTGTAATGTTTCTGTTTTATACTACTTCGTTAGAGGTACTTACATAAAAGTAAGTTTTATGAATAAACTAGGACATGGACGGGCACTCACTTCCCACCCCCACGTACCATGACACTCTCCCGTGACAGTTTAGTGGGAGCAGAGCTACTGGAAACAGCAGGTGGCCGCTGCATTTAGCCAGGACCAGACTGAGCACACGTGGACGCCGAGTGCTGTCCTGAGTGACGCAGGTGCAGCCACAGACAGAAAGGACAGAGAGCGCCAGCANCCCCCCCCCGCCCCCCGCTCGGGGGGCAGAGGAAGCATGGCTGTTAGGGAGGGGCCCAGGAAAGATGCTCACAACAACAGTGCTATGTGGGTAAAGACGGAGCCAGCTTGCAAAGCCCATTTCAGGCGGAGCTGCCAGCAGGGCCGAGTCCTTGATGTCCCTGATGTGTTCTGAGCACAGCAGAGCAGCCAGTAGCTGCTGGGGGTGGGCGTGGTGAGGAAGATGAGGTCGGAGCCTGGAGGGCTCGGGCTGTGCAGGGCCATAGCTGGACTCCAGCTGAGTGAGGTGGAAAACCGGTCCTAAGATTTACAGCGTAGCTACTATTTTTGGGATACAGTGGAGCAAGGGGCGCTATTGATGACTAGGCTGCTCATTTGATATGGTTTTAGACCAAGCCGCTTAATTAACTCTTTTGAGCTTTTATTTCCTTTTCTGTTCACAGATAATTCTTACTTTACCCACCTCGTGGGACTATTAAAAAGATCAAAATAAAGGATGTGATAGTACTAGAATAATGGAAATTCCTAGTGAGAATTGGCTTCCCAGGTGGCTCAGTGGTAAAGAATCCACCTGCCAAGGCAGGAGACTCGGGTTCAAGCCCTGGGTCGGAAAGATCCCCTGAAGAGAGAAATGGCAACCCACTCCAGTATTCTTGCCTGGGAAATCCCATGGACAGAGGAGCCTGGCTAGCTATAGTCCATGGGGTCAGCGGACACGATCTAGTGACTAGACAACAAGAAGTGAGAATTATCAACAATAATAAAATGTATAATGTTTCTTAAATTGTGTGTCTTCTGAATTATTCTGGTTTCTCTACTGACATGGCAGTTTTTCCCCATTTCTTTAAAAGGGTGTGAAACACAGAAGGTTGTTAACACAAGTTCCTTTCACACAACTCCAAACACATCTCTGGGACTGGTACAGGCAACACCATCCAAAGTGCAGCCATCGCCCACCGTGCACACCAAGGAAGCTCTCGGTACGTAAAGCGTGCTGTTTGAATGTGGAACATCTGACAGTGACTTAGTGAAAGCTCTTCTGCAATCATGTTTACGGTTTTTCTTTTGTTCTTTTAAGGTTTCATCATGAATGTGTTTCAGGCTCCTACACTTCCTGATATTTCTGATGACAAAGAGGAATGGCCATCTCTAGGTCAAAATGAGTTTGAAGCCCAGTTTCAAAGTAATAACAAATTATTTAATAGCTACTAAATGGAAACATAGCAGATGGTTGCCCACAGAACAAGCAAGGATTATGCCAGAAGTAGGCCTGCCCTTGGTTAGCTTGTCAGATGAGAGCATGTTGTGAAGTAGAGCAGATAAGCGTTTTGCCAGGCACTCAGTGTGTCATAGACTTGGTTTGTCTTAAAAAATAGTAAGTGCTGAACAAGGGTGAAATAGGCCTTGGTAGGAGCGGCCAGGAAGACTGAGTGGTTGAGGGGGGCTTGAGCCTTGCCGGGCAGAGGGGTGTTTGGGGCGGAGTGTTGGGGACCAGGGCTCGCCCCACCCCCCACCTCCTGTTTGTCTCGAGTCAGAGGATTTTTGCTGGAAGCCAGAGAGAGATCCCAATGAAGACACAGAGTTAAGAGCTTAATTGTAGAAAAAGTCGTGGAGAGCTGTGTTCGTGTCAGTGCCCGTAGCTGTGTGTCAGGAGCGTCGTGATTGCTGCGTTAGATGTGGCGGGGGCCCGAGGCCTGGAAGCCTGGGCGCTAGCGCCTGTGACAGTCCCTTCCTGTCACGCAGAAGGACTACCGCACGGCCTAGAGTTCCAAAGCCGACATCAGTTACTTATCCCATTTTCTTACATGTAGTTAAAGTTTCGACTAAAGGGTAGTGTTTTTGTCCTGTTACAATAATTAACTACAGTTTTTGTCCTCTTGCAGAAAATGCACCATCTTCTGGGGCTTGGGGAGTCAATAAGATCATCTCTTCTTTGTCATCTGCTTTTCCTGTATTTGAAGATGGAAACAAAGAAAATTATGGGTAAAGACATATGTGGTTAAGATAACTCTGAGTGAGAAGCATGTTGCCATAGTGACGGGTGGTGTAGGGTCCAGGTGGGGCTGTTGAGCGAAGACCACCTGCCAGGCAGACGGGCTGGGTTCCGCCCCAGCTCTGCCAGGGATGAGCCTTGTGACCACAGGACCAGGAGACTGTGGCTGAAGTTCTCTTCCACATTTTCAGCATTACAAAAAAGCAGTTCTTCCACACCAAAAGCATGTATTATGAAAGGAAACAGTATGGCTGCAAAGCATCAGAGAGCCGAGGTGCCCTGTAGATTTGAAATTGTGTTAGCTGTAAATGAATTCATCAATACAGGTATCCATACACGCTCTGTATGTACTTGCAGGATTGATGAAGTAGAAAGGTAAGTGGCTTACATTGGCTCACACGGCAGAGAAGGTTTGTTTTAAGGCTGAACTGCATTACGATAGAGTAGGGTAGCACCAGGAAGTTTCACTGTTAGTAATTTAAATTGTGAGAGAGAGGTGTGAACTCAAGTGTCATGGTGTGGAAGAGATGTGTATTCCGTAGCTAGACCACACACTGGGGAAAGGAAAATCACATGGCATCCACGGCGTCCTGTTGGTCACAGCCCTCACTCTGGTCCTTAAAACTCAGTGCAACAGAAAGTTCCGTATTTTCCACCCTCACGTAAAGTAACTGTAGATCTTCTTGTATATACCTACTCAAGTTAATTCAACTTGCACTCCGATTTGCTATAAAGGTAAGAAATATGTATATAAATATTAACTAATTAAATAGGATACGTGGAGAATGTTTTTAACACTGTGACTTAAGTGGTAGAATTTATTTCCTGAGGGTATTTTACTGTTTATAATTCTGTCAATTTTTCCTTAGATTACCACAGCTGAAAAATAAACCTGCAGGAGCCAGGACCTTTGGAGAACGTTCCGTGAGCAGGTTTCCTGCAAAACCAAACGTGAGTCTCTGCTTCCTCCGTGAAATGGTTGTGCAGCCATTTCTTTTACCAAACAACTGTGCCAGTCAAATGAGATGGTGTATTTAAAAAGCAATTCTGGAAAAACAATATTATGTGAAGATCATGTTTTTAAAATATTATCCTATAATTATTTGCAGTATGCACAACACATACTGACAGATGTGGAAATTGAAAAATGAGTTTGATGTGATCCTTGCCCTCTGAGAGTCTTCCCTATAGACAAGAAGAACCCCTGGGGGCATATATATTTTTCCCAGACCTAAGAACCTTGATAAAGGCTAAATGGGAACTACGTAATATCTTTGTTATTCCTCTGTAAATCCAGATTTTTCAATTTTTTTTTAAAAATTGGTAAATAAACCATGACTCTTGCATGTGATACAATTCCATTGGCGTGTGTTAAGATGAGGTGTACCAGTTCTGGGGAGAAGAACCAGACCCATGATGTCCTTGGCTGCGTGTTAGCCAGGGGTTACATCCATTCCTTTGAAAAAATCAAAATTCCTGTGTTTTTTTTTTAAATCTAAAAAAAGTATCGATGTGTTAAATTTCATCTGCAAAACAGGGAACCTGCTGCCTTTTTTCCAGTTCATCTTTTGTTGTAGGAAGTGCCTCACACTGACGAGTTTCTGGATGATTCAACCGTGTGGGGTGTCCGCTGCAACAAAAGCCTGGCACCCAGCCCCAAGAGCCCAGGAGACTTTAGGTCCGCCGCGCAGCTAGCATCTACACCCTTCCACAGGCTGCCCGTGGACTCCGTGCACCCACTGGAAGATAAAGGTGTGCCTTGCACTCTCTGTCCCATCTTCTGCTAACTTCAGTTCTACTACTACGATAGTCGTCTTCTTGAAAATTCTAATTGGGACATTGGAAAATCATAAAGAGGAAACTTAAAATCCATTCATTGTAGTATTACATAAGTATAATGTCCTCATAAAGTCTCTGTGCCTTTTCAAATTCAATAGCTTAGGTTATAAGTAGAACAGAAGAAAAGACTGCAGAAGTATTTAAGGGCAAATGTCCAACCCATTTGCACAGGACAGAGGTTTATTTCATGTTTTACAGTAAATAGCCAGGACAGACAGATTAAATTACTTGAATGCTAAAATAGTGAACATTTTCTAATTTGATAAGAATAACTAATAGCAAGTTTTAATCCTTGATATGTATCTACAAATTTTATTACTTTAGAGATGTAGCAAATACTATACTCAGAAAATCATATTTAAAACTTTTTTTAGTGGTGTGATAAAACTCACAGATAGTCCTATTTCCCCCAAACATAACACTCTCATATCAAAGATCTTTATACACCTGAAATGAAGCTTAATAAATGACATAGTTATTGAAAACAGAGATTACCTGTTAAATACCAAACCTGCAAAATAATATAGGCATACCTCATTTCTGGCACAGTGGTAAAGAATCCACCTGTCAGCGCAGGAGACTCAGTCTCTGGGCGGGGAAGACCCCCCCCGGAGAAGGACATGGCAGCCCACTCCAGTATTCTTGCCTGGAGAATCCCATGGACAGAGGAGCCTGGCAGGCTACACTCCATGGGGTCACAGAGTCAGAGACGACTGAGCGACTAAGCACTGTACCTCGTTGTATGGCACTTCACTTGATTGCATTGTGTAGATACTGGGTTTTTTACAAATTGAAGATTTTTGGCAACCGCGTGTCAAGCAAGCTTACTGGCGCGATTTTACCAGCAGCATTTACTCACTTCATGTCTGACATTTGGTCACTCTTGCAGTATTTCCACCTTTTCCATTATCGTTACATCTGTTATGGTGACCTGTGATGGGTAGTCTTTGGTGTTACTATTGTAACTGTCTTTGGGTGCCACAGACCTCGCCCATTGGAGACAGCAGACTTAATGGATATTGTGTGTATTCTCACTGCTCCAGCTGGTTGTTCCCTGTCTTTCTCACTTTCCTCGGGCCTCCTCCTGAAAAAGGAGAATCTTGAAATTAGGCCAATTACTAACCTACAGTGGCCTCTAAGTGTTAAAGCAAAGAGAAGAATGTCATGTCTCTCACTTCAAATCAAAAGCTAGAAATGATTAAGCTTAATGAGGAAGGCAACGTCAAAGTCCAGTTAGGCTGAAAGCCAGGCTTCTTAGCCAGTTAGCCAAATTATGGATGCAAAGGAAAAGTTTTTGAAGGAAATTAAAAGTGCTCCTCCAGTGAACACATAAATGATAAGAAAGCCAAACAGCCTTATCGCCAGTAATGGAGAAAATTTGAGTGGTCTGGAGAGATCAAACCAGCCATAACACCGCCTTAAGCCAAAGCTGAACCCAAAGCAAGGCCCTAACTCAGTTCTATGAAGTTAGGCTCTTCTAACGTCATAAACGTTCTGTGAAGGCTGAGAGGTGAGGACACAGCAGAGGAAAAGTCTGAAGCCAAAAGAGGCTGGTTCCTGGGCTTAAGGGAAGAAGGCATCTCTGTATCAGAGGTGCAGAGGGAAGCAGCAAGTGCTGATGTGGAAGATGCAGCAAGTTACACAGATCTAGTTAGGCCATTAATGAAAGGGGTTACTCTAACTAACAGATGTTCCGTGCAGACGAAACAGCCTGCTATTGGAAGAAGACGCTGTCTAGGACTTTGCCAGCAGAGAAGCAGAGGTCCGGTTTTTAGGCTTCAAAGGCCAGACAGACTCTTATTAGGGGCTGATGCAGCTGATGACTTTAAGTTGAAGTCAGTGTTTATTTGCCATTCCAAAAGTCCTAAGGTTTTTAACAATTATGCTTAGTCTGCTCTGGCTGTGCTCTATAAAAGCTGGATTACAGCAAATCCGTTTACAACATGGTTTACTGACTATTTTAAGCCCACTGTTGAGAACAACTGCTCAGAAAAATAGATTTCTTCCAAAATAGTACTGCTCACTGACAGGGTACCTGGTCACCCAGGAGCTCTGATGGAGACATATACAATGAAATTATTTTCGTGGCTGCTAACACAGCATCAATTCTGCAGCCCATGGACCAAGGAGTCCTTTTCAAGTTATTGTTTAAGAGCAACATTTCATAAGGCCATAGCTGCCATGGATAGTGATTCCTCTGATGGATCTGGGCAGAGTCAACTGAAAACCTTCTGGAAAGGATTCACCCTTGTAGATGGCATTAAAAACATTTGTGATTCATGAGAAGAGGTCAAAAGATATATCAATACTAACAGGAGTTTGGAAGAAGCTGATCCCAACCTTCACGGATGACTTTGAGGGGTTCTAGACTTGAGTGGCAAAGGTGATGGCACCCCACTCCAGTACTCTTGCCTGGAAAATCCCATGGATGGAGGAGCCTGGTGGGCTGCAGTCCATGGCGTCGTGAAGAGTCAGACATGACTGAGCAACTTCACTTTCACTTTCATGCCTTGGAGAAGGAAATGGCAACCCACTCCAGTGTTCTTGCCTGGAGAATCCCAGGGATGGGGGAGCCTGGTGGGCTGCCGTCTCTGGGGTGCACAGAGACGGACACGACTAAAGCGACTTAGCAGCAGCAGCAGCAGCAGACTTGAGTGGAGGAAATGACTAGATGTGGGACCAGCGAGGGAACTAGAAGTGGAGCCTGGAGGTGTGACTGACTGGCTGCCATCTCGTGGTAAAACCTTCATGGGTAAGGAGCTTCTTCTCATAGATGAGCAAAGAAAGCGGTTTCCTAGGACAGAACCTACTTCTGGGGCAGATGCTATAAAGATTAAGTGATAAGAACAGATTTAAAATATCCCATAAACTTAGTAGATAAAGCGGCAGCAAAGGATTGACCTCGAGTTTGAAAGAAATTCTGTGGGTAAAATGCTATCAGAACAGCAGTGCCTGCTGCAGAGAGATCATTCATGAAAGGAAGTCAATTGACGTGGCAAAGTTCATGGTTGTCTTATTTTAAGAAATGGCCGCAGCCAACCCAGCCTTCAGCAACCACCACCATCGAGGCAAACCCTCTACGAGCCAAAAGACTACGACTCACTGAAGGCTCAAGTGATGGTTTGCATTTTTTAGCAACGAAGCCTTTTTTAATTGAGGTGCACACACTGTTTTTTTAGACATAATGCTGTTGCACACTTAACACTTCAGGCCAGTGTAAACGTAACTTGTGCATGCACTGGGAAACCAAAAAATTTGTGCAATCGCTTTATTGCAGTGGAATGGATCCAAATCCACAGTGTCTCAGAGGCACACTTGTGCTGTAAGATCTGGGACCACTAGCCAAATAATCACTGCACTTTTTCTGTTTTTTAAGCAGCAGTTGTTCCCTGAAGCAGATGCCAAAGAATTCCATTCCCCTGGATGAAAGGAAGAAAACTTATTTTAACATGAAGTCTGAGCATATGGGCCTAAACATTTTTAACTAAGCAGCAAAAATCTTTTCTTACTGTACTAACCAAATATGTTTCTTACCTGAATTTTAAAGGATTTAGTTGAAACTTGGACAATTGCCAAGTGCTATCACAGACTTGCTACTTTTTTTTTTAATGTAAAACTTGTTTCAATTTGGAGAAATAGTTTTATTTGTTTGTTTGCTTGTTTTGGGCTGTGAGCTCCTCATTGCCCTGCGGGCTTCTCCCTGGTCTGGGCGAGCGGGGGCTTCTCTCTGGCTGCCGTGTGCGGGCTCCTCGAGGCAGCGGCGCCCCTCGCTGCAGAGCACAGGCTCTGGGGACTCGGGCCTCAGCAGCTGTGTCTCCTGGGCTGTAGGGCACAGGCTCGGGAGCTGTGGTGCCCAGGCTTAGTCTGCCCCTCGGCATAGGGAGTCTTCCCAGCTCAGGGATCGAATCCGTGTCTCGTGCACTGGCAGGTAGATTCTTTACCACTGAGCCACCGGAGAAGTCCCCTCTGGACTGTTTTCTCTTAAAGGATTGTGTGGATTAGATGCATAAGGTAGAAAAGCTCACATACAGTAACAGAAGTTTTTCTGTTTTTCCCCTCATTTTAAAAAATATACTGCTTTTTACCATGGAACATTAATTTGAAACTGCAATGAAAGGCAGTGCAAAAAGGAGTCCCAGACTTCATACCATTTAAAATCATATGTGTGTGTACAATTTCCATCTCTATTTTCTTGTGTGTTTCAGAAAATGTGGAGGCAAACCAGCACACCCGTGTGGCTGTGGATTCTTGTGCAAGAAGCAAGGTGGAACCCTTGAAAGAGAGAAAGTTCAGGTATTGTGGGGGGGGGTGTGTGGTTCTGTCTCTCTCCATTTTCATTGTAGTGTTGCTTTTTAATGCTTTTTAATCTATAAAGGAATACCTCACTCCTGTCTTTAAGGGCTGCCAGAGTTTTTATTAACTGAGAGCTTTAAGTCAGAAGGTACTCTGTAGGTGAAGTACAGTGATTAGGGACTTCCCTAACCACTTCCAGTGGTTTAGACCTCACCTTCCAGTGCCAGAGGATCAAGGTTCGATCCCTGGTTGGAGAACTAAGATCCCACATGCCTTGCAGCCAAAAGAACCAGAACATAAAACAACAGAAGAAATAATGTAACAAATTCAATAAATACTTTGAAAGGATAAAAGAAAAATACAATGATTAACCGGAACACTTGGTTTTAATACATCAGGGAATGAGAGAAGCGGCTGGGGTAGCAGAGAATCCCTGACTTCCGCTGTCTGGGGGAGTAGAACTGCATGGTGAAACCATGGGAGGAGAGGAAAAGGGCATGTCTTCCCACGCCAGGACAGTCTTAATCATGATAAAAACAGAGAGGTCCAAATCAAGGGACAGACTACGAAGCAGCTGGACTAAGGTCTTAGGGAACCAGGAAAGACCAAGAAACTCACAGGAGAAGAGAGTAAGGAAGGTGACAACTAAATGCAACACGGTGTCCACAGGTGGGTCCTGGAGCAAGCACGGTGTCTTGCGGAAAACCCGGCAAGACCCAAACGGGTCTGGAAGTTTGTCAGTGGTAGTGTGACAGAGGTTGGTTTACTGCTTTTGACAAGAGAGCCACCTTAATGTGAGATGGTAGCATTAGAGGAAATTGATGAGGAGCTTATGGGAATTCTCTGTTATCTTTGCAACAGATGATTAAATCTAAAATTACTCCAGAATTAGTATTTGCATGTAGGTGAATTCACAAATATGGACTCCGTGAGTGATGAGGGTCAGCTCTGTCCATGTGTGAGTGTCCCCAGTGTGTGTGTGTGTGTGTGTCTAAATGTCCCCCAGTGTGTGTGTGTGTGTGTCTAAATGTCCGCCTGTGTGTGTGTCTAAATGTCTGCCTGTGTGTGTTTGTCTAAATGTCCCCCAGTGTGTGTGTGTCTAAATGTCCGCCTGTGTGTGTGTCTAAATGTCCCCCAGTGTGTGTGTGTCTAAATGTCCCCCAGTGTGTGTGTGTCTAAATGTCCCCCAGTGTGTGTGTATAAATGTCCCCCAGTGTGTGCGTGTCTAAATGTCCCCCTGTGTGTGTGTGTGTGTGTGTGTCTGAATGTACTGCTATTAGGTTATTGAATTATGGCTGACATTTTCTGTTTGTTTCAGTGTCATAAAAGAAGCCACTTTTGTAATAAAGTTAATTTAACCTCATTCACAATAGTGATGCTTAGAGGACAACTCAGGGAAATAAACTTCCCAGCATATCCTGCTAAAGAATATCCAGTGTCTCACCTCACCTATTTATCTAATATATTACTGTGTTTTTTATTTCTGTTCATACTGTATTAACCATGTATTCACATATATTTGTACAAAGAAAGTGTTTTAATCAACCATTTGTGAAGCAGATTTGAAATGTCCTTCGTGGAATGAAAAGGCAACTGTTCTGTGGGACTTTGATGCGATCAAACCCAGTGAGCTCGTAGTGACGTGTTTTGCTTCCTCTACTCCTTTTTCATATCCAGCCCAGCTGAAGAGACAAGCCCGGACCCAGTGTGCCCCGCAGATGGCCCTTCGGCGTCCCTGCTCCATCTGAGCCAGCCTTCTGCAGCCGTGCTGACGAGCGAGGCAGAGCAGGGTCTCAAGGCCTGTAACGTCACAGACCCCGACTCTGCCACTGTAGAGGGTCCGGCAGAAGCCAGCGCTGGGCTCCAGGCTGAACTGACGCAGGCTGGCCCGCTTGGGAATGTCGACGCTCCAAGTATGAACAGATGCTCAGTCTTAATTGTTCCCTGAATAAGGACACTAGCCTGGTAAAAGCTGTTCCATGAAAGAAACTCAAAAGAGTAGGAACTTGAATGACGTTGAGTAGAACACAAACTTGCAGGTTATCTCACTGTGCGCACAACAGTAGCCTCCTTGAAGGAATAATTATGTTTTAATTTTAAAATATCAAAATAACTACTCTTGGAAGAAGCAAGTGGAATTGGGGGGCCCACTATGTGCCAGGCATGTAATCTGACACTGTTAGCTCCATTTTACAGAAAAGTAAACAGGCTGAGGCTCGAAGGACCCCCATCCTTACCCCAAGGCTACACAGAAATAGTCTTGCATAGTGGTTAAGAGCACAGACTCTGAAGATAGACTAGCTAGATTTTTTTTAAACACAGATTTACCACTTTACTTATTTGGCTGCGCTGGATCTCAGTTATGACACGTGGGATCTTCAATCTTTAGTTGCAGCATGAGGGGTCTAGTTCCCTCACCAGGGATCAGACTCGGGCCCCCTGCATTGGGAGCGTGGAGTCTTAACGACTGGACCACCAGGGAAGTCCCCAGACCAGCTAGATTCTAATCCTAGCCACCCCTTCCTGGGCTGTCATTTGATCTTGGCCAAGATCATTTCAATTCTCTGTGGCCCTCTTTTCCGTAAAGCGGAGGGGGTGGTCGTACCTCCTTTAGAGTCTTACTATAAGGGCCATGTGAGTTACTAAACGTGAAGGGCTCAGAACAGTGTCCTGCGTCTGCTTAGCACTAGTAAGTGCCAGTCATGTTGCATTAGACTGATAACTGCCACTAATAGAATTTTTTAGAGCATTCTAAATTGGGCAGAAACTTTTTTCTTCCCTTTAGAAATGGTTTCGCTTTGTAGATCCAAAGTGTATCTCATACAGATAAATTGCACATAGTACAGTCCACGGGGTCACAAAGGGTCGCACATAACTTAGCAACTGAACAGTGGGCAAGAGTGTAAGTATTAAACGGCAGCGTGTGTTCTAGACAGGCGGACAGCGGTTTAAAGAGTGCACAGCTGAGCGTGTCAGTGGTGAACCTCCAAGTCTGCCTTTAAGATGTGTACCCCAGCTCTGGTAAAGGCAGAACCATGAGCAGATGCTCCTGGTTTTCATTTCCTTTGTCACAACTGAACACGCAAACTTGTGGATCTGAAAATGACAGGCGATGAACTGTAGAACTACCAATTTTGACTTTTGGAATGATAATTTATTATTTGAATCAGTGCTCTTCAGAGATAAGACTTAAAAGGCTATTTAACGAAGGTCTCCACCTGCTTTGGCTTATGAATTATTTGGTAAGTCTTGCCTGCTAAATTCATTTCCTTTTTTTGTTCCCATTCCTTTAAGACTTCACTGTTGAGAACCCCTGGGATGAGGAGTTGATTCTCAAACTTTTATCCGGGCTTTCTAAACCAGTGAGTTCCTATCCAAATACTTATGAATGGGCATGTAAGCTTCCAGCCATCAAGCCCAAGACTGAATTCCAATTAGGTAAGCACCATATGGGTAATAAAACTTTAAACTCTCTTTCCTCTGTGGGAAGTTGACGCTGACTAGTGTGTGTGTGCTGTGTTTCTCCTCCTGTCACCTCCCCACCCCTCCCACCAATAATAGGTTTCATCTGTAGTTTCACCCGTAGTATTAAGATGAGAACATCTTGTTAAGGCATAACTGTAGGATTTGATTGCTGCTGTGACTGTGACTATAAAGGGCAATTGGGCAGTTATCTATCAAAATTAAAAACACATATACGTTTAGACCCAGACACCCACTTTTAAGAATTTCTGCAGGTAACACTTGCATACCTTCAAAGTGGCATGTGTGTGTAAAGCAGCAGATTGGAAGCAACACAGACAGCTGTAGGCACTGCTTGAAGAAATGACGGAATGCACATGTGTGCTCAGTTGAGTCTGACTCTTTGTGACCCCATGGACTGCAGCCCACCTGGCTCCTCTGTCCATGGGATTTCCCAGGCAAGCATACTGGAGTAGGTTACCATTTCCTCCCCCAATCGGATCTCCCCAACCCAGGAATCAAACCTGTGTTTCCTGCATTACCACTGAGCCACCAGGGAAGCTATATTATCCTTTTAATGTCCACAGGATCTATAGTGATGCCCCGTCTTTCATTTCTACAATCAGTGATGTATGTACTCCTTATTTTTTCTTATCCTGGCAGAGGCTTATCCGTTTTATTGATATTTTCAAAGAAGCAACTTTTTTTTTTCCCCACAGAATCAACTTTTGTTTCACTAATTTTCTATATTGATTTTACTTTTAAATTTCATTGACTTCTACTCTGATTGTCATTATTTCTTTTCTCTTCCTACTTTGGATTTGATGTGCTCTTTTTCTAGATTTCTAAGGTAGAAACTAAGATTATTGATTTTAGATCTTCTTTTCTAACATATACACTCAGTGCAGTAAGCTTCTCTCTAAGCCTGCATTTCATGCATCTCACAGTTTCAGGAAAGGATGTTTTCAGCACGTGTTATTTTAGCTCCAGGTGTTTGAGGGCTCTCCAGCTCTCCTTCTGTTACTGATTACTAGTTTAATTCCATGCGTGTATGATTTCTTTTTTAACTGTATTTTATGGCCCAGAGCGTGATCTTTACTGGTGACTATTCCATGTAAGCTTGAAGAGAATGTGCGTTTTGCTGTTGTTAGATTATTCCGTAAATGTCTATTAGATCCAGCTGGTTGGTGGTGCTGTTCATGTCAGCCACGCCCTTTCTGACTTTCTGCCTCTATCAGTTGCTGACAGAGGGATGTAGAAATCTCCAATTGTGATAGTGAAGTCATCTGCTCTCCTTGGAAGTCTGTCAGGTTTTTTCGTAACTATTTTGATGTTCTGTTCTTCGGCTCATACACTGATGCCTTCCAAACTCCTTATATGCCAGCTAGAAACCAGAAAGCGACTTCTTTATATTTGATTTTAAACATGTGATTTTTTTTTAAATAATCTATTACAACTTGACCTCTGTGGTCTTTCTCCCAAAATGAATAACTCCAATGTCACTAAACAATATCGAAACAAATCCAGGTGAGAGGCATTCTACAGCTCATCAGACAAGTGCTCCGTGGAGCTGCCACGGCTGTCAGAAACAGACAGTTAGGACTCCCACAGCCCAGCAGAGGCCGAGGAGGCGTGCATACACCCTAGGACAGTAGGCGAGGGCTAGTGAAGTCTCAGTAAAGTGTGCGGCTAGGCAACGGAAACCTGCCGGTCTTGTCTCTTGTTTGTTACCAGTGTACCTTGGTTATGTAACAGTTAGCAGAAGGGAAACTGGATGCAGAACAAACAGAAACTCCACTATCTTGGCAACGTTCCTATCAATCAAAAACTGTAAACAGAAGGTTTACTGCAATAAAAATTTTAAATTACCTGTTAGAAATATCGGTACAATTACACTCTGTCCCTTTTATTCCGATGTTAAAACGCTTGCGTTTTTCATAGGCAGGTTAGACCTTTGTTTAGCACTTTGTGGATGATGTTTACGTGTTCTTTGATAGCACAACCGTCCTGCCAACTAGGCAGCACAGGTATTTCCCCTTTAGACCTGAGAGCATGGGTGACGACGATGGCTGCCCAAGGCTGCCTGCTCGGGGACGGGCTTGCTCCCCAGCCATGCTGCCCTGGCTCCCCGCCACTCCATGGAAGCCTGGCCAGACACTTCCTGCGGGAGCTGTGCCCACGTTTATTTATTAAAGCAACTCAAGCACCGAGAAGAATTTACAAACACTTCATTTTGATAGTCTTTAGTGTTTTGAGCTTCTTTTTTGTTTTTTCATTTTGACTTCTCTCTCTCCTCAGGTTCTTTGCTGGTCTATGTTGATCACTTTATTGGAGAAGGGGCTTTCGCCCAAGTCTATGAAGTTACCCATGGAGATGTGAACAACAGCAAAAATAAGGAGAAATTTGCTTTGAAGGTAAATGATCTGAACAATATAGAAATGAATTTTACAACTTGAGATTGCCAGTCTCTCTTTTTTTTTTTTTAAAGATAGTGGTGGTTTCAGGGACTTCCCTGATGGTCCAGAGGCTAAAATTCCCCATTCCCAACACAGTTCAAATTCCAGTTCAGTCACTCAGTCATGTCCAACTCTTTGCAACCCCATGGAGTGCAGCACGCCAGGCTTCCCTGTCCATCACCGACTCCTGAAGCTTACTCAAACTCAAGTGCATCGAGTCAGTGATGCCATCCAGCCATCTCATCCTCTGTCGTCCCCTTCTCCTCCCACCTTCAATCTTTCCCAGCATCAGGTCTTTTCCAGTGAGTCAGCTCTATCTACATATCAGGTGGCCAAATTACTGGAGCTTCAGCTTCAGCATCAGTCCTTTCAGTGAATACTGCAGGACTGATCTCCTTTAGGATGGACTGGCTTGATCTCCTTGCAGTGCAAGGGACTCTCAAGAGTCTTCTCTAACACCACAGTTCAAAAGCATCAATTCTTTGGTGCTCAGCATTCTTCATGGTCAAACACTCACATCCATACATGACTACTGGAAAAACCATAGCTTTGACTAGACGGACCTTTCTCAGTAATGTCTCTGCTTATTAATATGCTGTCTACGTTGGTCATAGTTATTTTTCCAAGGAGCAAGTGTCTTTTAATTTCATGGCTGCAATCACCATCTGCAGTGATTTTGAGGCCCAAGAAAATAAAGTCTGTCACTGTTTCCATTGTTTCCCCATCTATTTGCCACAAAGTGATGGGACCGGATGCCATGATCTTAGTTTTTTGAATTTTGAGTTTTAAGCCAGCTTTTCCACTCTCTTTCATCAAGAGGCTTTCCAAATCATCTTCGCTTTCTGCCATAAGGGTGGTGTCATCTGCATATCTGAGGTTATTGATATTTCTCCCAGCAGTCTTGATTCCAGCTTGTGTTTCATCCAGTCTGGCATTTCACATGATGTGCTCTGCATATAAGTTAAATAAGCAGGGTAACAGTATACAACCTTGATGTACTCCTTTCCCAGTTTGGAACCAGTCTGTTGTTCCATATCCAGTTCTAATTGTTGCTTCTTGACCTGCATACAGATTTCTCAGGAGGCAGGTCAGGTGGTCTGGTATTCCCATCTCTTTCAGAATTTTCCAGTTTGTTGTGATCCACAAAGTCTGGGCTTTGGTGTAGTCAATAAAGCAGAAGTAGATGTTTTTCTTGAACTCTCTTGCTTTTTCGATGACCCAAAGGATGTTGGCAATTTGATCTCTGGTTCCTCTGCCTTTTCTAAATCCAGCTTGAACATCTGGAAATTCTCGGTTGACTTCCTGTTGAAGCCTCGCTTGGAGAATTTTGAGCATTACTTTGCTAGTGTGTGAGATAAGTGCAATTGTGTGGTAGTTTGAACATTTTTGGCATTGCCTTTCTTTGGGATTAGAGTGAAAATTGACCTTTTCCAGTCCTGTGGCCACTGCTGAGTTTTCCAGATTTGCTGGCATATTGAGTGCAGCACCTTTACAGCATCATCTTTCAGGATTTAAAATAGCTCAACTGGAATTCCATCACCTCCACTAGCTTTGTTCGTCATGATACTTCTTAAGGCTCACTTGACATTGCATTCCAAGATGTCTGGCTCTAGGTGAGTGATCAAAGCATCATGGTTATCTGGGTCATGAAGATCTTTTTTGTGTAGTTCTTCTGTGTATTCTTGCCACCTCTGCTTAGTATCCTCTGCTTCTGTTAGGTCCATACCATTTCTGTCCTTTATTGTGCACATCTTTGCATGAAATATTCCCTTGGTATCTCTAATTTTCTTGAAGCGATCTCTAGTCTTACCCATTCTGTTGTTTTCCTGTTTCTTTATTCTTTGCATTGATCCCTGAGGAGGGCTTTCTTATCTCTCCTTGCTATTGTTTAAAACTCTGCATTCAAATGGATAAATCTTTCCTTTTTTGAAATCAAATCGCAACACAGGGTGCCTGCATTCAAGCCCTGGTCAGGGAACTGGACTCCACATGCCACAACTAAGACTTTGCATGCTAAATCTAAGACCCAGCATAGCCAAATAAGTATTAAGAGAGATAGTCTTTTAAAAAAAAGATAGTAATGGTTCCATTTAGATCTGTTGTCAGCACTTAGGAAACAAAACTATCCCACAGGGACTCAGAACTGCCTTGCCACTGAAATCATCTTGCAGCAATCCCCATTCTGCAGCAGCAATTCATAGCTTGTCATCACTTTTCTATCCCATGCCCCCCTTTTTTTTGGATGAAGTTGCTTTCTTGCAGTCATTTTCCAGAACACGAGCTGGATGTGAATGTTACGTTACCTGCTTTGCAGGTCCAGAAGCCTCCCAGCCTCTGGGAATTCTACATTGGAACCCAGCTGATGAAAAGACTGAAACCAAGTGTGCAGCACATGTTCATCAGGTTTTATTCGGCCCACCTGTTCCAGAACGGCAGCGTGTTAGTAGGGGACCTCTACAGTTATGGCACACTATTAGTAAGTGTGATGCTTTGATGATACAAGCATGACGGGATTTGCTTTGCACATCCCTTTTTGCACTTGAAGCTTTTATTGGAGTGGTGCATGGGGCAAAGCTCTTGGTTTGAAATTTCGTTAATCATGGGCAGCCAACTCAGGACATTCCACTGTCCATCGTTTCTAGAATGCCATCAATCTCTATAAAAATACCCCTGAAAAAGTGATGCCTCAGGCACTAGTCCTCGCTTTTGCCATCAGAATGCTCTGCATGATCCAGCAAGTCCATGACTGTGAAATCATCCACGGAGACATCAAGCCAGACAATTTCATACTCGGAAACAGGCAAGTGTTGCACTTTGAACGGGTGCTTCTCTGACCGTCTCCCCCAGCAGCCTTTCATTTTCTGTGCTTACACAACCTGGTGCTTGTTTCTCTTTAACACAGATTTTTGGAACAAGACAACAAAGATGATGACTTATCTGCCGGCTTGGTCCTGATTGACCTGGGTCAGAGTATAGACATGAAACTTTTTCCAAAAGGAACTGCATTTACAGGAAAGTGTGAAACTTCTGGTTTCCAGTGTATTGAGATGCTCAGTAACAAGCCATGGAACTACCAGGTAGAGAACTTGAGAGATCTGAAAACATTTCCTGTATTACATTCATTGTAGTCTCGACGTGAATTGGGGCATCCAGATAGTTTGAGCTGGTGTAGACCTCTTCTCGGAGAAGGCAGTGGCACCCCACTCCAGTACTCTTGTCTGGAAAATCCCATGGGCGGAGGAGCCTGGTAGGCTGCAGTCCATGGGGTCGCTAAGAGTCGGACAGGACTGAGCGACTTCACTTTCACTTTTCACCTTCATGCATTAGAGAAGGCAATGGTAACCCACTCCAGTGTTCCTGCCTGGAGAATCCCAGGGACAGGGGAGCCTGGTGGGCTGCCGTCTATGGGGTCGCACAGTCAGACACGACTGAACCGACTTAGCAGCAGCAACAGCAACAGTCTTCTTCTAGCCCTGGAGATAGACCACACTGCAGATATGTTTTCAGTCGTAGGCGTGCCACACTTTGTGAGGCTTGGGGTGCAGCTCAGAAACGACAGCTAGCCCCTGGGGAGGAGCGGGGGACATCCACGGGGCTAACACTGCACTGGCTGTGTGACAGGGTGAACAACGCCATGGCCCAAGAAGAACGGAACTTCCTGAGATGCTCCGGTGGGGGGGTGGGTGATCCGCCGTCTGTGGAAGCCTCCGGCAAAGCCTAGACGGCCACTCATAGGGCATGTCAGTGTGAGGGCTGACATGTGGCTTCCAAAATTCTTTAAAACTGAAATCCTGTGACTGTTTCCTATGATTTACTGTATTAGCTGCATAACTTGGAGAGACATGATAATTTACTCACGTGTAAATTACTATTTTAATCATTGATACACACCCGTATTTTCATTTTCTTTTGTTAAAAAACTTTATTTTGTACTGGAGTATAGCCAATTAATAACATGGTGATAGTTTTAGGTGGATGGCGAAGAGACTCAGACATACATACATATGTCCTTTCTCCCCCAGACTGCCCTCCCGTCAGGCTGCCCCATGACACTGAGCAGAGTTCCCTGTGCTGCACAGGCGGCCCCTGTTGATACCTGTATTTCCTTTATAGATTGATTACTTTGGGGTTGCTGCAACCGTATACTGCATGCTTTTTGGCACTTACATGAAAGTGAAAAATGAAGGGGGCATCTGGAAGCCTGAAGGTCTTTTTAGAAGGTGGGTATTAACATTGGTGCTACAGTGGCTGTTGCCTTCTGTCTGGTGGAAGATGGATCTTTGCCACGAACATCCATGCCTTGGGAAGCAGGGTGACATAGCACAGTCCTGGCCCTCTGCACTGAGAAAGTTAAGCGGTTCTATTTCTCCATTCATAACTTGTTCAACAAGGTGTGTGTAGACATTTAACTGAATCTCTAATTTCTCTTAGTTATAATAGAGTCAACATTCCCATTCTTGATTCATTAAGTTGGCTTTAGGTGAGAGTGAAGTCAAATGCAAGAGTGGGGTTGCCATGCATGTTGAAGGCTACACTTCATCCTTCTTTTACGGCTTTGTCTCATCAGGCTTCCTCACCTGGACATGTGGAATGAATTTTTTCACGTAATGTTGAATATACCCGATTGTCATCATCTTCCACCTTTGGATTTGTTAAGGCAGAAGCTAAAGAAAATATTTCAAGAACACTACACCAGCAAGATCAAGACCCTGTGTAATAGGCTAATTGTACTGCTCTTAGAATATAAGCGTTCTCGGAAATAAAATATGGACACTCCCTGGAGATCACCTTGTAAATACTTGCCCGTTCACTCAGTACCTCGATGTCCACATTTACTATTATTGTAAATGTTTCTTAAAAATAAAAGCCCACAAAGTATACCAATGTGACATAGTTATTACAGATATTTCAATAAAACAACAGGATAAGGTCCCTGCCTAGCAGCTTTTGGGGTGGATGCTAGCATTTATGAGGACAGTCTGCACAAGGACGTGCTCTGAAAGCGCTTAAAACACTGACTTGTTTACTTTAAGCCAGAAAAGAGCCACGTAGGTTTTTTCACCCAAATTTAAAGGTTTATATTTGCGTAGAATAAGCAAAATTTCCCCAAATATATCCAGCGGACTTCATGTTTTTATGAATAAAATGTGCATGTCCTTTATATATATAGCTGTGTGTGTATATATATGTATAGCTTCCCAAGTGGCGCTAGTGGTAAAGAACCCGCCTGCCAGTGCAGGAGACATAAGAGATGGCCTCAAACCTTGGGTCGGGAAGATCCCCTGGAGGAGGGCATGGCAACCCACTCCAGTATTCTTGCCTGGAGAATCCCATGGATAGAGGAGCCTGGCGGGCTACAGTCCATGGGGTCACACAGAATTGGACACAACTGAGATGATTAGCATGCATACACGCCCTTTGTCATACCTGTTCTTCACTGCTATCCATGGGAAATAAGGCAGGGATAAATCTTAAGCGTCTGTTTTTTAAAAGTACCATGAAAAAGCCTATCCCAAATCTTGAAAATACATCATTAATTAGCTCTGAAATAACAGCAGCCAACATCATTCATTGACCAACGCCTGCATTAGAAGGTGAGGTCTCAACCCCTGGACCACCAGCGAAGTCCTGCAAATATGTTTTTATTCTAAAAATAATATAACCTACATGGTTGATCAAACATATCCTCAAATTAGAAGGAAGCCAACATTAGACTTACAGTGTCAAAACAGCTGAGCACCGATAAAGACATTTGTGGGATTTTTTTCTTTCCTCCTAAAAATGTTTTCAGTGGAAACAAGACTAAAACAGATAAGGGTGCTGTTTTACTAGAGTGAAAGTGTCAGTTACTCGGTCATGTCCAACTCGGCAACCACATGGAGCCTGCCGGGCTCCTCTGTCCGTGAGATTCTCCAGACAAGAATACTGGAGTGGGTTGCCATTCCCTTCAAGGTATTTTCCTGACCCAGGGATGGAAACCAGGTCTCCTGCACTGCAGGCACATTTTTACCGTCTGGGCCACCGGGGAAGCCCCCTGTTGTACTAAACTCAGAGCTGAATGAGTCCACCTGTGAAAAACAGCTGTGGTGCCTTCTTGTCTTGGGCAGAGAGGACCCTTGGCCTCTGCTTCCAGCCCCTGTCAACATGTCCTGCCTCTCTGCCAGCCCATTTGCTGTTACTGAATCTTCAGCCCCATCACACCCAAGACACCCTCCGTGTCCTTCACACCAGCAACCTCAACCTGACCAGCGTCATCTCAGCGCTGCTGACACCCATCTGGTGCCCAATCTGTGCCAAGGACTCCACTCAACACCTGCAGTCAGCTCTCCTGGCTACAGCCTTGTCCCCAGGGAGGAAGGCTCCATCGAAACAAAAGAAGAAGTCATTTATTAAATGTAGGAAAGTAGATCGTTTTTGGTGGGTGGTGGTGGTAGTGATGGGTTTTGGGGGGTTTTTTCTCCGTTTCATGGTATGAACTGTAGCAGTTATCTTCATTTCATTATAAATTAGTTGTCTGGATCACATACATGGTTTATCTGCACAAGGACAAAAGCTCTGCATCCAAAGGGCAACTGAGGGACTTCCCTGGTGGTCCAGTGGTTGACCTCACCTCCCAGTGCAGGGGGTGAGGGTTCAATCCCTGGTCAGGGGGCTAAGATCCCACAGGCCTGGGGGCCAAAAAAATCAACACATACAAAACAGAAGTAACATTGTAACAAATACAATACAGACTTTAAAAATGGTCCTTATCAAAAAAATCTTTTAAAAGGTGGGGGGCAACTGAGATGGATGCCACAGACAGCAGTGTTGGGGGCAAAGAAACCACCAACTCACCAACGGAGACTGGAGTTCCCTGGGGACAGAGCTGGGTTCCATTTACCCCATGTCTCGAGCTGAGCAAGGGCCCTGCTCATCCTAAGTGCCCAGGTATGGGCTGGATTCACCTAGGTTCAGATTTAATATCTATGTGGGCTTCCCTGGTGGCTCAGAGTCTGCCTGCAATGCAAGAGACCCGGGTTCAATCCCTGGGTCGGGAAGATACCCTGGAGAAGGAAATGGCAATCCACTCCAGCACTCTTGCCTGGAAAATCCCATGGACGGAGGAGCCTGATAGGCTACAGTCCATGGGGTCACAAAGAGTCGGACACGACTGAGCAACTTCACTTTTACTTTGGGCTTCCCTTGTAGCTCAGCTGGTAAAGAGTCTGCCTGCAGTGCAGGAGACCCAGGTTCGATCCCTGGGTTGGGAAGATCCCCTGGAGAAGGAAATGGCAACCCACTCCAGTATCCTTGCCTAGAAAATCTCATGGACACAGGAGCCTGATGGGCTGCAGGCCATGGGGTCACAAAGAGTCGGACACGACTGAGGGACTAACACTTGACTTCCACTTGGGTCAAGGTCTTCCCATTCATTCTCACTCCCTACTGCCGCCAACTGCTCCACATTCCCAGTCCCAGCTGAGAACAACGCTGGCTACTCGAGACTCAGAGATTCCTGTCACAGTGCCTTTTCGCTTTGGATTATATCTGTGTCTAAGGCAATAGTTCTAGGAGGTACTTTTTCCTAAGATGCACCCGAGCAGCCACAAGTGTGGCCCAGGCATATCAGAGATAAGCACTCAGAGACGGTTGAGCATCGGCACAGTACGTAAACACACCTGCAACGCTGTTCCTCCTCACCTTCTCCGTCTCCAGTCCCAGGAGTCCGTGTCCTCGGTCCTCCTTCTCCCTCATCAAGTCAGTCCATCTGTCCCATTGGTTCTGTTCTGAATGGTTCAGGTGAACCCATTTCTGGATTGGTCCAGCTGCAGGCAGGCTAAGCTCCAGTAACAGAGAACCCACACAAGGCAGCTTAGAGAAGACAAAGGTGATTGTGACCTCTCGTTAGTCTGGGGTGGGCAATCCTGTGCTAATGCTGACCCTGCCATGCTGAACAGGAGGCTTCCAGGATGTTCTGATGGTTGCCATTTCCCAGCAGAGGTGGACAATGTTCCCAGGGGCAAGACCTTCAAGCTGTGAACCCCAGCTGAGCTCACAGCCCACAGACCAGACACAATCAAGTTGGTTGTGTCTCTTGCCAGGGAGATAAGGAATGACGTGTCCAGCTGGGAGCCCAGGTGCCAAAATGTGGGGGTGACTAGTTCCCTAAAAGGCAGAAGACCTGGAGAAAAGTGGCCACAGCGGCCACCACTCCTGCCCCATTGTCCCCTGCCTTACACTGTAGGCAGCTGCTGGGGCGGGATGGTGCCCCCTGGCTGCTGCAAGAAAATGGCAATCCGATCCTAGGCGTCTGACCCTGAGAGTTGCTTTCCTCCCGTGGTGGTGGTGGTCGGGTCGTTAAGTCATGTCTGACTTGCGAGTCCATTCCTCCTGTAGGGCTCACACTTGAAAAATAGAAGTTACACAACAAAGTTTCCTCCACTATTAATACTGACCAGGTGAACAAATCAAGAGACACAGATGGCATGGAGCAATTGACAGCAGTGTGTGTCATTTGTGTCCACACTTCAACAGGAGACAATTGCTAGTGAGTGAAAAAAAGCAAGATCTTGAGTTAAACATCTTAAATGTCATGACATCCCACTTAGGATAAAAGAGGCAATGATTGATAGAGGGACTTCCCTGGTGGTCTAGTAGCTAAAACTTCTCGCTCCCAATGCAGGGGCCCAGGTTCAACCCCTGGTCAAGGAACTGAGATCCTGTGTGCTGCAACTAAGACCAGGCACAGCCTAAGTAAATAAACATAAATTTTTAAAAATGAAATGATATATTAATAAAGATGATATCCATGACTGTAAATGGGTAGATTTACTTCCCAAAAGATAAGCACACAGTTGGCAGTTACCCCTGGAAAGGGAGGGGTCAGATTGTGAGTGGAAGAATGAAAGAGCAGGGCTGAGGGGGAAGGATGGGGGAAGGGATAGTCAGGGGGCTGGGGATAGACATGTGCACACTGCTATATTTAAAATGGATAACCAGCAAGGAGCTGCTGTGTATAGCACAGGGAACTCTGCTCAACGTTATGTGGCAGCCTGGATGGGAGAGGAGTTTGGGAGAGAATGGATACATGTAAATGTACCGCTGAGTCCCTTCACTGTTCCCCTGAAACTATCGCAACATTGTTAATCGGCTATACCCCCACACGAAATAAAAACTTTATAACATAGAAAAGAGCAACTTTTCGTTTTCTGCTATATTTCTGTATTGAATGTTTTACAATGACTGCATCGTTTCTAAATAATTAAAAGAAGAAATGGCCAGCATATTTTCAAATTAAAAACTTAAGTTGCCACTAAGCACATTTAGCTTAATCCTTTACATAATGATAAATGTTAAATATACAAAGAAATAAGAGAGGTCTGGATGGATGGCAGGGCTCCACAAATCCCAACAGATGGGTCAGCGAGGCCCCCATCTCCTGGGAATCATAGTGGTAATGGAATTCCAAGTACCAACGCCGAACACCAGCTTTCTAGGTTTTAACCCAGAAGGTTAAACGCCATCTGGAGCACACAGTCAGCACTCCAACCACCGTCCACACAGTGCACACAGTCTGGGAGGCAGGTGCCATCTGCCCCAGACTTGCAGGTGAGGATGCAGGGCCCAGTGAGTTTAGGTGGCATGCGCAGTGGGGAGCCAGGCAGGAAACCAGTCTGGCCTCAGAGTCCTGGTCCTGAAGCCTTCACTTTGCACCAGGTCACCCTCAGAACAAGGAAAGGTCCCTCCCAGGCCAGGCTCAGCTGCCACCCTGACACGTGACACGTGACTGAGGCCTCACTGCATTCAGAGGCCTCAGGTCAGGAGGCTGTACTGCTCTCCGGCCAATCCCCTTGCTCAGGACAGGGCCAGTGACACAGAAGAACCAGGAGTCCTGCCCTGACGCCTCTGGAAAGGACTGGCTTACTCAGTACGCAGCTGTGATCAGCAGTAGGCTCACAGAGACAGGAAACAGAACGGTGGCCAGCGGGAGCTTAGGGGGAGGGCTGAGGAAGTTACTGCCCCACGGTGCAGAGCTGCGTTCCGGGTGATGAGAAGCTCTGCAGTCTGCCGTACAATGCATGAATATACTTAAAACTACGGAACTGTACACTCAGAAGTGGTTACGGGGGTAAATTTCATGTTGTCTATTTTCCCACAATTTAAAATGTTTTAAATAAAATGAAAAACGTTAGTCGTTCAGTCACATCTGACTCTTTCCGACTCCATCCGCAGCCCGCCAGGCTCCTCTGTCCACGGGATTCTCCGGGCAAGAATACTGGAGTGGGTTGCCATTTCCTCCTCCAGGGGATCCTCCCGACCCAGGGATCTAACTCAGGTCTCCTACTTGGCAGGCGGATTCTTTACCATCCGAGCCACCAGGGAAGCCCTTTAAATAAAATAAATCCTTTAATTTCCCAGAAGGAGTAGGTTGCTGTATTGAGAGATTTGAAACTGGGGAAAATGGCCTCAGGGAGCAACTGACTCAAATCTTGCTATAATTGTAATTTAATTCAAGAAACTTTGAGAGTCTCCCTTGAAAAAGCAGCAGTTGTGACAGAATCTGATCTTCACATTCATGTTGTTCTTCATTTCGAACAAACACTGCATCTAAAAGCTACCATATAGGATGTATTCCTTTAGCATATTTCAGTATTTTAAATTCATTCAGTAACGCCGCAGCACAGTATTCATTTAGCAAAGTATCATATAAAAATAAAGAAAATCTTTTCCATATCCATCAAAAGTACTTACATGTATGAGCAATGCCCTCCACAAACACCTTATAGATATTCCTCTCCTTACTTCTATGATCAGCTCTAAGCATGACCCCAGCAGGCCAGGGCGATCCACCGTCTTATCAAAACACAGATGGGCTGAGAAAGTAACCTCTAGGCAGGAAATGCAACAGTAACGATAGCTTATCTTGGTTTCCAGTCGTGGACGATTCCCAGGCTCGGGATCAGGCACTGTTATCAAAATTGAGCTTCTTGGGTGAGAAGTTCAGAATCTCTTCCAAGGAAGGGTCTTTACCCTCTGGAGCTATTTCAGACTCAAACATCTGCTGCAACAAAGTGTCCACCGTCTTGTACTCTGGGAGGAAGGAGAAAGGGCACATGGAACCGGACTGTGGCGGGGAGAGGGGAGCACCCAGCCCCTCAGAGCTGGGCTTTCCCGAAGGAGGACCTCGGAGGCCATCCCACAGAGCTCCCAACCCCCGAGGAGGCTCTGCAGACCAAGGAGAAGGTCCTCCTTGAAGGAGGCAGGAGGACCACCTCTGGTGTGGCGTGCCCGCCCCACTCCTTCCTGCATCTATGCTGTGCTGTGTCTAATTGCACGAGACGGTATCCCCACCAAAGCCCCAGCTGGAATTCAGACAGGTTTGCCTTCACTTGATGCTGTCGTTTAGTTGCTAAGTATTATCAACTCTTTGTGCCCTCATGGACTGTAGCCCACCAGGCTCCTCTGTCCATGGGATTTCCCAGGCAAGAATTCTGGAGCAGGTTGCCATTTTCTTCTCCAGGGGATCTTCCCAACCCAGGGATCAAACCCACATATCTTACACTAGCAGGCGGGGTCTTCACCGCTGAGCCACCAGGAAGCCCCCTTGGGTTTACTCAGTCAGTCCATAGTTCACTGCAAGTCAGTACAGTAATTAAACAGCTGATGTTAATGACCCCGTGCCCCAGGCACACGGTGAGACCCTGGGAATACAGTTCAGTTCAGGTCAGTTCAGTCTCTCAGTCGTGTCTGACTCTTTGCAATCCCATGGAAGGCAGCCCTCCAGGCCTCCCTGTCCATCAGCAACTACTGGAGCTTGCTTAAACTCATGTCCATTGAGTAGGTGATGCCATCCAACCATCTCATCCTCTCTCGTCTCCTCCTCCTCCCACCTTCAATCTTTCCCTGCATCAGGGTCTTTTCAAATGAGTCAGTTCTTTGCATCAGGTGGCCAAAGTATTGGAGTTTCAACTTCAGCATCAGTCCTTCCAATGAACATTCAGGACTGATTTCCTTTAGGATGGACTGGTTGGATCTCCTTGCAGTGCAAGGGATTCTCAAGAGTCTTCTCCAACACCACAGTTCAAAAGCCTCAATTCTTTAGTGCTCAGCTTTCTTTATAGTCCAACTCTCACATCCATACATGACTAAAAACCATACTGGAAAAACCATAGCTTTGACTAGATGGTTGGCAAAGTAATGTCTCTGCATTTTAATAAGCCGTTTAGGTTGGTCATAACTTTCCTTCCAAGGAGTAAGTGTCTTTTCATTTCATGGCTGCAGTCACCATCTGCAGTGATATTGGAGCCCAAGAAAATAAAGTCTGTAACTGTTTCCATTGTTTCCCCATCTATTTGCCATGAAGTGATGGGACCAGATGCCATGATCTTCATTTTATGAATGTTGAGCTTTAAGCCAGCTTTTTCACTCTCCTCTTTTACTTTCATCAAGAGGCTCTATAGTTCTTTTTCTCTTTCTACCACAAGGGTGGTATCATTTGCTTATCTGAGGTTATTGATATTTCTCCCAGCAATCTTGATTTCAGCTTGTGCTTCATCCAGTCCAGCATTTCTCATGATGTGTTCTGCAGATAAGTTAAATAACCAGGGTGACAGTATACAGCCTTGACGTACTCCTTTTCCTGATTTGGAACCAGTCTTTTGTTCCATGTCCAGTTCTAACTGTTGCTTCCTGACCTGCATACAGATTTCTCAGGAGGCAGGTCAGGTGGTCTGGTATTCCCATCTCTTTCAGAATTTTCCACAGTTTGTTGTGATCCACACAGTCAAAGGCTTTGGCGTATTCAATAGACCAGAAGTAGATGTTTTTCTGGAACTCTCTTGCTTTTTCAATGACCCAGTGGATGTTGGCAATTTGATCTCTGGTTCCTCTGCCTTTTCTAAAACCAGCTTGAACATTTGGAAGTTCACGGTTCATGTCCTGTTGAAGTCTGGCTTGGAGAGTTTTGAGATTACTTTGCTAGCGTTTGAGATGAGTGCAGTTGTGTGGTAGTTTGAGCATTCTTTGGCATTGCCTTTCTTTGGGATTGGAATGAAAATTGGCCTTTTCCAGTCCTGTGGCCACTGCTGAGTTTTCCAAATTTGCTGGCATATTGAGTGCAGCACTTTCACAGCATCATCTTTTAGGATTTGAAATAGCTCAACAGGAATTTCATCATCTCCACTAGCTTTGTTCGTAGTGATGCTTTCTAAGGCCCACTTGACACTGCACTCTAGGATGTCTGGTTCTAGGTGAGTGATCACACCATCATGGTTATCTGGGTAGTGAAGATCTCTTTTGTATATTTCTTCTGTGTATTCTTGCCGCTTCTTAATATCTTCTGTTAGGTCCATACCATTTCTGTCCTTTATTGTGCCCATCTTTGCTTGAAACATTCCCTTGGTGTCTCTAATTTTCTTGAAGAGATCTCTAGTCTTTCCCATTCTATTGTTTTCCTTTATTTCTTTGCATCCATCACTGAGGAAGGCTTTCTTATCTCCTCTTGCTATTCCCTGGAACTCTGCATTCAAATGGGTATATCTTTCCTTTTCTCCTTTGCATTTCACTTCTCTTCTTTTCACAGTTATTTGTAAGGCCTCCTCAGACAACCATTTTGGCTTTTTGCATTTCTTTTTCTTGGAGATGGTCTTGATCACTGCCTCCTATACAATGTCGTGAGCCTCCATCCATAGTTATTCAGGAACTCTCGTCTATCAGACCTAATCCCTTGAATCTAATGTCACTTCCACTGTAACGGATTTGATTGAGGTCATACCTGAATGGTCTAGTGGTTTTCCCTACTTTCTTCGATTTAAGTCTGAACTTGGCAATAAGGAGTTCATGATCTGAGCCACAGTCAGCTCCTGGTCTTGTTTTGCTGACTGTATAGAGCTACTCCATCTTCGGCTGCAAAGAATATAATCAATCTGATTTCGGTGTTGACCATCTGGTGAGGTCCATGTGTAGAGTCTTCTCTTGTGCTGTTGGAAGAAGGTGTTTGCTATGACCAGTGCCTTCTCTTGGTAAAACTCTGTTAGCCTTTGCCCTGCTTCATTCTGTACTCCAAGGCCAAATTTGCCTACTCCAGGTATTTCTTGACCTCCTACTTTTGCATTCCATTCCTCTATAATGAAAAGGACATCTTTTGGGGGTGTTAGTTCTAGAAGGTCTTGTAGGTCTTCAGAGAACTGTTCAGCTTCTTCAGCATTGCTGGTCAGGAGACAGACTTGGATTACTCTGATACTGAATGGTATACCTTGGCAACAAACAAATATCATTCTATCATTTTTGAGATTGCATCCAAGTACTGCATTTTGGACTCTTTTGTTGACCATGATGGTTACTCCATTCCTTCTAAGAGATTCTTGCCCACAGTAGTAGATATAATGGTCATCTAAGTTAGATTCACCCATTCCAGTCCATTTTAGTTTGCTGATTCCTAAAATGTTCACTAAAATGTTCACTCTTGCCATCTCCTGCTTGACCACTTCCAATCTGCCTTGATTCATGGGCTTAATATTCCAGGTTCCTATGCGATATTGCTCTTTATACCATCGCACTCTACTTCCATCACCAGTCATATCCACAACTGAGTACTGTTTTTGCTTTGGCTCCATCTCTTGATTCTTTCTAGAGTTATTTCTCCACTGATCTCCTGGGGATACAATGGAGAACAAAAAAGATACAGCCCTGCACCTGTGGCGCTTTGAGTCTGCAGAGAAGACAGATGGTGACCAGGCAGTCGCTCAGCAATGAGCGTGCAGCTGACCTGTGCTAGAAGATGGGGGAGGAGAGCTAGGGGGAGGAGAGCTGGGGGGAGCTCCCAGGAGCACCTGACTTCTCGGGGAGCCCAGCGTGCTTCCCCAAGGAAGCAGAGACCTGAGGGAGGAGAGGCCTTGATTAGGCAAGGAGGGGTGGATGGGAGGAGAGCATGGGAGAGAACAGCATGTGCAAGGGGCCTGTGGCAGGATGGAGCAAGGGAGCCCAGGAAGTAGGGCCAGCAGGGCTGAAGGGCAAAGGCATGGGGGTCCTGGGCTGAGACATTCAAGGGAACCAGATACGGGGCCCCCGAGCCCATGGCAGGTCTTTACCCTTGACCCACAGAAAGCCCCTGAAGGTCAGGTTTGCATTCTGGAAACATCACAGCAGCTGCTATGAGAAGGATGGATCAGAGGCAGTTTCGGGTTGGGTTAAACTTACTTTTGGATGCAATTCTGAAGTACAGGCCTCTCAAGGGCTGCTTTTTGTTGCCTCCTTCATCCGCACTGAAGCCACTGTCCTTGGTGTCCACGTTGTCAATGAGCCCCCCGTCCTTCACGTCTTCCCTTCAGGGAGGAAGACGTGTGTGAACACGGCCGAGTCCCTCAGCTGAGCCCCTCTCCGTCCTCCCAGCCGTGGCCCCACGCCACCCGTGCAGCCAGTGAGGGTCTCTGAGAACTGGCACCCAGGAGCCAGCTGGCTGCCATGGGACCTCGGGGGTTAAAGGTGGTCAGGACCCTGCCAAGAACACCCCACCTCCAAAGTCCACAAGCCGTGTCAGGAACTGCTACTCACTCTTGGACCCCCACTCCAAGCTCCTGAATCTTCTTCTCAATGGCAGTTTCCACTTCACTCTTTTCTAACGAATATGCCACAAAAAACGCCTCCAAGATGAACGCTATGAAAATACTTGGAAATAATAAAAGGCAGAGGGTGTTATGTTGAGTCAGCCATCGTCTAGGTGATGGGAAACTGTAATGCCAAAGAGCTTTCAAGCCCAAATGAGAAAAAGGCTGCCCATCTTTGCAAAGAAAACATGAAGAAGAAATAACAACGTGTCTTTCAAGCATTGGGCACAACTTTCTTTCATCTGGAAAATCATTCTTCCTCTACATCCTATTTAAACAGTGACTATTAAGAAACTAGAGGGCTTTTTAATTCACAATTTTTAAAGGTTATATTCCAGTTATAGTTATTATAAAACACTGACTATATTCCCTGTGTTGTAGCTGATGATAAGTCACTTCAGTCATGTCCAAGTCTTTGGGAATCTAAGGGGACTGTAGCTCACCAGGATTCTCCAGACAAGGCTGAAATGGGTTGCCATGCCCTTCTTCAGGGGATCTTCCTGACCCAGGGATCGAACCCACATCTCTTATATCTCCTACACTGTAGGCAGGTTCTTTACTCCTAGCGCCACCTGGGAAGCCCATCCTTGTATCTTATTTTATATGCGACAGTTTGTACCTCTTAATCCCCTGCCCCTATATTGCAAAAGTATGAAATGATTCACCAATTTGTGTGTCATCCTTGTGCAGGGGCAATGTGAATCTTCTTTGTATATGGTTCCAATTTTATCACCAGTGTTGCCAGACCAAGCACAAAAATACAGTTTAAGGGGAAGCTTAGGCCAAATAATAGTTGATAGACAACTCTTCATGAATGTCTCATGTTTCTGCACAGTCTGGATCCTGGAGCAAAGGCACTGGGAGTCAGTTTAGGGATGTATTAACTGTAAAAAAAAAATTCACTTACGGAAAACCCGAAATTTTTGACCAAGCCAGTACACTAGCCTCTGGAGATGGCCCATGGTAGTAAAGCTTGGTGCTGCCTTCTCCCCAGAGATCACTGTGCCTAGCAAAGACCTCTCCTCCCCGAGACCTGCTTACATTCAAGAGTGAAAACACGGTCTTTCTTGAACTTACTTACAAAACAGAAAGAGACTCACAGACTTAAAGAATGAACTTATGCTTGCCAGAGAGGAAGAATGGGGGGAAGGGACAGTCAGGGAGTCTGGGATGGACATGTACACACTGCTGTATTTAACATAAGATAAACTTTTTGAAATTTAGTAATGTTTATCTTATTGCCAGATTTTCTAAATGTCCTCTGGACGTCTAACAACAACATATGAGATACAAAATTTTTAATATGTTTGTGTAGGATATGATTAATATAAATTAAATATAAATCTATTATATTTAAATTATTAATGACATCATTCAAGATGCTCCTATTCTCATTTTTTCTGCACTTGATAAAATATTCTGAGAGAAATGTTACTATGTCTCTCTATGATTATATATTTTTTCTTTTCCCTTATATTTCTTCTGATTTTGCTTTATGTCTCTTTGTTTCTTTGCTGTTAAGGTGTCTAACAGTTTATGATCTCTATCTTCTTTGGGAATTGTACCTTTTATCATTAAAAGTTTTCACCTTTGTTTCATTTAAAGTAAATTAAATTTTAAAAATAAAATAAAACAGAAAACCAACAGGGGCCCACACATCTGGCACAGGGAACTCTGCTGAATGTCACACGGCAGCTTGGAGGAGAGCAGAGTTTGGGGGAGGATGGACACGTGCATATGTGCGGCTGAGTTCCTCCCCTGTTCACTTGAAACTATCACATTGTTAACTGGGTGTACTCCAATACAAGGAAAAAAGTTTTTAAAATAAGGTATCTCTCTTTTTCTCTCTCTCTCCAGAGGGGGGATGGGCAGGTCTTCCCAGATATACAGAGTTTCTCATTTTGAATTTCTCATTCTACAATCCAGCCTGTCCAGCTGGCCCTCCTCTCACTGCTTAGGGGGGATTAGGGTTCAGGGGACAGACCCAGGTATTGCTCCGGCTGCAGCTTCTGCCGTGAGGAATGAGCTCTCTCTGCCTTGGGCCGTAGGTGTCACGCCCTGTCACTACCTGCACACGACGCACACGCACAGTGGCCCGTCAGTCTGTGAGCAGGGAATCCCAGCCCCTCACCACCCTGACGTAACACAGCACTGCCGGAGCCCCAGCTGCCACCGCCTGCTCGTACCTTGGGGAGGAGAGCAGCAGAAAAACCCCACAGCTTTTCATGGTGCCCTGGCCCACCCCAGCATTCTGAAAATCTCTCTTGGAGCCACTCGGAGGCGTTTTTCTCTTGTTCCTGTTGCACGTTCTGTCCAGACTGTGCAGGACCAGCAGCGCTGAGCGGTTCTTTCCCTCCCCTCCCTCTCCCGGGACGTTCTTCAGCCAAAACTAGCGGGTTGGTGGCCAAAGCAGCCTTGAGGTAACAAGGCCCGGGGCTGGGCTGTCACGCCAAGAGCTGTGTGCCCTGGGCGCTGAGAAGGGTACAACAGCCAGAAAACATCTCTGGGAAAACACTCAGCGATCAAGGGCTTCCCTGGTGGCTCAGTGGTAAAGAATCCATTTGCCAATGCAGGGAACACAGGTTTGCCCCCTGATCTGGGGAGATCCTACAGGCTGCAGAGCAGCTGCTGAGCCTGTGCTCTAGAGCCCACGGGCCACGAGCACCGAAGTGCACGCACCCTAGAGCCTGAGCGCTGCGAAAGGAGAAGTCGCTGCAATGAGGAGCCCACACCCAGAGGAGAGGAGTGCCCACCTGCTGCAGCCAGAGAAAAGCCTGAGCAGCAGCCAAGACCCAGCACAGCCAGTGAATAAACGAATGACCAAAGTTACTTAAAAAATGCAAACCTGTGATCAAGGGGACTCAGATTCCCACAAGGAACAAGGGAACTAGAATCAGAGAGATGGGCCAGCTGGAAGGAAAGCCCTCTGAAGCGCTGAGATGTCGTAACTGCTTTCAAATAGTGGCTGAGCTCCCCCACCCCCGGAGGACAGATCAGGACAGAACTGGAACCAATGGAGAGAGTTAACCAGGGGCACCTTCCCATTCTACCTGTGCAAGGACAGGTGGGGACCAGAGCTGGACAACAAGGAAACTAGCTCGTTTAGGTTCTAACGAGTCCCAGGAGTTGGGCAGATTCCAGCAGAGGGTAGATGCAATTCACAGGATGTTCATCCCAGTGGGGAAGGTTAGGGAGACCCACCAGGACCCCAGAGCCCTTCTGACAACTTGTGAGGCTATGAGATGTATATGACATATTGATATGCACGGCTGGCCGCCACTGAGGAACACAAGTGTGAATAGAAGTTAGAGGCCTCCCTTCTGGGGTCCCGGGCATCTAGTAAGAGAGATGTGAGCCATCTACAGGGAACTCCAGGGGGGAGCCAGGGAGGAGGGAGGTGCGAGCGGCTGTAGGTCTGAGGGTGGTGGTCGGGGGGCAGGTCTGGAAAGGCTCACTGGCCGGAGCAAACTCACTTCACAATGAGAATGACGACCACAACGTGGAAGCTGATGAAATACAGCTTTGCTGCCTGGTGCGTCACGAGCGCAAAGCCGTCTGCGAGGAGTGCAAAGCTAAGGCACCAAACCTTCGAGGTTGCAGTTTAGTCGCTCAGTCGTGCCCCTCTCTTGCGACCCCTGGACTGTAGCCCGCCAGGCTCCTCTGTCGGCGGGATTTCCCAGGCAAGAGTACTGGAGCGGGCTCCCATTTCCCTCTCCTCCCAGAAGCTGCTCTGAGCACCCCCACCACGCCTCCTCCTCAGGAAGGATATTGTACCACTGGTTAACCACGGTGAGCTCCGCCAGCAGGATGAGTGAGGACGCCAGGTCGTTGAAGTTGTTCTTGCAGTACCTGCCTCGGGCAAATGCTGAGTCTTTTAAGGCTGGGTTCCCACACACCAGGGCATCAGGACTGCCAGAACCGGGGTCCAGGAAGTGGACTTTGCCGTGGAACGCTTCCATCCCAATGATGGCAAATGCATAGTAGACCACCTAGGGTGGGTGGCAGGGTCATGGGGTGGCGCGCGGGGTGAGGGGAGGCAGGAGGACATGGACGGGGTGGGCCACGTGACAACAGCCAGCAGGAAAGGCTGCTGCCCTCCTTCCAGGAACGGCTGCCCCCTGGCCACGAGTTCCAGCAACATCAGGAAAAAGGGTGGCTGGGGTTTGCCCACCGAACACTGGGTTGTTCAGGGACAGGAGACACACTGGCTGGACCACACCCTGACCTCTCCCAGAGTCTCCATTTACAAAGTCAAAGTGATGCTGCTAAGAAGTCAGGGGATTCAATTTGCTCTTGTTGTTCACTCCTGCCTGACTCTGTGACCCCATGGAATGCAGTCCACCCGGCTCCTGTGTCCATGGGAATGTCCAGGAAAGCATACTGGACTGGGTTGCCATTTTCCTTCTCCTGGGGGGTTTTCTGCCCAGGGATCTAACCCACGTCTCCTGAATTGGCAGGTGGATTCTTTATTGCCGAGCCACCAAGAAAGGCCGACTCATTAGATTTCAAATATTTGTCATATTGTGTATATTTGTCATATTGTATAGCGATTTCCCAGTAGAGTTTAAAAAACAATCCAGATACAAGAGCCAGGCACTGGATGGAGCTTAAATCCCTGAGAACCACCTAGTGGTGAGGGCTAGGAATACCCCCTGGACTGCGGGTGAGAAACTGTGCCACAATCAACCCACTGAGGCTGGGGTGTTCGTTACAGCAGCCGGTGCACCTGAACCGTTTGCAGGCATAAATGCCTGACGTTTATACACATCTGATATTTTTAAAAATGGCTCCTAGAAACCACTGACCTCCCTGATTTCGTCTCTCTTTCTTTCCCTCACTTAAAATAAGGCTCAGAGAGAGCTGCTAAGAATGAATCTCTTAGACTCCCCTGGTGGCACGGTGGCTGAGAATCTGCCTGTCAAAGCAGAGGACACAGTTTGATCCCTGGTCTGGGAAGATTCCACACGCCCTGGGCAACTAAAGCCCGTGTGCCACAGCTAAGGAGCTCAGGGGCTGCCAGTGCTGAAGCCCTAGACTCTGCGCTCTGCAACAAGAGAAGCCTCCACAAGGAAGAGCCCACCCACTGCGACGGAGAGCAGCCGCTGCTCGCCGCAACTAGAGAACGAAGACCCAGTGCAGCCGGAAACGAGTAAGCAATTCAAAAATGAACGTCTTACCACCTGCTTCACGCGGATCAGAAAGAAAGCACTCACCAAGACCAGGCCGCCGAATGTCAGCATTGTGGGGCCAATGTTAATTAAGGTGGTCACGATCACCCGGAACCTGGGATAAAATGAAGTTTCTGACACAAGGAACAGGGCAGGTAAGAATAAAACTGAGAGCATCCTAGCTCCTTTGGTTTAATGCCTCTCCCTCCTGTCCTGGATCTGTTCTCTAAATGCCGCTAGGAATCTGCCTTTACAATTTTGTCAATGTCAGTCCATCTACCAAACTGGGTGGGAGGGACAGCAGGTGGTTAACTTGTATTTCACCCAGAGCAAAGCAAGGCAGTTAAAAAAAAAAAAAAAAACATGAGAAAGATAATCAGTTTCACCAGTAAGACAAAGGTGGGTGTTGAGGCTGAAAACCCATCCAGCCTGGGACTTCCCTGGTGGACCAGCGATTAAAACTTTACCTTTCAAAGCAAGTGGGTGAGGGTTTGATCCCTGGTTGGGAAGCTAAGATTCCACATGCCTTGTGGCAAAAAATAAAACAAACAAAAAATAAAACACTAATAATATTGTAATAAATTCAATAAAGACTTTATAAAGATGGTCCACAAAAACAAAAACTTAAAAGAAAAACCATACAGTCTCATCTGATTTTTTCCTCCACCTTTTTCTTCATCAAAAATTCAGTCTGTATTAAAGCTTCCTTGGAGACTTAGGTTGAAAGAGTGAGTATTTTGTGGGGTAGCAGGCCAGTCCTGGAATGGAGGCATCCCCCTACACTCCTAGGAAGGAACCTAGCCTATCCAAAACAGAGTGGCTTTTCCAGGCTTGGGGAGCAGACTCCTAGGTCTGTGCCCTAGTTCTGTCTCTTTCTAGCTGTGCAGCACTGGGGAAACCTCTCACTCTCTCCAAGCTTCAATGCCATGACCCATGAACTCAGGATCATTAAAGCCCCTACATCAAGCATTGTTGGAAGGATTTAACAAGCTCTAATACTTTGGCCACCTGATGCAAAGAGCTGGCTCATTGGAAAAGTCCCTGATGCTAGGAAAGATTAAGGGCAGGAGAAGTGACAGGATGAGATGGCTGGATGGCATCGACTCAGTGGACATGACAATGAAGGACAGGGGAGCCTAGAGTGCTGCAGTTTATGGGGTCACAAGGAGTCCGACACGACTTGGGGGCTGAACAACGGTAAGACAATGGTTATCACACTGTTAGCATTAGCTGCCGGCATGACACGCAAGCACAGTCGGGGGACCAGGTCACGGGGATGAAAGTGATGGACTGAATTCCTGCCCTCAGGGAGCTGGACGGGTCCCCTTCAGCATCTTCACAGGCTCCCTGCCCCCGCCCACTGCCCCCGGAGAACCCAGGTCCTCTATACAAGTTCCACCCTGGGGACACAGGTGGGCGTGTTTCTAGCTCCCAGGCAGGACGGTTTCTGTCGAGCCCCAGAGAGGGGAAACCGTTCAGGTGCAACGGTTCCTCCTGGTTGCATCCTTACCTCTGAATGCTGACGATGACCCGTAGGAGCCGGAGTATTCTCAAAATCAAGACAATATCCAGTACCTGCTGGCTGTTGTATTTTCTGGCTGGAAAAAGAACACAGTCAACTCTCACTGTTCTTCCTGAGCCTCCAGCTTGTCCCTTAATGCAACGACGCCTGAGACTCTGTGGGTCCTGGGGAAATATGCACGTCACTTCAAGAACAGGGTGATGGCTCCAAGCAATAGGAAGGGAGGGCTCTGCAAGCTGATCAGAGCTGAGCTGAGCAGCCCTGCCCCGCCCTGGAGCAAAGGCTCACGAGTGCAGGACCAGACTTCAGACCACCATCAAGAAGTGACTGTGGGTCCCGTTCTACGGAACACGTTTCAGCAAGCCCTTCTCCCCCAGCATTCATTTCATAGTCAGGTTAAGCTAGTCTGTCTGGAATTCCCTGGTGATCCAGTGGTTAAGAATCCGACTGCCAACCCAGGGGACATGGGTTCAGTACCTCGTCTGGGAAGATCCCACGTGCCACGGGGTGACTAAGCCCGTGCCACAACTACTGAGCCTGTGCTCCGGAGCCCGGGCTCTGCAACAAGAAAACCCACTGCAACGAGAACCCACAAGCCTGTCACTGCAACTAGGAAAGGCCACGTGCAGCAACGGAGACCCAGCACAGCCAGAAATGTAAATAAATAAACATTTGAGAAAAAAAGAGAACCTGCTTCATCTGTAACAGGGAGGAGTGGCAGGTGCTGAAGGCACATGTGGGGAAGCCAGAGGAGGGTGGAAGGAAGAGGGTGGGAGGACGGTGGGCAGAGGCTGATGCCACAGCTGGGTTCCGGGGCCAGGGGCCAGCACGGGCAGAAGGTCAAGTGTGAGCCCTGAGACCAAGGGCAGTTTTAAGAAATAACCAGGTGAGTGTTTGGTATAATGATGCCTGCACATGAATCTCTACATAAAGAAGCTGAGCACCGAAGACTTGATGCTTTTGAACTGCAGTGCTGGAGAAGACTATTGAGAGGCCCTTGGACTGCAAGGAGATCCAACCAGTCGATCCTAAAGGAAATAAACCCTGAATATTCATTAGAAGGAATGATGCTGAAGCTGAAGCTCCAATACTTTGGCCACCTGATGCGAAGAACGGACTCATTGGAAGAGACCCTGAGGCTGGGAAAGACTGAAGGCAGGAGGAAAAGGGGACGACAGGATGACGGTTGGATGGCATCACCGACTCGATGGATGTGAGTCTGAGCAAACTCTGGGAGATGGTGAAGGACAGGGCAGCCTGGCGTGCTGTGGTCCATGGGGTCGCAAAGAGTTGGACACAAATGAGCGACTGAACAACCACCACCATACAGCTAAACCCAGACAAAGCTGCCATCCCTCTCCAGAACATGGAACACTCTTACTGACTCTCTTTCATCCCCTCTGCATCGCTCCAAACACCCTAAGAGCGCACCATGGATGTTCTACAAAGATTACTGATTGAACACGTGATCCAGGGAGCAGAGAAGCTGGGGGTGGGCGATGACACTGACCTTGAATGGTGGTGTTAGCCACAGTGGCCAGCAGGGCTGCGATGATGATCAACGTGTCGAACCTAACAGTGAAGAAGCAACATCAGTAAGGAATCAAGGGAAAGGTCTGTCAAGCTCAGGATACAGTGAATCCTAAGAAAATGCTGAATGCAATCTCCTAGGGAAAGCCAAGATCCAGCCATCAGACTCATTTCCATGATTTTTAGGACAGCAGATACAAAGGAAGAAACACTGTGTTTGATCACTGACTGGCTGCACCAGTGAACCTTTCCAGGAAATCTGGAGAAATCAACTAATTCATATCACTCTGCCTTCCAACAAAGCTACATACTTGCAAGAACACTTTGACACATTTTCAGAATACACAGAATAATTTTTCTTGGCATTAATTTTACTAAATGCATTGCAACTTAAATTTTTTTTTTTCTTTTTGTGTTTTGGCTACACTGAGCAACGTGTGGGATCTTAGTTCCCTGACCAGGATCAAACCCACATCCCCTGCATTGGAAGCATGGAGTCTTAACCACTGGACCACCAGGGAGGTTCTGCAACTTTCTACTTAAAGATGAAATTCATCATGCCATTTACTTTTCTTTCTGACAAAGGTGCCATGGTCCTGGACAACACTGGTCAGGTCCCTCCTGTTGGGCCACACAAGAACTCTAGTGAGTTTCTTGGCACTGAAAGTAGCGACTACAAAGATCCAACTTGCCAAACTGTGTCCTCCTAAAGCTGGTGTTCTGGGATGCCTGACACTCGGCGGCACCCGAGACGGTGTGCAGCATGCGGGCGATGGTTTGAGGCTGGGAGGTACGCAGCCTGGAAGACAGAAGGTCACAGAGACACACCCAGCCCAGGAGAGAGCTCGCTAAGGTCCTCATCATCCAGCCGTGCAGGCCGTGTTTTCTGATAATAAGACTAGATGAGGGTGGGGCCCGGTAGTTCTGGAGGGCACTGTCTCACTGGGTGTGTGTCCTAAGATTCCTTTTCAAATTCAAGATGTGATTCTAATTTTAGCCAGTCATTCGAACTGCCATCATAAATCACAGCTCTGACAACCAGATGTTCCCATGTCCTCAAGACTTCATTACAAGAAGCCTGGGGACTTCTCTGAAGTCCAGTGGTTAAGATGCCACACTTTCACTGCCGGGGGCACAGGTTCGATTCCCGGGAGGACCAAGAACCAAGATCCCTCATGCTCCGCAGCGGGGTCAAAACAACAAAACAAGACTAATGAGCAAAAAGCAGCAAAAAAGAAGCCTCAAAACTAGGCAGACGAGGCTGCGTTCCCACAGTGTGACAGGAAGCCCTGCCTTCACCCATGGTCCCCCGGCCACCCACAAAAAAACACACAGACTCACCAGTTCCAGAACTGCTTCCTTCCAAAATAAGCCCTGGGTTCATACGTGTACAATTTCAGGAGAATCTCAATGATATACAGAGAAAGGAAAAGCCATTCTGCGTAGGAAATTAAGGAGTCTTTCTCATCCAAAGCAATGAATATGGCATTTATTAGAATGATGACATCGTAAACCCAGACAAAAATCCTGGCAGGAGGAAAAAAAGAAGAGATTCTGTCATATATTGCAGTTAAAAAAGAAAAAAGCGGTTTTAGAGCCCTCCAGGGACAGATGTGTTTCCTGTCAATGTGATGAATGTGATATACTCACCACCTCCCACTCCACCAACACACACACACACACACACACACACACACACACACACACACTCACCCCTCATGGGAAGAAAGGTTCGAGCACGGTCAGGGCCCTGAAATTCACCTGCCTCCCAGGCTTTCCTGCCAAGGAGAAAATGAAGACAGAGCGAGGGAGCAGGATGAAGGCCTAGTGTTCCCAAGTTCGCCTTTCCAGCACAGCAGCTGGGTCAGAGGAAAGGTTCAGTAGAATCAGGGGGCAAGGAGAAGGTTTAGGAACCACTGTATCTCCACTGCTTGTCCCTGGAAAACTGGAATCTTTTGCTAAGAAAGCTCCTGAAAACTTCTTTTTCTTTTTTTAAACCAAATTCTCTTTTATTTTTCTAAACAGGTTAAGATTAACAATATTTTCTATTTAACACAGTACATCCAAACTACTATCTGCTTAACATGTAATGATCATAAAAATTACAAGCAAGATATTTGGCATCCTTTTTTGGTATGAAGTCTTTGAAATCCGGCATGTATGTGTGTGTCTTGTGTGTCTTTTCTTAAACTGGGATATAGTCGCTTTACACACACACAAGACTTCCAGGGAGTCAACATGTCCTATTTTTTCACCAAGTCAGGGGTGAAAATGGATGAAAAAAATGCACTATTTGGGCTCAGGATCAACTTTTCAATGCCAGAGCGGGTTGCCCCAAGCAGGCATCTGTGTGCTGTGCTCCTGGGTGAATCCTGGATGCGGCTGTAGGAAGATAGAGTCCTAGCCCACTGTTATGGGGAAGCTCCAGACTCTAGGGGCCAGCCCTGGATGCCACGTGTGGACACGCAAACATCCACCGTGTGAAACACATCTGTAGCTCAATGTTGAGATGAATGGAAGGGACCCTTTACATAGAGGGTTTTGGTTAATATAGAATATGGGCACTGAAAGGGATATTTACCTACATCACAGGCTGGGCTATTTTCAAGGACTTCTGAACCATTTACTTTCTTTAAAAAAATATTTATTTGCAACAGGTCTTAGCTGTGGCACGTGCGATCTTAGATCTTTGTTGCAGCCTTCGGGATCTTTAGTCATGGCACGTGGGATCTAGTTCCCACCAGGGACAGAACTTGGGTCCCTTGCACTGTGAGTGTGGAGTCTTAACCACTGGACCACCAGGAGCATCCCATCATTGACTTTTATCCGACAATAAATTCGAAGATGGCAAGAAGTGGAATCTCTGCTGATAGGAGTATTCTAGGCAACACGTAGTAAAAATAAGGTCTCCAACCAGGATAAAGGACTCTTGCTGGAGTCCAGCGTGTTGCTCAGTCACGTCTGACTCTTTGCGACCCCATGAACTGCAGCACTCCAGGCTTCCCTGTACTTCACCATCTCCTGGAGTTTACTCAGACTCACGTCCACTGTATTGATGATGCTATCCAACCATCAGTCTGCCCTCCATTCTCCTCCTGCCCTCAGTCTTTCCCAGCATCAGGGTCTTTTCCAATCAGTTGCTTTTCACCAAGTCCATCTACTTAAGGATAAAAGATTCTATTGACATTCTTAACAGTCATTCCAGTGATGCTAACTCATGTCTTCCTAGCACATACTTTACAGAGTCAAAATACACTTGGCATCAACTTCCTAATGACTCTGATAGGGCTGGAACTCTCTGAAATCAGAGAGTGATTCGCTTCACTGACTCAGAAAACACAGCCAGTCTGTGGCTCTTGAGCATTAAAAAAAAAAAATCGAAGAAGGAAGCGTAATCTAAAAGCCTGGCCTCTGGCTAAGGTTAAACACAGCTTGTCCAAAACCCTTTCCATGCCTCCCTGAAAAAACAAACGCAGCGAGCAGGGGGTGACTTCTAGCTTCAGTGGTGAAACGTATTCAGTCCAGACAGCACTAACCGATTCCACTACTTGGAAAGCAACTTGAGAGAAAACCGGCTCCATCTCACTTGCCTGTGTTGAACCATCTTCTGGACCAAGAGGCTTGTGGACGACTGGTATACCCGCGGCATCCAAGTGTCCAGTGGGTGTTTCTTGATGTTGATGGCGACCACCCGGATATTGAGGAGGTCAGCCAAGCGTAGAAAGTTCATTTTGTCTGCAATGAAAAGACGACCCCCCAATACGGGGCCACTGAGACACTAGGGTCCAAAGAGTGACACCAAGATAGCACTCTTGGGTCTGCATATCACAGATGAAGACCTGAAGCCTCAAAGGCCAAGGCCACAGGGCCAACGAATGGCCCCACCTCCCGCCTGTCCTCACGCAGACCCTGAGCCAGCCTAAAGCAGCCAGACCAAGCATGTGCTTTGCTGGTTCACAGGCGCCACTGCCTCCCTCCCTGCCTCCCACCTCATTCTCCTCCTCAGTGAAGACAGCCACTGCCTCCCACATCTGCCTGACCTGCGTTTCCAGCCTCAATCCCATGCCCCATCCCAGCCTCAAAACCTCCAAGGTAGGTATAACCCTTACCCTTCAACCCCTACCCTTTTCTCGGCCCACTCTCCTCTTTGCCCCTTCTCAGGGACTCACTCAAACCCGCAGCCTCCACAACACACTGGCGCATCATCCCAGGCCACAGCACAGTGGTCACTTTCTTTTTAAAAATAATTAGGTAATTAATGCGTGGCTGCGCTGGGTCTTCACTGCTAGGCAGGCTTTCTCTAGTTGCGGCGAGCAGGGGTGCGGCGAGCAGGGGCCACTCTCTAGATGCAGTGTGCGGGCTTCTCCCTGCAGCGGCTTCTCTTGCTGCAGAGTACGGGTTCCAGAGCACGGGCTCGTAGTTGTGGCACACGGGCTCAGGTACTGCTTGGCATGGGTCTTGGAATCTCCCCAGACCGGGCATAGAACCTGTGTCCCCTGCATCTTCAGGTGGATTCTTAACCACTGGACCATCAGGGAAGTCCACAGTGATCACTTTCCTGACTAGCCTGGACCCACCCAGCTGCTGAGCCAACGCTCTCAGGACCTGCTGAGTGCCCAGGGCCAGCAGACTATTCTACATCACCCCGTGCACCTCTCCCCCATCAGGCATGTGGGGTACTGACCACTGGGCTGCATGAACAGGAGTCCACTGTTTATGTACGAACTTCCTGTTACATACAACTTAAAGAAACATCACATTGATGGATGAAATCAGATTGTATACAGAGTGTTGCTGCTTCTTTGAAAACCAAGTTGAAAGCTTTGTTAAGCTTTAAAGAAAGTTGTAAATTGCAGGTACAGATTCAGGTATAGCTAAGATAGTTGTTTGGATAAGGCAATGGCACCCCACTCCAGTACTCTAGCCTGGAAAATCCCATGGACAGAGAAGCTTGGTGGGCTGCAGTCCATGGGGTCACTAAGAGTCGGACACGACTGAGCGACTTCCCTTTCACTTTTCACTTTCATGCATTGGAGAAGGAAATGGCAACCCACTCCAGTGTTCTTGCCTGGAGAATCCCAGGGACCAGGGAGCCTGGTAGGCTGCCCTCTATGGGGTCACACAGAGTTGGACATGACTGAAGCGACTTAGCAGCAGCAGCAAGATAGTTGCTAAAGAGTGGGATGGATTTTGTTTTTAATTTTTTTTAAGAATTATTTTTTGAAAATATTTATTTATTTGGCTGTGCTGGGTCTTAGCTGCAGGATCTTTTATCTTCGTTGTGGCATGTGGGACCTTTACTTGTGGCACGCAAGCTCTTAGTTGCGACATATGGGATCTAGTTGCCTGACCAGGGATGGAATCCAGCCCCCAGCCTTGGGAGCACACAGTCTTCACCACTGGACCACCAGGGAAGGCCTGGGATAGAGCTTCTAAATTCTAGACTGCTTCTCGGTTAGAGGCCTAGATGATGGCCAGGTCTCCAAGTTTTCAGAAGGAAACAACCAGTCGTGGCTCTACAGATGTCACCATAATGATTAAGCTGAGAAAGATGATCAACAGACACCCAGGCAAAGAGAAAGCCCCAGCCATGTTCAAAGTGCGGCCTCATCCGAGTGAGGAGCCTGAGTTGGAGAAAACACCGAGCGATACTCAACAGTCACGTTGCTTATATTCTCTAGGAGGGCCACAGTAAAGAAGCTGCCTGCATGAAGATCCAGGTTCAATCCCTGGGTTGGGAAGACCCCCTGGAGAAGGAAATGGCAACCCACTTCAGTGTTCTTGCCTGGAGAATCCCATAGACAGAGGAGCCTGGCAGGCGATTGGACACGACTAAGAGATTTACACTGCACACTCAATGATCCTAAGAACATCAAGTTGGATGAAAGATATTCTTAGATATCTTATTCTTAGATTCGAGTCTGGGTCTTTAGAGTTAGAACCAAAACACGTATATTTGTCTTAACAGCCAAAGGCATGCAGTACCCACTCAGGGGGAAGGGCAGCCTGGGAAAATTAGTTGATGTGATAACTTGAGTTCAGAGACTTGGGCTATGTGAGCTCCACCATCAGAGGACAGGGAGACACTGACATGACAACCGCAAATAGGGTTCTGGGGAACCTACTGATAAGAATTCAGCCAAGGGACTTCCCTGGTGGTTCAGTGGCTAAGACTCTGAGGTCCCAATGCAGGGGCCTGGGGTTCAGTCTCTGGTGAGGGAGCTCGATCCCACCTGCTGCAACTAAAAGTTCGAAGGCCACAACTAAAGATTCCATGTACTGCAACTAAGACCTGACAAGTCAAATAAATAAATAAAACTCTGTGTGTGTGTGTGTGTACAGAATCCAACCAAAACCTCAGTCGTCAAATAACCTCAACTAACAGGCACTCTATCAGTATCACTGGGCTCACATCTTTTCATCCAGAAGATTCTGTAGAACAAGAAAGGACAGGACTCTCCTGGTGGTCCACTGGCTAAGACTCCATGCTCCCATTGCAGGGGGCCAGGGTTCGATCCCAGGTCAGGGAACTAGATCCCATGTGCTACAACTAAAGATTCCATATGCTGCATCTAAGACCCAGCAGAGCCAAATAAATAAATAAACATTAAAATAAAATTAAAAAAAGAACAAGAAAGGACAAAGAGAATCCAAATTATGGTAATTTTGTGTCAAGAAATTTGTGCCCATCTGGTACTATATGTTGGAGATTAGGGGTCAGCAAATTCTTTTCTGCAAAGAGTAAATATGTTAAGTTTTGTGGACCAGTTGATCCCCGTTTCAACTTTTCAATTCTGCCACTTTAGCATGAGAGCAGCCATAAACAAAGCCCAGAGGAATGAGCCTGGCTGTGTTCCAGTAAAACGCGTTTATAAAAACGGGCAGTGACCACAGACAGCCTGTGAGTCACAGTCTACCAACTCTTGTTGTGAGTCTATTCTCTATACTCTCTGTTAACAATTCTATTCAGCTCTTTTCTTTCCACGTCTGTAAGTTTCACCTTTCTCAGTTTAACACCAGATTTAAGTCTAACACTTTGGGCACTAACGGAATTCCAGCCTTTAATCTTGGAAACCACACATGCCCATAGTTACAGATCAAGGGAGAAAGCGAGCATGCCTCACAGAACTACTGGTCTCCCTGCTTGTACTGAGTGGAGACTACAGTGACATGCCAAATTCTGTTTGTCTTTCTGTTATTAAAACTGTCTTTGAAAGTGTTGCTTAGGGACTTCCCTGGTGGTGCAGTGGTTAAGACTTCACCTTTTAATGCAGGAAATTGGGGTTCCATCCCTGGAGGGGGCCTAGGATCCCACATGCCTTGAGGCCAAACATCAAACAGGAGCAATATTGTAACAAGTTCTATGAAGACTTAGAAAAAGGATCCATATCAAAAAAAACCTTTAAAAAATTTTTAAAAAAGAAAGTGTTGGTTAACCAAAGGAGTCTTTGCACACCCTCAGAAATAACTGCTATCTCCCCTAAAAGATAACCTACGCTCCCTAGAAGTTAACAAATCTAATTGGCTGTCTTCCTTAAGGACATGTTTGCCCTGGTAACAGTATTTAAATTGACATCCCTGTTTTGTGAAAGGCAAAATACTGGGGAAGTCTGCTAAGCCATGAGTTCACGGGCACCTTCTTGCCACTTCCACGGAGTGCTCATAAAATCTGTGACTTGGACGGACTCCTTTTTTCAAACTAGATGAGTCCTGGTCTCATTTAATTTACAAATAGGATCATGACTCAGGTGGCAAAACTGAGCAGGGCTTCCTGGGCATATATCTGGAGAAAAACGTGATCCAAAAGGATACCTGCCTCCCCGTGCTCATTGCAGCATTGTTACAACAGCTAAGACGTGCAAACAACCCAAATGTTCATGGACAGAAGAATGGATAAAGGCGATGTGGTGCATGTATACAGTGGATTACTCAGCTATTGCTTGCTGCTGCTGCCAAGTCGCTTCAGTCGTGTCCAGCTCTGTGAGACCCCAGAGATGGTAGGCCACCAGGCTCCCCTGTCCCTGGGATTCTCCAGGCAAGAACACTGGAGTGGTTTGCCATTTCCTTCTCCAATGCATGAAAGTGAAAAGGGAAAGTGAAGTCACTCAGTCGCAGCTCAGGACCCTAATTCCACTATAACACTGCCAGCCAATATGCATCTCTATTTGCAAACATGAGAAAATGAGGGACTTCTCTGGTGGCCCAGTGGTTAGGAGCTTGCCTTCCATTGTAGCGGCTGAGGGTTCGATCCCCGATCAGGGAACTAAGATCCCACAGGCGACTAAGCCCACGTGCCACAGCTAGAGAGAAACCCATGTGCCCCAACCAAGATGGGCCTCAGTCAGATATATACACAGCTTTTTAAAAAGAAAACGAAAAAACATCCCATCCCCCCACTTCTCACTGAGGCTTCTTACCCACGTGCCCCGTCTGTCCCTCGTCGGAGATCCTCAACAGGAGCTCCAGGTGGGAACTGCTGATGTCTGGCGCCACCACCTTGACCAGCCGCCTCCACCGGGCCTCCTTCACCACAAACTCTGTGCCCACCTTGACCTTCAGGATGTTGAAAGCTTCTGTCATTTTGTGACGCTTCAGGTATGCCAGTGTGTGAATCTCATTCTTAAAAAAAAAACAAAAAACCAAACCAGAAGTGTGTGCATTTTTTTTTAAGAGGAAGATTCAAGGAAACCTCATTTCTTGGCCTTAAATATTTCAGAGTAATGGAAGAGTTGAGATGAGTGCATCCTGGGGACCACGTGTATCCTTTCTGGATGAGCAGGAGATACCCAAGTGTAAAGGTCTCACCATGCCTAACGAAGACTCCTAATGTCTCCTGCTCCTGGGTTTACAACAATAGCAACCCAGGAACTCATGCCACAGGAGGAATTGCAGAGAGAAGTCACTGATGAGTCTGTTAAATCGCAAGGTACAAAATCCCTTCCTGGCTCCAGAGATGGGTAACCATCCAGTGTCTAAAGAAACAGAACTCCACTAACCACGTGTAAGTGAAGAAACCCATGAAGGATAATCAGAACGCCAAGAAACAAGGTTGCTGGAGGCAGACAGGCCCACACTCTGCTCTGCCCAGGAGCCAGGCAGAAGCCAGAAAGGAAGGAGATGAGGCGTGCTGCTGAGAGAGAGAGAGCTGCAGGGAGGGAGAAGACAGACCTGCCATTAAGTCGATGCAGACAGAGAGGAGAGAGGGGGTTAAGCAGGGGAGTGCAACGAGGCTCGAAGTGGCCTGGAAGGAAGGGGTCCAGCGCTGCCATGAAGCCTAACTGTGCACAGAGAATCTTCCAGAAGAGAACCCCTCTTCATGTTATAATGGGCCATGTGGATGCCCATCCCTACTGCTCCCTATAAGCTGATAACATAGCTAGACCAGAAATTCTCTTTTTCAAATTGAGCAGAGTTGATTTACAATGTCATGTTCGTTTCAGGTGTATAGCAAAGCGATTTAATTATATATAGATAGATAGGGTAGACAGATAGATAGGGCTTCCCAGGTGGCACTAGTGGTAAAGAATCCGCCTGCTAATACAGGAGACAAGAGATGCAGGTTTGATCCCTAGGTTGGGAAGATCCCCTGAAGGCGGGCATGGGAAGTCACTCCAGTATTCCTGACTGGCGAATCCCCATGAACAGAGGAGCCTGGGGGATTACAATGCATGGGGTCACACAGAGTTATCTGAAGCAACTCAGCACACACAGTTGCATATATGTATACACACACACACACACACATATGGCTCAAATCATGAACTCCTTATTGCAAAATTCAGACTTAAATTGAACAAAGTAGGGAAAAACACTAGACCATTCAGGTATGACCTAAATCAAATTTCTTATGACTATACAGTAGAACTGACAAACAGATTCAAGGGATTAGATCTGACTGACAGAGTGCATGAAGAACTACGGATGGAGGTTTGTGACACTATACAGGAGGCAGTGATCAAGACCACCCCCAAGAAAAAGAAATGCAAAAAAGGCAAAATGGTTGTCTGAGGAGGCCTTACAAACAACTATAAAAAGAAGAGAAGCAAAAGGCAAAGGAGAAAAGGAAACATACACCCATCTGAATGCACAGTCCCAAAGAATAGCAAGAGGAGATAAGAAGCCTTCTTTCGTGATCAATGCAAAGAAAGAGAGGAAAAACAATAGAATGAGAAAGACTAGAGATCTCTTCAAGAAAATTAGAGATACCAAGGGAACATTTCAAGCAAAGATGGGCTCAATAAAGGACAGAAATGGTACAGACCTAACAAAACCAGAAGATATTAAGAAGAGGTGGCAAGAAGACACAGAAGACCTATACAAAAGAGATCTTCACGACCCGGATAATCATGATGGTGTGAACACTCACCTAGAGCCAGACATCCTGGAATGTGAAGTCAAGTGGGCCTTAGGAAGCATCACTCAGAACAAAGCTAGTGGAGGTGATGGAATTCCAGTTGAGCTATTTCAAATCCTGAAAGATGATGCTGTGAAAGTGCTGCACTCAATCTGCCAGCAAATTTGGAAAACTCAGCAGTGGCCACAGGACTGGAAAAGGACAGTTTTCATTCCAATCCCAAAGAAAGGCAATGCCAAAGAACTCTCACAGAATTGCACTCATCTCACACGCTAGCAAAGTAATGCTCAAAATTCTCCAAGCCAGGCTAGCAATACGTGAACCGTGAACTTCCAGATGTTCAAGCTGGTTTTAGAAAAAGCAGAGGAACCAGAGATCAAATTGCCAACATCCACTGGGTCATCAAAAAAGCAAGAGAGTTCCAGGAAAATATCTACTTCTTCTTTATTGACTATGCCAAAGCCTTTGACTGTGGATCACAATAAACTGGAAAATTCTGAAAGAGATGGGAATACCAGACTACCTGACCTGCCTCCTGAGAAACCTGTATGCAGGTCAGGAAGCAACAGTTAGAACTGGACAAGGAACAACAGACTGGTTCCAAATAGGAAAAGGAGTATGTCAAGGCTGTATATTGTCACCCTGCTTATTTAACTTCTATGCAGAGTACATCATGAGAAACACTGGGCTGGATGAAGCACAAGCTGGAATCAACATTGCTAGGAGAAATATCAATAACCTCAGATATGCAGATGACACCACCCTTATGGCAGAAAGCAAAGAAGAACTTCAGAGCCTCTTGATGAGAGTGAAAAAGCTGGCTTAAAGCTCAGCATTCAAAAAACTAAGATCATGGCATCTGGTCCCATCACTTCATGGCAAATAGATGGGGAAACAGTGGAAACAGTGTCAGACTTTATTTTGGGGGGCTCCAAAATCACTGCAGATGGTGACTGCAGCCATGAAATTAAAAGACACTTACTCTTTGGAAGAGGAGTTATGACCAACTTAGACAGCATATTGAAAAGCAGAGACATACTTTGTCAACGAAGGTCCGTCTAGTCAAGGCTATGGTTTTTCCGGTAGTCATGTATGGATGTGAGAGTTGGACTATAAAGTAAGCTGAGTGCTGAAGAATTGATGCTTTTGAATTGTGGTGTTGGAGAAGACTCTTGAGAGTCCCTTGGACTGCAAGGAGGTCCAACCAGTCCATCCTAAAGGAGATCAGTCCTGAATGTTCACTGAAAGGACTGATACTGAAGCTTAAATCCAATACTTTGGCCACCTGATGCGAAGAGCTGACTCATTTGAAAAGACCCTGATTCTGGGAAGGATTGAGAGCAGGAGGAGAAGGGGACAACAGAGGATGAAATGGTTGGATGGCATCACTGACTCAATGGACATGAGTTTGAGGAAGCTCTGGGAGTTGGCGATGAACAGGGAGGCCTGGAGTGCTGCGATGGGGTTGCAAAGAGTCAGACACGACTGAGCGACTGAACTGAATAGACCCCTCCCTGCTTTTCCCCTTTAGTAATCACAAGTCTGTTTTCCATATCTGTGAGTCTATTTCTTTTTTGTAAATGAGTTAATTGGTACAATGTTTCAGATTCCACATATCTGTGACATCATATGATGCTCGTCTCTCTCTTTCTGGCTTACTTCACTTAGTATGATCACCTCTAGTTCCATCCGTGTTGCTGCGAATGGCATTATTTCATTCTTTTTTATGGCTGCAAATGGCTTCTTTCATCCTCTTTATATTCTACTGTAAACATGCACCACTTTTTGTTATTCCCTCATCTGTTGATGGACATGAAGGTTGCGTCCAAGACTTGGCTATTGTGAATAGTGCTGCAACGAACATGGGAGTACAGCTATCTTTTTGAATTAGTTTTTTCCTGAACATATACCCAGGGAGGGGATGGCTGGATCATAAGGTAACTCTATTTTTAGTTTTTTAAGGAACCTCCACACTGTTTTCCATAGTGGCTACGCCAGTTTACACTCCCATCAGCATGTAGGAGGGTTCCCTTTTCTCCACACCTTCTCTAGCATTTATTATTAAAGACCTTAAATTCTTAATGGGTGCGGCTATGTCTTCATCAGCTTTGGCCCCTTCATACTTTGCATGAAGTAAGTCAGGCAGAAAAGGACAAATATCATATGATATTGCTTATATGGGAAATCTATAAAAAAATAGTAAAAATGAACTTATTTACAAAACAGAAATAGAGTCGCAGATATAGAAGACAATCTTATGGTTACGAGGGAGGAAAGCCAGGGAGGGATGAATTGGAAGATTGGGATTAACATATACCCACTACTATATATAGCTGGACTTCCCTGGTGGCTCAGACAGAAAAGCGTCTGTCTACAATGCGGGAGACCTGGGTTCGATCCCTGGGTCAGGAAGATCCCCTGGAGAAGGAAATGGCAATCCACTCCAGTACTGTTGCCTGGAAAATCCCATGGACAGAGGAGCCTGGTAGGCTACAGTCCATGGGGTCACAAAGAGTCAGACACGACTGAGCGACTTCACTTTCACTTTTCACTGCTGCTGCTGTTGTTAAGTCGCTTCAGTCGTGTCCGACTCTGTGCAACCCCATAGACGGCAGCCCACCAGGCGCCCCCGTCCCTGGGATCCTCCAGGCAAGAACACTGGAGTGGGTTGCCATTTCCTTCTCCAATGCATGAAAGTGAAATCACTTTTCACTACTATATATAAAAGAGATAATGAAACAGACCTACTGTATAGCACAGGAACTCTACTCAATACTCTGTAATGGCCTGTATGGGAAAAGAATCTAAAACAGAGTGGATATATGTATATGTGCAACTGAATCGCTTTGCTGTACACCTGAAACGAAGACGACACTGTAAATCAACTAAAAATTTAAAAATAAAAACACTAAAATAAAGATTTTATTTTAATACTCAATAAAAATTTAAAAATAAGTAAATAAAAACACTAAAATAAAAGATTTCAAGGAGCCATGAACAATCAGATGCATTAAGAGTGAGGGACAAGGGACCTCCCTGGTGGTCGGGTGGTTAAGACTCTGCACTTCCAGTATAGGGTTCAATCCGTCGTTGGGAACCAGGATCTCATATGCCAAGTGGCCCGGTCAAAAAGAGAAAAAAAAAAAAAAGAGTGAGGAGCAAATCCGGGATCTGCCCTGAAGCTGGGACACACCATCAGACCCACACCAGACTGACAAAGGGCCACCTGGCCCAGCAGAGTTCAGCAAGGCAAGTGAATCTGCAGATTCATCAAAACAGAAGGAAAATGAGCACGTTCAAATTAGCAAGTGCACAGGCTAGCCTCCCTGCTCCCGCCCCAGCCGGGTGCCAACCCCCGCCGGACCCCCAGCCCAGGCATCTGACCTTCAGGTGCTTCCTGTGGCCTCCCTGCTACCACCCCAGCCAGGTGCCGGACCCCCGCTGGACCCCCAGCTCAGGCATCTTACCTTCAGGTGCTTCCTGTGGCCTCCCTGCTCCCACCCCAGCCAGGTGCCGGACCCCCGCTGGACCCCCAGCCCAGGCGTCTGACCTTCAGGTGCTTCCTGTGGCCTCCCTGCTCCCGCCCCAGCCAGGTGCCGGACCCCTGCTGGACCCCCAGCCCAGGCGTCTTACCTTAGTGCTTCCTGTGGCCTCCCTGCTCCCGCCCCAGCCAGGTGCCGGACCCCCGCTGGACCCCCAGCCCAGGCGTCTTACCTTAGTGCTTCCTGTGGCCTCCCTGCTCCCGCCCCAGCCAGGTGCCAACCCCCGCTGGACCCCCAGCCCAGGCGTCTGACCTTCAGGTGCTTCCTGTAGTTGTTGTAGACAACAGCCAGAAAGACGGACATGAAGATGTAGGTGTTGATGATGATGTAGGTTATAAAGTACAGAGAATACCACCAGTTGAGCTCGTAGGCAGGCATCCTAGAAGGAAATAACCATCTGTCATGGTTTTCCGTGCCCTAGGCCCACAGTGCATAGAAGGCTGACCACAGGTGACATCCCACGTGGACAGTCCACGTGCATGGGGCAAGGAAAACCTTGTCTCAGTCTAAGTCTCCCCCAGACAGTGCAATGGGGCCTCAAAGCCATTACCACGCTTCATGCTAAATGGCTCACTCCAGACCCGCCTTCTGAAGTTCTTAGTGCCTTAGAGAGGTGCCAACTTCCAGAGCAGGCAAGATCTGGGAGATGCCCCCATCCCACTCCCTCCCTTCCCAATGAGAAAATCAAAGCCCGGAAAGGAGATCCACTTGCCCAGAATTATAGAAAGAATCTGAACTGTGACCTGGGTTTACACTCAAGGCTTTTCAGGGACACTAGAATGCCTGGCCAGGATGCGGGGAGGGCAGGCAATTTTCTATCCACATTCGGACTATAAGAATGAAAGAAGTACCATTAATAATGGCACTGGGCCCTTCCCTGGAAGTACAATGGATAGGAATCCTCCTGGCAATGCAGGGGACACGGGTTCGACCCCTGGCCCAGGAAGATTCCATATGCTACAACGCAAGTAAACCCGTGGAGGACAACAACCGAGGACGCGTGCTGCAACTGCTGAAGCCGTGAGCCCAGAGCCAGCGCTCCGCAACAAGAGAGACCACCACGATGAGAAGCCCACGTCCCACAGTAAAGAGCAGACCCCGCTCGCCACGACCAGAGAAAGCCCCAGTGCAGCAACCAAGACCCAGCATAACCAAAAACAAATAAAAAGTAATTTTAAAAAATAACAGTGCCGGGACAAAAAGCATCAATCAGGATGCACACTCACACCCCCCGTTCATGGAAACTGGGTTTTGCACAGCAGGGGACACTGAGGGAGTCCGCCGAGGGAAAGAGCCAAGGAAAAACAGGAGGGCCAGGAGCTTCACCCCGCTCACTTTTTGCTAGAGACATGCCTTGGAGTGAGCAGGAACCCAGGACAAGTTGACATAGTGGTCCTAAACACAACTAGATAACAGGAAGCCTGCCCTTCCCCCACAGCATGTTATGGGTGCATATTCTCAGTTAGAGCTCCAGCCACACTCTAGGACCCAGGAGTCATCTACTCAGGGGGCATAGCTGAATAATCTTACCTCCACAAACAAGGCAAATCCATAATACACCGGATATTAGGGGGAAAAAAAGCCTGATGTTTTTCTCCTAAATAATGTCCACATGTGTGGAGAGCTGGCACTGGGGGAGAGGGCAACTCCTAACCTTTACATTTCTTTCCAGTTTCATTTAGCCAGAAGACCACATCAATGCTCAGGAGAAAAGCTGTACTTCCTTTACAAAAATGGCTTAGGTGTTTCAACTCAAGACTCAAAAGAACATTCCAGAACAGAACTGAGTTCAAACACTTAGGTTATGTCTCCAGAGATGTCTCCTGTTGCTTTGGGGTTCTTTTAAAGGTCACCTAAATTTAGTTTTAATTTAACCTATTGTTTTTCTTTTTGGCCATGTTGTTCAGCATGCAGGATCTTAGTTCCCCAACCAGGGGTCAAACCAGTGCCCCCTGCAGTGGAAGCTCAGAGTCGTAACCACTGGCCTGCAGGGGAGTCCCACACAAAATTGCTGAAGAGTGCAAAGTGTTGGCACTACCCTACCCTCTCTATTTAAATCTAGATTTACACAGGGACTTCCCCTGAGGGTAAGGGCGCCCTGGTGGGAGAACTAAGACCCTGCAGGCCTCATGGTGTGGCCAAAAAAAAAAAAAAAAATACTGTATAAAAATTTTACAACCAATATGAATAAACAGAAAATCACCATTTTTCCCTCTTACAGTGGCTTTTAAGAAAGTGGATTCTGTTATATAACAGATGTTAGTGGATGTGAACTGGTGACTCACGTACATGACATCAGGGCTGTTTGCAGTGGTGACCAGCACATAGAGCTCAAACGCTATGTCCAGGATGTTGGTGAAGTACGGCGACCCTTCCACTGTTCTGAGATCCCTAAAGAGGAATCAGCAACACAGAGTGAACAAAAAACCCACAGTCATAAATGCAGCTGTGGTTTCCGACACCCTTTTCCCCTTGCTGGAGCCCTCCTGGAGTGTCTGAACGGGGAAGACAGCCACTGCTGACCGATTCTGGCACCGGCAGGCTGAACACACACACGGGAGAGTTCTCCAGCAGAAACCTCCAGAGTAGCCTGCTCACCTGTCCCCAAAAAGCTTCAAGGCCATGAGGGAGAAAATCATCATACTGAAGAGGAACAGGAGGAACACGTAGAGGATGTCGGGCAGCGTGTTCCGGATGCTTCGGAAAGCCCTGCGGATCTGTGAAGACAAAATTCCGTTTCATTTACACACAATCAGCTAATTTTCTGCTAAAGCAAACCCCACTCCCTTAGCAGAAGCAGACTGGGCTATGTTGTTGTTTTAGTCGCTAAGTAGTATCCGACTCTTTTGCAACCCCATGGACCGTAGCCCACCAGCTCCTCTGTTCAAGGGATTTCCCAGGCAAGAATATTGGACTGGGTTGCCATTTCCTTTTCCAGGGGATCTTCCCAAACCAGGGACCTAACCCACGTCTCCTGCACTGGCAGGGGGATTCTCTACCACTGAGCCACCAGGAAAGCCAGACTGGTGTGCAGAGAACGGATAAACAAGGTCCTACTGTATCGCATAGGGAACTATACTCAACATCCCATGTTAACTGTGCTCACACCCTACCCATGGTGGAAAGGAACACGAAAAAGAATGTACATATAAACGTATAACTGAGTCACTTTATTGTACAGCAACAATTAACACAACACTGCAATTCAACTACACTTCAGTAAAAAAAAAAAACAAAAAACACCCTCTCGTGTATCCTAAATCAAATCCTTACCTGACGACTTTCAGGAAAGTTAATGAGGAAGACTGGCCTCAAGGCCCTTGACCATCGAACTCCTCGGATGTTAACAGCTTCCAGGGACGCATAGATGACCAGATCAATCAAGGTCAGCTGTGACAGACATGGGGCGGAGACGTCAGTACTGCGGGAGGACTGAGGAAGTGCCGTACAGATGCGTGCTCACTGACCCCGGGGGAAGGTCACAATGTATCACAGGAAAAGAACCACATTCATAGAGAGCGTAATCCAGTTTCATAACAGAGCATTAACGGCAGCCGTCATCTGAGAGTGCACCACGTGCCACGGCCTCTAGTGAGCTTTGCATAGACTATTCCATGCCCCCTGCAGAGGGTACCACTCCTGGATGGAAATGTCCGACATACAGACAGGGAGGTCATGAGGCCCCCATCACACAGCCAGCAAGAGGGGCAGGCCTGGGACTGGACCCCAGGAGGCTTGGTAACAGAGCCTCGCCAGTTACCAGCACTACCACGTGTCCACACCATGTGGTACTTTCTTCAGTTCCACATATGAGGCAGGTTTTCTAGCCTAGTTCCCAGGTGGCACCCGTGGTAAAGTACCTGCCTGCCTGCAGGAGATGTAAGAGACCCAGGTTCGATCCCTGGGTTGGGAAGATCCCCTGGAGTAAGAAATGGCAACCCGCTCCAATAACTTTGCCTGGAGAATCTACAGTCTACTGGTCTACAGTCCATGTGGTCGCAAAGAATTGGACAAGACGGAGCACGCATACACACAGCAGGATAAAAATATCCAGATTACAGAAAATTCTTATCAATCCTTATTAAGGTCAGCCTGTGATCCTGAGGATGGACAAAGGAAGAAGGACCCAGAGCAGTTTAGAAAAATTTCAGTTAAAAAAGAATAATCTACCATCATCAGAAATGTTAGATCAGTCCCTTTGGAGACAAGGCAATGAGGACTGAGAAAGCTCAATCACAGTGGGAGAGAAAATACAGACTCAGAAAGAGGCCGATGCTGGCCACGGCACGGGGCGCCACCCGGAGGGAGTCAGAGGGGTTATTCCAGGGCAGCAGGGATGGACGGACAGCTCACCGAGGGTCACGGTATCTGGGGAGGCTTCCTGGAGGAAGCGCTCCCTGATGCAATCTTTTGTGGTTGCTGTTAATTTTTAAATTTTTGGCTGCACAGGTCTTCGCTGCTGTGCTCAGGCTTCCTCTAGTTGCAGCGAGCAAGGGCTACTCTCTAACCGTGGTGCGGGGGCTTCTCACTGCAGCGGCTTCTCTAGCTGCAGAGCATGGGCTCTAGGGCGTGCAGGCTGCAGCAGCTGCAGCACGTGGATTTAGTTGCCCCACCTTATGTGGAATCTTCCCGGACCAGTGATCGAACCTGGGTCCCCTGCATTGGCAGGCAGATTCTTAACCACTGGACCATCAGGGAAGTCCCCTTTGATGTAATCTTAAAGCAAATAAAAGCTTTAAAAGCACACAACTCTGAGAAGTCAAGGGCCGTGGCAGGCAGACACAGCAAAGGGATGCTCAGGAAGCAGGGATTCCTGGCAGTGGGGGCAGAGCGGAGCAGGAAGTGACAAGACCTGAGACGGAGGGCAGGTGAATTTGAGGATCAGGCTAAAAAGGTAAGTCTTATTCCCAGGGCCTGGGGAGCCCAGAAAGTATTTCAAATAAGGGAGATGGAGGTGAAGGAGTGTTATAGATGCAGGACAGACCTGGACGGGGCACCCTGCACCCTCATCCAGTTCATTCCATACCCCTCTGAGGAGTGCCTCTTCCATGCAAGGCATTGTTCCAGCTCTAGAGAGAGAAAGCGCTCGGAGCTCTCTGGAGGAAACCTGGATGAGACAGGGGCTGAGGGTGTGCGGGGCGGGGCTCTGAGGAGGTGGCGTGGGACGGATGGCCATGCAGGTCTAGGAGCAGAGGACCCCCAGCGGGAGGGACACAGAGCCTCCAGCACGGACTTTGGCTTTTCTCTGGTGGGATTCAGGATGCTCTAGACAAGGGAGCACGGTGACCAGGTCGGACTTGGGCTTGAAAGGTGCTCACGTGTCCATCATAGTCACGGCTCCATGCTGGAAGTCTTAGGAGATGAGGATAGACTTCCGACCCTGTCCCAGGAGGGGGTCATGCAGCAAACACGGCCATGAAAGATGTACATGCTTTTCCAACTCTTTCCTTTTCTTTTTTTTTTTTTTTAAGTTTTCCCATCCATCTCATCCTCCACCTTCCTGTGTCAGGCAATAATACCATGTTATGGACTCAACTGAAGATGTCGTCATAAGTCCCATCTCAGATCCAGGGTTCTTGTACAGTAAGACACTCATATATGAATATGTTATGTCCCAAGAGTGCATTTGTAACTCCAACAAAGTTAGTCTAGGTACCCAATTATACATAGTACTTTACTTTATAGTATTTTACTGTAATGGGGCTTCCCTGGTGGCTCAGAGTTAAAGAATCTGCCTGCAATGCAAGAGATGCAGGTTCAATCCCTGGGTCGGGAAGATCCCCTGGAGAAGGGAATGGCTACTCACTCCAGTATTCTTGCCTGGAGAATTCCATGGACAGAGGAGCCTGGTGGGCTATATAGCCCATGGGGTCGAAAAAGAGTCAGCCACAACTTAGTGACTAAACAACAACAACAGCTTTACTGTTGTAAAGGTTTATAACACTTTTCACATAAAATACATTTTACATAAAACAAACACAAAAAATTTAAAAAAAAAAACATTTTTAATCTTAGAGTACAGTACCTTGAAAAGTACAGTAGTACCAGTTACATCACTGCTGCCTTTACGATTGCTCATGGACATCTTGGAATTGAACTAAAGATACGTACAGATGGACTCTATACAGTCCTGTACAGAAAAGTACACAAAAGCACAGCAACTTGCAGAAGATGCACGCACGTGACAATATACGCCAGACACATGAACCAACTCACACAACCGGGCATGTGAACACAGGTCACATCTTTGAAAGTTTGCAAGTTGCAGGTTTATATGCAGGGGACTTACTGTGTTCATTTTTTAATAATAGGAAGTGAAGATATTTCTAAAAAAATGAGACCAGAGAGATAACTCTGTGTATTTCGGGAGTTCAGCAGATGTATGAAGGAACTCAAAACAAATTGAGAAAGGGTGAGAAAAGATAGTGGACACTCTAGGCAGGCTGGCTGCTGTGCTGAGATGCTAATTATAAAGTGCCCTCAGCTAATCACCGCCCAGGACCACTCTCATCACAGCAGCATTTCAGAATACATCACCCTGCCTCACTTGGCATAACCCCTTAGCTAGTGTCCTTCCAGATCATTCTATGACGCTCTATCGCTCTTTCTTCTTTTCCTTTAACAAAGATGTGTTCCAACTATACTGTAACCTGCTCTTTTGACCTAATAAACAAGAACCAATCTCTCCTTGATCATAGACACATAAGTGCATATAAGGCCATTTTAACGGACATGGATGTACCATATTTTATTTATCTCCTATTGTCAGGAAAAGAGAAGTGAAAGGCAAAGGGGAAAAGGAAAGATATATCCATCTGAATGAAAAGTTCCAAAGACTAGCAAGGAGAGATAAGAAAGCCTTCCTCAGTGATCAATGCAAAAAAATAAAGTAAAACAATAGAATGGGAAAGACTAGAGATCTCTTCAAGAAAATTAGAGATACCAAGGGAACATTTCATGCAAAGATGGGCTCGATAAAGGACAGAAACTGTATGGATGGACCTAACAGAAGCAGAAGATATTAAGAAGAGGTGGCAGAATACACAGAAGAACTGTACAAAAGAGATCCTAATGACCCAGATAACCACGACAGTGTGATCACTCACCTAGAGCCAGACTGAACTACAAAGTCAAGTGGGCCTTAGGAAGCATCACTCAGAACAAAGCTAGTGGAGGTGACGGAATTCCAGTTGAGCTATTTCAAATCCTAAAAGATGATGCTATGAAAATTCTGCACTCAATTTGTCAGCAAATTTGGAAAACTCAGCAGTGGCCACAGGACTGGAAAAGGTCAGTTTTCATTCCAATCCCAAAGAAAGGCAATGCCAAAGAATGCTCAAACTACCGAACAATTGCACTCATCTCATGTGAGATCAAAGTAATGCTGAAAATTCTCCAACCCAGGCTCCAACAGAACATGAATCGGGAACTTCCAGATGTTCAAGCTGGATTTAGAAAAGGCAGAAGAACCAGAGATCAAATTGCCAACATCCGTTGGCTCATTGAAAAAGCAAGAGAGTTCCAGAAAAACACCTACTTCTGCTTCACACCAGACCACCTTACCTGCCTTCTGAAAAATCTGTATGCAGGTCAAGAAGCAACAGTTAGAACCAATGGACTGATTCCAAATTGGGGAAGGAGTACGTCAAGGCTGTATATTGTAACCCTGCTTATTTAACTTACATGCAGAGTACATCCGGAGAAGGCAATGGCAGCCCACACCAGTACTCTTGCCTGGAAAATCCCATGGACAGAGGAGCCTGGTAGGCTGCAGTCCATGGGGTTGATAGGTGTTGGATACGACTGAGCAACTTCACTTTCACTTTTCACTTTCATGCATTGGAGAAGGAAATGGCAACCCACTCCAGTGTTCTTGCCTGGAGAATCCCAGGGACGGGGGAGCCTGGTGGGCTGCCGTCTATGGGGTCGCACAGAGTCGGACACGACTGAAGCGACTTAGCAGCAGCAGCAGCAGAGTACACCATGAGAAACACTGGGCTCGATGAAGCACAAGTTGGAACCAAGACTGCAGGGAGAAATATCAATAACCTCAGATATGCAGATGACAACACCCTTATGGCAGAAAGTAAAGAGGAACGTGAAAAGCCTCTTGATGAAAGTGAAAGAGGAGAGTGAAAAAGTTGGCTTAAAACTCAACATTCAGAAAACTAAGATCATGGCATCTGGTCCCATCACTTCATGGCAAATAGATGGGCAAACAATGGAAACAGTGACAGACTTTATTTTCTTAGGCTCCAAAATCACTGCAGATGGTGACTGCAGCCATGAAATTAAAAGACACTTGCTCCTGGGAAGAAAAGCTATGACAAACCTAAACAGTATATTGAAAAGCAGAAACATTACTTCACCAACAAAGGTCCATCAAGTCAAAGCTATGGTCTTCCCAGTAGTCATGTAGGGATGTGAGAGTTGAACCATAAACAAAGATGAGTGCCAAAGAATTGATGCTTTTGAACTGTGGTGTTGGAGAAGATTCTTGAGAGTCCCTTGGACTGCAAGGAGATCCAACCAGTCTATCCTAAAGGAGATCAGTCCTGGATGTTCATTGGAAGGACTGATGCTAAAGCTGAAACTCCAATACTTTGGCCACCTCATGCGAAGAGTTGACTCATTGGAAAAGACTCTGATGCTGGGAGGGATTGGGGGCAGGAGGAGAAGGGGACGACAGTGGATGAGATGGCTGGATGGCATCACTGATTCAATGGGCATGAGTTTGAGCAAGCTCCGAGAGTTGGTGATGGACAGGGAGGCCTGGCGTGCTGCAGTCCATGGGGTCAAAAAGAATCAGACACATTGACTGAATTGAATTGACTGATTGTCAGGAAATCCAGTTGTTTCCAATTTTTCAGTACTAAGAACACAGCTCAGCCATGACCAATCTTGTGGATAAATCTTTGAACACATCCTTCTTCCCTAAAGATCAAGCCCCAGGAATGGAAATATGGGAGCAACCACTTGCACACAAAAGGCTTTTCCAAAGGAGTTGCTAACCAGCCTTCCAGAAAAAAACAACTGATTCTTCCCTCGAGTAAGGGATGACAAAGTTGAAGGGATGAAAGGACTGAACTGTTTTCAATCTTGCTATGGTTGCTTTACAGGCAAACGCATGGCCTTTTATTGTTGCTTTCATGTATAGTTCTTTTATGGGGGTGGTATAAAGAGTGGCCGGAGAAGGCAATGGTACCCCACTCCAGTCCTCTTGCCTGGAAAATCCTGTGGACGGAGAAGCCTGGTAGGCTGCAGTCCATGGGGTCGCAAAGAGTCAGATACAACTGAAGTGACTTAGCAGCAGCAGCATAAAGAGTGGCTTTATTTCTTTTCCAGGGAAAGGGGGAACACAGTAGGCTAGCCCTTCAAGAACCATGCCCTCCCATATATATTTCTTAATTAGTCAAGTTAAACATATTTTTCATATTTGCTAGTATTTACTTCCTCTTTTAGGAGATGCCATTGCCAATTTTCAGCACAAACTTTTCATAGAAAAGTTGAGCATTTTTATTTTAAAAAAATCAAAACTCTCTTTGGTCTTTATGCTACACTGAACTATGAAAAAGCTAGGAAATCCTCAAATAATACATTAATCTTTCAATCTCAATGATTGAGCAGCATTCATACAGATACACTACATGTAGGTATATATAATACAGGTACTGTGTCCCTGAACTTAAGTATTAATATACAGCAGGGAACAAAATAATCATGTTCATATGTGTAAATGCAAGTCAGGGAAAAAGGATGGAAGGATATATTCCACAGCTGGAACTAGCACTCTGTTCTGAGGCTGCCCTGCAGCACATTTTTTAAAACTGTCCTTTCTGTTTCTTTTCCCTTTAATTTGGAAGTGCCCTGGAAACAGTAAAATACTCCACTGTCACATTTCGCCCGGTTCGCGCTTCCCTTGTGGTTTCCTGGCAGTTGTGCCGCTGGTGTTTGCTCTCCCAGCATCTGTCATCTTCCTGAACCCACTCAAACCTGCCGAGTCTTTTCATACTTTCTGCCTTTGACCACAGCCTCTCGAAGGCTCTGTAACGAGCACTCACCACTATGGTTACCATGACGCAGATGTTTTTTGTATCCTTCCAGAAGACCTTCTGAGGAGTGACTTTCGCAAAGTGAACCAGTCTCCCGAAGAAGGCAGTCAGACAGAGCACTTCTGCTATCGAGGTAACCTGTGGCCAAAAAAAAACAGAGCTATGGCTTCATTCTCTCTTACTCCCTGACACCGCCCTGTGAGACTCAGCAATGTCCTTCAGTTTTGCTTGGGCTTCCCTGGTGGCTCAGATGGTAAATCTGCCTGCAATGCAGAAGATGCAGGTCCCATCCCTGGGTCAGGAAGGCGCCCTGGAGGAGGCAATGGCAACCCCCTCCAGTGCGCTTGCCTGAAGAATTCCACGGACAAGGAACCTGGAGGGTACAGTTCATGGGGTCACAAAGAGTTGGACACAACTGAGCAACTAACACTTAGCTTAACATTACTGAAAGTTACAGCAAAATTCTTAGCTGGTTGGAATGTTTTCTTTCTCTTAAAACGAAATATGCCTCTCAACCACAAATCCCATGACCCAACTGACAGGGTTTCCTGGAAGGGGCAGGGGGGTGGGTAAATCAGCATGCAGAGGACCCCCCAGAAGGCATTTCCTCAGAAAAGTGGGGCTCAGGGATTGGCAGAAACGGGCATCTGCTATGCTCTCAAATTCCCCATGTTCATACTCAGAATAGACATCTAGAAGTTCAGTGTCTCTAATAACAACGCTCCAGAGATGTGTTTTGAAATGCCAGATCATTCCTTAGATCACTGCCCTCCCGCCCTGCTGCCTGGATTTGGCTGGATGCTACCAGACCCACCTCGATGTCCGGACCATCTCCTCCTTGAGCTATGGGTATCAATTCCAAATTCCCACAGGCAGCCAGCTTTGCAGTCTGTGAGTGCAACTCACATTAATACTTTGCCTGTGGTTGTCAGGAGACAGTAAATCCTCCCTAACAGGAGTACTTCTCTCCACCAGTGGGGAGAAAAGAGCTCAGTGAGGGTGGAGAGAATGAACTTCTCAAGGGAAGGAGGAAGGGGCTGGCTCTGGGCCCTGAAAGCAACAGGGGGCACAATTTCTCCACCCCTGACCCCAGCCCTCATGAGCCCTGGGCTCTGACATGGGCTGCAGCCCCTTCGAACTTTCTAGCTCTCAGCCTGTTCATCCTTGAGGGGCTATAGAGACTTACTGTCAAGACCAGGCTTACAAAAGGGCCTGGGGCATTCCAGGACACTGTGGCTCAAGATGAGATTTTCTTGGTAATGCTGTTGCTGTTGTTCAGTCACTAAGTCGTGACCCCACAGACTGTAGCATGCCAGGCTTCCCCGTCATTCACTATCTCCAGAGTTTGATCTAACTCCTGTCCACTGAATCAGTGATGCCATCCAGCCATCTCATCCTCCGTCGTCCCCTCCTCCCCACCCATCCCCCGTAATTTGACTTTAGAGACATGAAGTGCTGAACAGATAGCCAAGCCCAAGCTGTGTGTGAGCAATAATAAACAGCAGGGTGGGGACACAGAAGAGACGCAAGAGGCTGAGAAGAGATCCACGGGAGCGCACAGGCGGTGGGGGCGGGGACCAGCTCTGTTCGGGTCTGTGAATGCACAGCTCTGCTTCTTCAGGTTTGGTGTTTGTTTTGACAGACACAAGGCTAAAAGTTTTCTGCCCAGAGACGTCATTAATTGTGACATCCTCATCAAATGGATACCACCAACCTTGGAAGCACCCACGGAAGACTGCCAACTTTGATGGCACCCAGCAAACACAACTCTGATTTTTTACCTCCCTGTGCAGGGTCCGCCCCTGTTGACTCAGGGCTGGGGCATGGGATAGGCTCTGGGCACCTGGGCACTGGCAAATGTGGTGTGAGCGGAGGTTGATGGTGCCTGCATGGTAGGATGCAGCTCCTTCTTAGACCCCCATCCATAGGGAGAAGCCTGAGCCATGGGGAGAGGCCGAGAGAGAGCAGAGCAGAGTGCAGGGGCTCTCTGTGAGCCCCCAGCTGCCCGCCAGACCCACCACCCCAGCCAAGAGAAAAATCTGCCCAGCTGAGCCAGTCACCCACAGACTCATGGGAGGCAGGAAAACCTTGTTCTTTAAGGCAAGGGACAAATGAACTTTATCTGTCAAAGGACCAGACAGTAAATATTTTAGGCTTTGCAAGTCATACAGTCTCTGTCACACGTACACTGAGAGGCGAGAGCAGTGTGAGTCGGGAATTAATGTGAGCAGGTCATCAATTTATTACTTGGAACCCATCTGCAGTAGCTGGGTAATCTGATGCTTTACTTCAAAGCACCTATAAATAATGACTTATGACTATGAAAAAAGCTGGAAGTGAGCCTGGTGGGCTGCAGTCCATGGGGTTGCTAAGGGTCAGACACGACTGAGCGACTTCACTTTCACTTTTCACTTTCATGCATTGGAGAAGAAAATGGCAACCCACTCCAGTGTTCTTGCCTGGAGAATCCCAGGGACAGGGGACCTGGTGGGCTGCCGTCTGTGGGTCACACAGAGTCGGACACGACTGAAGCGACGCAGCAGCAGCAGTGGCAAGTACAAGACACATATTACACTGTATGGTCACACTGTCTACTCAACATTAAATAAACATGCTTCAGACATCACTTGTCTGTCCAATGTGCCTTTGTACTCGGAGAAGACCCAAAACTGCCACTTTGTTTCAAATGTCTACTGAGGAAAGGCAGCTCCCGGAGTAGGCAGAATTCTTCCAAGCCCTCCCCCACCCCCCGAAAGAAAAATGAAACCAAATTCATACGTACTGAACATCTGAGGGGGAAAACGTGACTGAATTCATCTGTGACAAGGTCTGATTAGCCATTCTGTGCTGAGAGCTTACCAAGAAAGGGAGCGGGAACACGGCTGGTTCCTCAAAGAGGGCAAGCGCAAGGTCGACCCAAATGAAGAAGTAGGTGGCTGCCTGCATTGTCCAGTGGTTATAGAAGTGGTAAAGTCTGGAGTGGAGAACAGAGGAAGTTACAAGCGAGGAGCAGGAGTTAAACAGCTACCCCGAGCCCCATTCGAAGAGGAGGAATGGGAGGTAAGTTACAAAGGCCAGGCTCTGACCGCTCTTTCAATCCTAGGGAGCGAGGGGTAGCGTTTGACTCAGCACGCTCTACAAAATGTTCACAGCGAAAAAACTCACCAGCTCTCAAAGTGCAGTCTCTTAACAGTCCCAAGCTAGGATGAATACCCTCCTGGTGGGGTGTTGGTGACCCCCGACCCTGAGATGTACTTTTGGAGGGCTGACACAGAGCAAACCCTCAGTCAGAGTGACCTGTTATTGATATTACATGGTGCAGGAGCCTAACTGATTTATAACATGTATCGGCCCATCTCGGCATGGTGGACCCAGAGAGATCCCCCGGTCACAGGGGTCTCTTCCTATAGGGGGTATCCCCCAAACCTGCCAGACGGCATCCAGGCGGGAGGCATCCGCCGCTGCCTTTGAAGGTACTGACACCTCAGTCTGGATTGTAAGTTTGTTTGTTTTTTTTTCTTATTCTGAGCCGAATCTTTGGTTTTAGTTCAACCTTTAGGGGCTTAGGGAGAAAAAGCTGAATTGTCATGAAAAGAACAAACATATGAGTCCCGTCAAAAGGCAATCGAAAGTAAAAGAACAAGTCTTCTTTTCACGTGGGAAGCTCTAAGAAGACAACCAGGCGAAAAAGACGCGGTGTTTCCCTCTCGGATGTCTCCGTGTCCCGTCACCCGGTTATCTGGCCTTGGCACGCGCGCTGAGTGCTGCCCTGCCGCGAGGCACCGCGCTCCTGACACGTGGAAGAACACCACCCCTGGGGTTTGCCCGACGCCACGCGCCAGACCCCAAACATTGCTCCAAATATTAGTCGATTCAGTGACTTTAGTTTGGGCTCAACTTCAAGAACATGAAGTGCTAAAGGACAGGCGACTCTAGGTTTAACACTGTTTCAAGCGTTGACAGTTGGACACTTGAATTACCTGATGGCTTGAGGGGATGTCTCAAAAGGAACGTTTCTGTTGTACTGCGCGTCCGAGACGTAGGCAGCGGCCAGGAGAAGCTCCCGGTCCTCAGTGGGAGAGAGAGAGGGGAGAGCACGTCAGGGCCAGAAGGGACACTCGGCGTTTCTGTTCCGAAGTACTGAGCGCCAAAGGAAAGCCCTCTTCTCCTCTCCCCCGGCCCCGCGCCGCCCCCGCCCCCGCCCCC
>SJYQ01003001.1:462342-484987 GCA_006410935.1 Redunca redunca
CAGGTGCTTTCTGGGCAGTGAGAAGCCTGCTTGGCTTTCGGGAATTCAAATACAGGCTCTCAGAGAAGGAGATGAAAGCCACCTGGGTAATACCGCAGATTCTGTACTGTCTGAGCCATCAGGGAAGCCGCATAGATCTATTAAATGTGCTTAAATGGTATATTTCTACGTTCATATTGGGCTTCCCAGGGGGCCCTAGTAATAAAGAACCCGCCTGCCAATGCAGGAGACCTAAGAGATGAAGGTTCAGTCCCTGGGTCAGGAAGATCCCCTGGAGGAGAGCATGGCAACCCACTCCAGTATTCTTGCCTGGAGAATCCCATGGACAGAGGAGTCTGGTGGGCTGCAGAATACGGGTTCACAAAGAGCTGGGCATGACTGAGCATCTGAGCACATTCATACACCAAGACTCAAACTATAGACTTTAAATAAGTATGGTTGGGTGCATATTAATTATAGTTCAATGAAGTTGTTAAAAATTGCCCTCCCCCACCACCACCAACAACAAATTTGGATTAAAGTTTGATGTGGAACAACAATCTCACAGGTGAATTAATCTACTGATTCACATGCATTCTCAGGGGTCTTAAAGACAGGTCATTAAAGCCTAAGAAACATCATATAAATGTGTTAAACAATTACTACATATTTTCTTTTATGCAGTTAAAAAATATTTTAGTAGAAAACCTAATATCAATTATTGTTCTGTGGAATATCTTGAACTTTTAGGAACACTAGAGTTCCCCAGGATATGCTTAAGACAGCTATAATATTTTAGTTATAAAAATAGATGGCATCCGCAAAAGTTGATTTTTTTTTAATGAACACATTAATTTTAAGAAAATTCCATTAAGCTCCTAAAAGATCACACTGGGACAGCAAAGAATTCTGATACCGAAGTTTTTTTAAAGAAAATATTTAAACTGAAATCTCTTTAAGGCATTACTATTTCCAATTTTTAAGGATGATAAGGGAGGGACTTCCCTAATGGACCAGTGGCTAAGACCCTGTGCTCCCAATGCAGGAGACCGGGGTTGATCCCTGGTCAGGGAACTAGATTCTACATGCAGCAACTAAGAGTTTGCATGTCACAACTAAAGATCCTGCATACCACAACTCAGACCCATTGCAAATTAATTAATGAATTAATTTTTTTTTAATGATGAGGGGACTCCCTGGTGGCCCAGTGTTTAGACTCTACACTTTCACTGTTCAGGTTAGTTCTCTGGTGATCACTGGTCAGGGAACTAAGATCCCACATGCCACACAACTCGGCCACACACACACACCCATACAAGAAAATCTTTCTAGTCCCAGGGCAACTGTCCACAAATATAAACAGTTGGACAGCTACCAATTTGAGGGCAATCATCCACACAGCCTCCATGTGGAGAATGGAAAAAAAAAAAACATTGTTGCTATTCAGTGGAGAATGGAAAAAAAAAAAAAACATTGTTGCTGTTCAGTCGATCAGCGCTCAGTCCTGTCCAGCTCTTTGCAACCCCATGGACTGCAGCACGCCAGAGTTCCCTGTCCTTCACCATCTCCTGGAGGTTGTGCAAACTCATGTCCATTGAATCAGTAATGCCATCCAACCATCTTGTCTTCTGACGTCCCCTTCTCCTGCCCTCAACCCTTCCCAACATCAGGGTCTTTTCTAATGAGTCGCCTCTTCATAGCAGGTGTCCAAAGTAATTTCTCAGGCAACTGGCTCCTGGGTGTCTGGGGCTACCACCCTCAGACCCCACCCAGACTCCCTGTATTGAATATGTAGGCATCATGGCACCCCATCCAAACGACCCCTTGCCAGCCAAACTCATGCCTGTCATTTTTAAATACGCTTACACTTTCATAACAGCTAACTTACATTAATGTTTCAAAGCTTTCCCATTCTTAACGGCTATTCCGTTTCTGACACCTATCTCTTCTTAGGATCCCATCTGCTCTGTCCTCTGGTTTTGCTTGTCTTCCTTCCCTCCATCCCAAGTGTGTACGACTTCTAAGTCTTCTGCCCATTTGCGCTTGGGAAGAAGTACTCTCAACAGGCAGAGTTATGGTACATGAGCTTTCTCACCTGTGTTAAGCCCATTTGTATCCTCCTCGTAAAATGAATGACCTTTCACCCAACCCAAGAATGTGGCTTATGTTAGATACGCCATTCCAAAACTGCATATACTTTTCAAGTTTACCCGGGAATCACTACCCAGGTGGCATTCATGGTGAAGAACCCGCCTGCCAGTACAGGAGACATAAGAGATGTGGGTTCAACCCCTGGGTCAGGAAGATCTCCTGCAGGAGGGCATGGCAACCCACTTCAGTATTCCTGCCTGGAGAATCCCATGGACAGAGGAGCCTAGTGGGTTAGAGTCCATAGGGTTGCAAAGAGTTGGAAACAATTGAGCCAACTTAGCACGTATGCACGCCCATGTCTACTGTGAAAATGGCGAAGACTGGCTATCAGGCATTCCTCCAGACATAGCTGAAAAGTGGCTTCATATCTCAAAACAGCAGCCCCAGTCTAGGGGAGACACTGCTGACTGCCCGGACAATAGATCTTACCTCCCAGGCACAATACAATCACCTTCAGAGCGTTTGCTTATAAAGACTTTGCAGCCCAGACAAATTACATTGTTATCTGGGAGGTGGGAACTTTTAAAGCTGCCGGGGGATTCCAATGTGCAGTCAAGATCAAAACAGCCCTGGTCTAAATATGGCCCTTTTACTACTGTTTCTCATAGGTTTTGTATTTTCATGGCACTTGGACAATAATTGACTTCTCCTGATTTTTTTCCCCTTCCCTTTTCCCAGAGCCCTGACATTTCCTTTCCACTCCCCAAGACTTAAAAACATATGTAAGAGTTTTGCATTTTCTCCTCCTATCCTCCCCACTTTGTAAGCCTTCATTCTGAGGAAGGTGAATAATTTAAATCCCTCAGGGCAAGAGGGAGGAGGGTGTCCAGGAGGGAGGGGGAGATGGAGTCCAGAAGTTCCGGTAGAACGAACAACTGTAAGCTCCAAATACCTTTAAGTTCAGAAACCCTGATAAAACCGAAGCTGTTGATAAAGGTGCTTTGAAAAATGCCAAGGGATTTCCCTGGCAGTCTAGGGGCTAAGACTTCACCTTCCAATGCAGGGGTTACATGTTTGATTCCTTCTTGGGGAGCTAGGATCCCACATGCCTCACAGCCAAAGAAAACAAAACCTAAAAGCAGAAACAATATTGTAACAAGTTAAATGTTGTTGTTTAGTTGCTAAATCTAAGTCAGGAGTCTTGACTTTTTTGTCACCCCAAGGACTGTAGCCCACCAGACTTCTCGTGGGATTTCCTAGGCAAGAATAATGGAGCAGGGTGCCATTTCCTTCTCCAGAGGATATTCCTGACAAGAGAGTGAACCCAGTCTCCTGCAATGGCAGGTGGGTGGTTTACCACTGAGCCACCAGGGAAGCCCCGACAAGTTTAATAAAGACTTTAAAAATGGTCCACATCAAAAAAAAAAAAAAATCAAAGAGAGAAAAAAGCCAAAATGTCTTATTTAGATATAAGAAAATTTATAAAACTTAAGGTAAAGAGAAGTTACCATAAGTTTCAAGCAACATGCTTCTCCTTGTCAGTTTCCCCATGTCATTAGCAATACTATCGCCTCTCTCTGACTCTCTCTCTGCCTCCCTTCTCTCCTCCCATAGGACACTCTGATGTCCAGAATAAAGCAGAACATTGCTTCCCCATGCACCTCACTCAAACCTTCAGTCAACCACACTTCGCCTGGCGTGCCCACAAAATCAAACATCAACTCCCTGGCTTAGCCCTTGGGGCCTCTCCCTTCTGCCTTGGCTCCCCCACTTTCCCTACAGGAATCCCTTTCTCTGGCCCAAATTGTTGGGCTGACTGTCCCACTCCCAGCTCCAGGCCCACGCCTGATCCCTTGCATGCCTAAAGCCAGGAATATCCTTTCCACCCTCCTCCATGGAGACCCATCTCAAATTTCACTTTCTCCTTGAGGACTGCCAACGCCAGCAACTTCCATTTCCCTGTGGGAAGACAGCCAAGGGATGCTTTCGAAGTGTGTGGTGAGTGTTCCATACAAAGAAATGGCTTCTGAGGCTAACCTGGGCACGGCAGCCTGGGCAGGAAGGGCGAGAATATCAGTGACCACTTGGTGTGGGTATAAACAAATTGTGTGCCTCCGTGCAGAAAGCAACAGCCTAAGGGCCAAGGGCAGCCTGAAGATATGTTTTGTTTGGCCTAGAGAGTGCTTTCTGGATGCTGGCTACTGACTCAAACTTTTTACAAAACTGGACCCAACACAGAAATGTGAACTTCTGGTTTCTCTTCAAAAGATTGTGACATCTGGCCATGCTGGGTTGCACTGCAGTAAGTGTTTGCAACCTGACCTGATACTCGGTCACCTGAAGGGACGCTTAGTATTTTCCCCAATTTTATGGGTTAGCCAGGCAGTCTTTCCAGTCAGGGCCAACTTAGCTGGTCTCTACGGTCATCTGGGGCTAGATGGTCTGGAACCAGCTGCGCTCACACGTCTCGGCTGTGTGCACCACGCAGCAGGCTGGCCAGGGGGCCCTTTGCTACGTGGTCAGTGGGTCCCCAGAAGCATCTGGAGGACACATACCAACACTCAAGTAACTTTCATACCTCTGCTTGCGTCACATCTGCCGACCTCCCACTGGCCAGAGCAAGTTTCATGGCCGGTGGTCTCAAGGGTTGGAGAAATAGACTCCACCTCCTGATGTAAGGGGTTGCAAAGGCCCATTGCAGAGGGGGAGTAGATCCAGGATGGAGTGTGTGGCCATTTTTGCATTTGATAGCCCATGTGGCACAACTGGAGGTGGGTAGCTGTGGTCTTCATTGTCCAGACGATGTGCCCTCCGGGTCACAAGCCCCAGTCCCCTCCCCAACTGGGTTGTTCCCATCCAGGTCACTACTTTTATGTTGCTCCCTGGCCCCTGTGGACATTTCAGCTTGTGACCACACCTGATTTAGGGTTTCCCAGGTGATGCAGTGATAAAAAAAAATCTGCCTGCCAGTTCAGGACCCAAGAAATGCACATTCAGTCCCTGGGTTGGGAAGTTCCCCTGGAGGAGGAAATGGCAACCCACTCCAGTGTTCCTGCCTGGAGAATCCCATGGACAGAGGAGCCTGGCCGGCTGCAGCCCGTGGGGTCGCGCAGAACGAGACAGGACTGCAGACACATGCATGAGTTGATCTCTACCTGATTTAATTAACACCTTCCCAAGCAGATGGTGACTGCAGCCATGAAATTAAAAGACGCTTACTCCTTGGAAGAGAAGTTATGACCAACCTAGATAGTATATTCAAAAGTAGAGACATTATCTTGCCGACTAAGGTCCGTCTAGTCAAGGCTATGGTTTTTCCTGTGGTCATGTATGGATGTGAGTTGGACTGTGAAGAAGGTTGAGCGCCGAAGAATTGATGCGTTTGAACTGTGATGTTGGAGAAGACTCTTGAGAGTCCCTTGGACTGCAAGGAGATCCAACCAGTCCATTCTGAAGGAGATCAGCCCTGGGATTTCTTTGGAAGGAATGATGCTGAAGCTGAAACTCCAGTACTTTGGCCACCTCATGCGAAGAGTTGATTCACTGGAAAAGACTCTGATGCTGGAAGGAATTGGGGGCAGGAGGAGAAGGGGACGACCCAGGATGAGATGGCTGGATGGCATCATGGACACTATGGACGTGAGTCTGAGTGAACTGCGGGAGATGGTGATGGACAGGGAGGCATGGCATGCTGTGATTCATGGGGTCACAAAGAGCTGGACACGACTGAGCGACTGGACTGGACTGAACTGAAGCCTTCCTGGTCACTGCCCTTTCCTCCTGCAAGGAACCTCTCTGAAAATTGCTATAAGGAAACACCAGTGAACCAAGAGCCTCCAGACAGGGTGATCTAAGAGCTGGATGAACAGGTTTAAGAAGAACACAAAAAAAGAAGCACAAGATTACCTCTTGAAGAGGTAATCACATAGAGTCACAAGGAAACAGCCTAGGACATGAGTTCTCAGCCTTGGCTGCCTTTCAATACTTAGTAGCTTTAAAATTACTGTTGCCGGGACTTCTCTGGTGGTCCAGTGGTTAGGACTCCATGCTCCTGATACACAGGGTGTGCGTTTGATCCCTGGTTGGGAAGATCCTGCATTCTGCAAGGTGCAGCCAAAATCAGGAGAAAAAATTACTATTGCCCAGGCCACATCCAGGTCAATTAAGTCAGAATCTCAAGGTAGAGTCTACGCCCAGATAATTTCTTTTTTTAATTAATTAATTTATTTTTAATTGGAGGGTGATTGCTTTACAATATTGTGTCGGTTTCTGTCATCTATCCACACGAACCGGGCATAGGTATACGTATGTCCCCCACCCCTTGAACCTCCCTCTCACCTCCCACCAAACCGGGATACATTTCTAAAAACTCCCTGAGTAATTCTGCCCAGCAGTAAGGCTGAGAATCACTAGCATCGGATTATTTCTATTTCAAAACTGAAGTTGGTCAAAGCACCAGAATGGCTTGCCATCTCAGTTCAGTCGCTCAGTCGTGTCCGACTCTTTGCGACCCCATGAATCGCAGCACACCAGGCCTTCCTGTCCATCACCAACTCCCGGAGTTCACCCAAACTCACGTGCCATCGGTGATGCCATCCAGCCATCTCATCCTCTGTCGTCTCCTTCTCCTCCTGCCCCCAATCCCTCCCAGCATCAGAGTCTTTTCCAATGAGTCAACTCTTTGCATGAGGTGGCCAAAGTATTAGTTTCAGCCTCAGCATCAGTCCTTCCAAAGAACACCCAGGACTGATCTCCTTTAGGATGGACTGGTTCCTTACAGTCCAAGGGACTCTCAAGAGTCAAAAGCATCAATTCTTCAGTGCTCAGCTTTCTTCACAGTCCAACTCTCACATCCATACATGACCACTGGAAAAACCATAGCCTTGACTAGACAGACCTTTGTTGGCAAAGTAATATCTCTGCTTTTTAATATGCTGTCTGCTAAGTCACTTCAGTCGTGTCCGACTCTGTGCGACCCCATAGACGGCAGCCCACCAGGCTCCCCCGTCCCTGGGAGTCTCCAGGCAAGAACCCTGGAGTGGGTTGCCATTTCCTTCTCCAGTGCATAAAAGTGAAAAGTGAAAGTGAAGTCGCTCAGTCTTGTCCAACTCTTTAGCGACCTCATGAACTGCAGCCTACTAGGCTCCTCTGTCCATGGGATTTTCCAGGCAAGAGTACTGGAGTGGGGTGCCATTGCCTTCTCCAAATATGCTGTCTAGGTTGGTCATAACTTTCCTTCCAAGGATTAAGTGTCTTTTAATTTCATGGCTTGCAATCACCATCTGCAGTGATTTTGGAGCCCCCCAAAATAAAGTCTGACACTGTTTCCACTGTTACCCTATCTATTTCCCATGAACTGATGGGACCAGATGTTGTGATCTTTGTTTTCTGAATGTTGAGCTTTAAGCCAACTTTTTCACTCTCCTCTTTCACTTCCATCAAGAGGCTTTTTAGTTTCTCTTCACTTTCTGCCATAAGGGTGGTATCATCTACATATCTGAGGTTATTGATATTTCTCAATCTTGATTCGAGCTTCTGCTTCTTCCAGCCCAGCATTTCTCATGATGTACTCTGCATATAGGTTAAATAAGCAGGGTGACAATATACAGCCTTGACGTACACCTTTTCCTACTTGGAACCAGTCTGTTGTTCCATGTCCAGTTCTAACTGTTCCTTCCTGACATGCATATAGTGTTCTCAAGAGGCAGGTCAGGTGGTCTGGTATTCCCATCTCTTTCAGAATTTTCCACAGTTTATTGTGATCCACACAGTCAAAGGCTTTGGCATAGTCAATAAAGCAGAAATAGATGTTTTTCTGGAACTCTCTTGCTTTTTCAATGATCCAGCGGATGTTGGCAATTGATCTCTGGTTCCTCTGCCTTTTCTAAAACCAGCTTGAACATCTGGAAGTTCATGGTTCACATATTGCTGAAGCCTGGCTTGGCAGCCAAAAGCAACAGCAGGTTGAAAGGGGTTCTGAAAAACTGCTTCAAAGGAGAGGGCAGAAATGCATTTCAGGTGACTAGGCAGTTTCTTATTAAGTGACCCCAAACTAACTTTTAAAAAGGTTAACCAGGTCCAATTGGTACCAAGCGGCTGAGGTCTGAGCTGCAGTTCAGTGACTTAGTCAATACTGTTATCTCAGAAACTAGGGTTCTGCTGACAGTAGCCTGCTGGTACCAGGCTCCTCACCCGCTCTGCCTGCTCCCAGGCTGACCCCTGCAGGCACGCACTAAGCTTCTGTCTCACTCAGGACTCAGCGGGGACTCTGGGCTGTTTTCAGCCCGCCTGGCATTTCTGGAGGCCTGCAGTTACTTTTCTACATTCTTTAATTTTGACAAAGAAGCATTAAACACACAGTGAGACACCGGACATTCTCAAAAGCTTTTCCCGCCGCGGAAGACTGGTGCTCACCGCCAGCATCACCAGTTTGCAGAACGAGGGGAGCAAGACCTGGGTTGGGTTGCAGCCAGGGACCAAGAATCCTTTTCCTTCTCTTCCTCCTTGACCTGCTTTTCTCTGCTTAATCCTTTAAGGGACAGGGGACATGGGAGAATCTGCCTGTTGGAAGTTGCCAAGCCCCTTTGGGAGGCCAGTAGGCCAGGGAGCACTGGGGGAACAGGGCATTTAACCCCACCCAGAAGCCTGCCCCTTGGACCATCCTGAGCAGGTTGCAGGGGCCACACAGCTGAAGGGGGGAGGAAGGGGAAGACTTCTCCATACACTTAAGGAGACAAAGGACTAAAATACCTATCACCTCCCACACACTTGCAGGACTAAAGGAAACGCCTCTGTGTGCCAAGCAAGGCGCCCTGGGCCTCACCGACACGGTCTTCTCGAGACGGGTGTGATTTATCACCGCCCCCCTTACAGACTGGGAAACCAGAGACTTCCAGCATCTTGTCATTCACAGCTAAAATTTCCTGAATCAGAGCCGAGGCTCTTTCCATCGGCGCCCTGCCTGCCTTTCCACTGAGTTCTTGTCCAGGGAAAGGAAACAGCCCGAGAAGAACTCTTTCAAGTTCTCAGTCCAAGCCCAGGCGGTCTGGGCGAAAGCGGAGCTGAGCGACTGCGCAGCGCGTCTGCCCGGCCGCAGGGATCCGAAGGGCGACAGCAGCGCTTCCCGCCCCACATCCTCCAGCCCCCCGGGCGTTTCCCCTGCGGCGGGACCCTCGCGTGGTTTCCTGCCACCATGGAGCGCCGTGCGACGGGCACGGGCCACCCAGACCCGGGGGCGCGCCGCACGGAGACAGGACCCCCAACACGCAGCCGGAGCGCCGATCCCAGCTTGGCCCCGGCCTCCGGGTACGGGCTTGACATCTCCAGTAACGACCCGAACGCGCGGGGCTGCGGCCACGGGCACGGCGCCTCCGCGCTCCAGCGGCGGTGCGCCTCCCGCACGCGCGCACCCAGAGGACCGAAGACGCCCGGGGGCGGCGGGGCTCTGCAGCCGCATCTCCACCTCGGGGCCCTCGCTCCCAGCGGCTGGCACTGGCTGGGCTCGGGGTCGCTCTCCACCCAGGAGTCCCGAGGACCGCGGACGCGGGGCTGGGGGCGCTGCCGTCCGCGTGCAGCCACCAGCCCTCGGGGCGCCGTTACCTCCAGGTCTGGCGGCTCCTCGGAGGACGACGGGCGCGACTGATGCGTCCCCGCGGCTCGGCTGTCCCCGGGCATCGCGGCGGTGACGCGCCGGGCGGGGATGGGGCAGACCGGGGCCACGGGCAGCGGACTCAGCCTTCGGCTGCTGGAGGCCCGGGCTTGGCGCGCTCCGCACGGCCCTTCGCGTGACTGCGGCGGGGCCCCACGGGTGGAGGATTGGCGGCGGGCGCGGCGCGACCCGGGCTCTGGCCCCTTCCCGCCCTGGCCCTGGAGTAGTGCTGGAGCCGGGGGCGGGGACGCGGTCTCTCCCGGGGCGGGGGCGGCGGCGGTAGAGGGCGGGACGCTAGGGGCTGAGCGGATCCGAGGGGCTAGAGGCCAAGCTGGCGAAGGGTCCCAGCCCTGCGCCCTGGGCGCGTGACTGCGCCTAGCTTTGTGTATCAGTAAAATAGGAACAAGACCCTCCTCCCAGGGTTGTTGCGAGAATTAAAGGAGTTACTGTATTCAGTGGCTGCCACTGGCAGGTGCCCAGAGAGCTGGGTGTGGGCCCAGAGAAGGGCCTCCTGGGGCAGATACATCTGAGAAGGGGTGTGCGAACCCTCCTCCCTTCCCTGGTGCACCCCAGTATCAGCCTGGCCAGGAACTTGGGGTTACCAGAGCCGCTGAATTTGGAAAGAAAGCAGATTAGATTTTCATGAGACTATTCCTGATTTTTTAAATGTTGGAATGAATTTTTAAAAAATAATAATAAATGTTTACATGTGTTTTTTAATGTTTTTTTGTTTGTTTGTTTGTTTGTTTTCTTGTACGGCAGGCAGTGCTGGGCTCCTGCACCAATGAACGTCACTGAAAAGTGAAAGTGTTAGTTGCTCAGTCCTGCCTGACTCTTTGTGACCCCATGGACTGTAGCCTGCCAGTCTCCTCTGTCTATGGGGTTCTCCAGGCAAGAATACTGGAGCGGGTTGTCATTACCTCCTCCAGGGGACTCTTCCTGGACCAGTGATCAAATCCCTGTCTCCTGCGTTGGCAGGTGGATTCCTTACCACTGAGCCACCAGGAAAGCCCATGAAATTCACTAACACCTCTCAAAGGAAGAAGAAGCTTGGCAGGGCAGGGACTGACCCTGGTCACCTAGCAAGAGGCACAGTGTTCCTCTGGGCTCATCAGGACTACTCTGTGCTTGGTACTGATGGATGCCAAGGTCCAGGTAGGGTACTGTGGTGGGCAGAATTATCACCCACCCACCCCAAGATTCCAGATCCTGATCCCTAAGACTATAAATCTGTTACTTTACTCCTCTAAAGCAGGAGTCCCCAACCTTCCAGATCTCATGCCTGATGATCTGAAATGGAGTTGATGTAATAATAATAGAAATAAAGTCGCAACAGATGTATCCCCAAACCATCCCCCCACCCCATCTGTGGAAACGTTGTCTTCCATAAAATTGGTCCCTGGTGCCAAAAAGTTTGAGGACAACTGCTCTAAAAGACTTCACAGTACTGTTACTGATCAGTTGATCTTAAAATACAGATTGTCCTGGATTATCTAAAGTGACCCAGTGCCATCACCTGAGCCCTTAGAAGCAGAAGAGGAAAGCAGAAGAGGAGGTGAGAGATGATGGTCCTGGAAGGTGTGCCTGGTGGGAATGCTGCTGTCTTGAAGATGAAGGGGAGCTACAAGGAACCGAATCCGCCATCAACTTAAATGGGCCTGAATGGGAATTCTCCCCAGAATCTCCAGGAAAGAACACAGCAACTTTATTTCAGTGGTTTGAGACTCAGGGCGTAGAATCCAGCCATGCCTTCCTGGACTTCTGACCACAGACCGCGCTAATAAAGGGATGTTCATTTAAGCCCCTAAGTTTGTGGAACTCGGTTACATGCAAGAGAAAATGAGTACAGGACCCTAGACTGCTTTTCAATGCCAGAGTCAAGTTCTTGCGGTGAGGCTGGCCTACAGTGAGAAGGGCAGGTGGCCCCAGGTCCTTAGTAGGCATGCTGGGCACTGCATTTGGCACCGTCCACCTCTTCTGGTTGTCCCCCCTCAATTCAAGCTTTACACCCTCTGGGAGGCCCTTCCTCACCTTCTCCCAGCCAGTGGATCACTTCCTCTGTGTGGTCCCATGCTCTTCGTGAAAACAGCCATGTGGTACCTCAGTTCTTCTATTTGTATGTGTCGTCACACACCACTGGGCCACCAGCACCTGGTGGAGGAGGGACTGGGAACCATGATGTCTGAATCTCCACTTCCTGGCACAGAGCAGGCACGTGGTAGTTAAGTGAAATGCAAAAACGGAATTCATACCAGCTTGTGGCCAGTGGTTCTTGTCTACAGGGTGTCCGCAATAATGAGTTCTTGTCACTGTTTATTGTGTGGATTACCCTAAAACTCTCCACATGCCCTTGAGAAAAGACAGTGATTCTGTTTCTATCCAAAATCATGACGTATGGAATGGTTGTTTTATGGTGGGGTCTTTTAAAATGGCTTTTCATCAGTACAGTGTAAATGCGTGCATTGTAAAGTAGAAACAACTCATCAAAGATAACCGTGGTTAGTGCATTTCGGCGAGCAGCCTTCTCCACGTCTCTCTACCTGTGCACGCAAACATACATGTATGCAGTTCTGTGTACATGAGATTATATTCTACCCTGCAGATGCTGTTGATGTTCTATCTACATCCTTCCTACCCAGGAACCCAGAATCAGGCCAGGCTTCCACCCTCACTAGAGGAGAATCCTTAATGAGGATTCTCACCAAGAGAATCTATACAGGCTAATCTATACAAAGTGTTTCCTGCCAACAGTTACCAAGGGAAGAATGTAACTTAAGGTAGCTCAGCCCATTTTTAAAAAGCCGTGGGCTGGGCTTCTCTGGAAGTTAAGAATCCACCTCGCAATGCAGGGGATGCTGGGTTGATCCCTGGTCTGGGAAAATCTCACATGCTGCCAAGCAGCGAAGCCCGTGTGCCGCAACTGCTGAGCCTGTGCTCCGGAGCCCAGGAGTCACAGCCTCTGAAGCCTGCCCACCCGAGATCCCGTGCTCCACCACAAGAGAAGCACCAGAACTGGAGAGAAGCCTCTGCTCGCCACACCTAGAGAAAGCCCACTCTCAGCAATGAAGAACCCCACACACAGCCTGGAAATACTTTTTTAAAAAGCTATTGGCTTGAGAGCAAAAAGACTTTTTCTCTCTCTGCCCTCCCTTTCTATAAATGTACATTTTTAAAACTCAAGAAACACATTTTCCTAATGGCCACTGACAACCATCTTCCAGCCAGCCTTGGGTAAGGATGATGCTGTGGATGGTAGAGCAGAGAGATACACACAGGCGTCCGGGTCTCTGAGGACCTTGTGGAGAGACTGCTTTTTGGTACCTCCCTCCTTACAACTGTCTAACTGTTGCAGGAAGGCGGGCCCCAGAAACTGGGCTCTCGTCTAACACTCGGAAATGCATTGTCCGAGGAGACGCATGTGCGGACAAAGCAAGAGGTTTTACTGGGAAAGGGTGCCCGGGTGGAGGGCGGTAGGGTAAGGGAACCCAGGAGAACTGCTCTGCCACGTGGCTCGCCGTCTCTGGTTTTACGGTGATGGGATTAGTTTCCGGGTGGTCTTTAGCCAGTCATCTGACTCAGAGTCCTTCCTGGCAGTGCACGCCTTGTTCAGCCAAGACGGATGCCAGAGAGGATTCTGGGAGGTGGTCTGACACGTGGTGTCTCCTTGTGAGCTTTCCTGAGTTCTTCCGGTTGATGGTAGCTTATTAGTCCTGCGTTCCTCACCAGGACCTCCTGTCAGAAAACTCCTGCAAATGGTTACTGTGGTGCCTGGCCAGGGCGGGCGGCTTCCGTCAGGGTGCCTCCCGTAACATGACCTTTGCCCTGAGAATTCTGTGTGTTAGTCCCTCAGTCCGACTCTTTGTGACCCCGTGGACTGTAGCCTACCAGGCTCCTCTATCAATAGAATTCTCCAGGCAAGAATACTGGAGTGGGTTGCCATTCCCTTCTCCAGGGGATCTTCCTGACCCAGAGATCGAACGTGGGTCTTTCTCCTGAACTGCAGGCAGATTCTTTACCAACTGGGCCACCAGGGAAGGCCAGGCCCTGAGAATTATGTGAGCTGTATCATAGGACCCAGGAGACAAAATGTGGTAGACCTCTACGGCCTGATAGTGGGGGAAAAAAGGCAAGATAGTTAAGGGTGGTAGTATCCCGCAAGGAGTTTGATCTCTTTTGTATACAATTTTAAAAGGCTGCATATACCTCTATTTTCTGATAAATGCATAAAGTATTTTCCTGAAAGGGTACATCAGGAAACTTTAATCGGTTTGCCTTTGAGCACAAAACTGAAACAACAGGGAATAGAAACATGAAGTGAGAAGAACTTATTTCCTCTCATTTTACACTTTTCAATAAGGTTTCATTTTCACTGTATTACTATCAAGTGTTTGCACTTCACAAGGATGAGAGATGGAACTTAAGTAGCAATTTTGGATGTTTAATGAAAAAATATTTTCTATAATGGAAAAGATTAAAACTGATGATTATGTCTGAAAATGCCTGTTCCTGGCAGCATCTCTGCTAGTAGGGAAATATACCTTTGCAGGGTAAGAAGGAATTCAGTTTAGAAAGCACTGCTTTTTAGAGGCCAGCTGAAACAAAGCACACCGTTATAGCCTTTTGGAGTACTGAATTGGTTTACCAATTCAGGAGGGGAGGTAGGGGACTTCAACAATAGAAATTTGTTTTTCCACTGTCCTAGCGGCTAGAACTTCAAGTTCCGGGTGTTGGCAGGTTGGTCTCTTCTGAGGCCTCTACCTGTGGCTTGTAGATGGCCGTCTTCTCCTTGTGTCTTGAGATAGGTTCCTGCTCTGCCTGTCCATGTCCAAATTTCCCTCTCTTATAAGAACAATGATTACTTGCAAGCTGTTGATGGAAACCACCCCACCCCACTTCCAGAAATTTCCATTCAACAAATACTTACTGAAAACCTTTTATTTTTCAGACACTGTATGAGAACCTGGCAAATAGCCACCCAAAATGATTTCATTTTAATTTAATTACCTTTGTAAACAAAGCAAAACAAAACAAAACAAAACCCTAACTCTGGAACTTCCCTGGTGGTCTAGTGATTAAGAATCTGCCTCCAAATGCAGCAGATGTGAGTTCCACCCCAGGTTAGAGAAGTAAGATCTCATATGCTGCAGGGCAACTAGGCCTCAACTAGGGAGAAGCTCGTATGCTGCAAAAGATCATGCAGCAAAAAAATAAACTTCACATTTGGAGGTGCTGGGGGGTTAGCTCTTCAGCATATGAATTTGGAGAGACGGGGGACATAATTAGGCCCGGACAGGTATTGGTCACACTTCCCTGGTGGCTCAGCGGTAAAGAATTTGCCTGCCCATGCACAAGATGTGAGTTTGATCCCTCGGTCAGGAAGGCCCCCTGGAGAAGAGAATACCAACCCACTCCTGTATTCTTACCTGGAGAATTCCATGGAGAGAGGAGCCTGGCAGGCTGCAGTCCATGGGATCACAGAGAGTTGGTCACAACCAAGCGACCAAGCATGCCAGCACCCCACTTTAGAATTAAGAAAAAGAAGCTCAGAGAGGAGAATCAAGCTGTCCTAGGTCACACAGCTTGGAAGTGTAGCACCAGGATCACAATCCCAGAGCTACTGGCATTGTGGAATTTCCACTCCACTCACTCCGCTCTGTCCAGAAATAGCTCCTGGGGAATTTCAGTTGAGAAAATGAAAAAAGTTCATATTTTACCAAAGAAGTCTGCCTGATTCTGCCTAACCAAAGAATCTGCCAATTACCCCCTGAAATCCCATGAGATTTGTAGAAGCACTTTGAACACTGCAGGGCAGCCAGTTAGGACACGTGGTTGAAGGTGGTCATGGTTGACAGGCTGGTGGTGGTTCCGCTGCTAAATCGTATTCATCTCTTCGTGACCCCAGGGACTGTAGCCCACCAGGATCCGCTGTCCGTGGGATTTCCAGGCAAGAATACTGGAGTGGGTTGCCATTTTCTTCTCCAGGGGATCTCCCCGACCAGGGCAGATTCTTTTACTGACTGAGCCACTAGGGACAGTAGGGGGCAAACCTCAAACAGGACTTCCCTGTGGTCCAGTGGCTGAGACTTTGCACCTCCAGTGCAGGGGCTGTGTGTTCAGTCCCTGGTCCTGGGAACTAATGTTCCACATGCTATGCAGCCAAGGTGAATAAATAAATTGCAAAAGAACAACAACAACAAAAAAAACCTTCTCAAACATATTTCTCTGGCAGCACAACCCAGCTGCCATCCTGCTGTCGTGGACTCCATCCATCTCCTCCTTCTCACATGCTCTGCTCCAGCCTCGCTGGCTTCCATTCTGTTTCCCAAACACTCCTCAGGGTTTTTGCTCCAGCCATTCCTTCAGCCCAGATGGCTCGTTCCCCCACACTCACCTGCCCAGCTCCCTGCCCTTCAAGGGTTTGCTCAGCCCCCACCTTCTCAGGGGCCCTGACTGTCCCACTTAATTCTCCTACCCATTCCTGTCCTTCTGACCCCTCTTCCTCGTCTCTTACTTTCTTGCATTGCCCTTATCACCTTCAACCTTAGGACACAATTTTTCATCTCTCACATTTATTGTTTATTATCTATGAGAGAGAGTGAAGTCGCTCAGTCGTTTCCAACTCTTTGCGACCCCATGGACTGTAACCCACCAGGCTCCTCCCTCCATGGGATTTTCCAGGCAAGAGTATTGGAGTGGGTTGCCATTTCCTTCTCCAGGGGATCTTCCCAACCCAGGGATTGAACCCGGGTCTCTCGAATTCCAAGCAGACACTTTAACCTCTGAGCCACCAGGGAAGGGGCTATGCTGTGATGTAATGTCCACAAGGGTAGAAATCTTGATCTTGTCCACAGACAGCTCTCAAAGCATCTGATACAGTATCTGGGAAATAAAAGGTTTTCAATAAGTGTGTATTGAATGGAAATTTCTGGAAGTAGTGTGAAATGGCTTCCATGAAGACCTTCCAATTAACCACAGAAAAGAGGATGTAGGAGGTTATTCTGTGCTTTCGGTTCCCAGAGGAGGCAGTTTTCTCAGGGCTCCCTGGCCCCCTCCCCTGTGCCCCGTGGGAAGCCCACAGCTCCGTTTGGCATCTTGCCTGTGTTCTCACTGGGGATGATGGCTTGTTTCCTCCCTCCCCCCCGCCCCTGGCTGAAGGCTCAGGGCCAGAACTCCAATCTGAACTACCTAGGTATCCTTTGAAGCCACATGAGAGTCCAAAAATAGTTCTCAGCCTAAGCTGCTAATCTATTCCAAGTTGAACGTTTTATAAACAAAACTGAGTTATTAAAGCAATGGATGAAAGGAAGCATCACTGTGGATGATTTCACATAAAAGCTGTTTATAGTTCTATTTTGTTGGAGTCATTTCTTCTTTTGTGAAGTCTCTGCTTTTGAAGGGCTTCCCTGGTCATCCAGCAGTTAAGACTCTGAGCTTCTACTGTGGGTAGGGCGCAGGTTCAATCTCTGGCTGGGAAACTATGATCCGACATGCCGCACGGCCACAATAAATAAATAAATTGTAAAAAAGAAAAGTCTTTATATTAAAAAAAGGAGCTCTAGCTTTAGCTTCTTGGTATGAGAAGTGAGCCAAATTGCCAAGTCTAGGAAGCAGTCCCCAGAAGACTTCTGACACCAATCACAAATTTGGGGCATTCCCAAGGCCACCAATAATTTGCTGTGAAGACTCACAGAACTCATTGAAAGCTGTTATGCTCATAGCTATGGTTTATTACAAGGAAGGATGCAGATGAAAACCAGCCAAGGGCAGGGTGCATAGGACAGAGTCCGTGGAGCAGAGCGCTCTGCAACGCAGAGCTTCCAGTCACCTGATCTGGTGGAGTTCTGGACGGTGGCCTCCTGGCTGTGAAGCGCGGCAATGAGCACAGATGACTGAAGAGTTCCCACTGGCCGACAATGGAATGATCTTAACACTAGTGAGGAATACAATGCAATAGATAGAAACATATTATGTGTGTTAAAATCTCTGCGTTTCTAATGATCCTTTTAAAAGATAGCTACAGAATGCTAGGAAACTAAATCATTATTTGGAAAACTGGTAAACAGAGGGGAAGATGCAAGCCCCTGTCTCACCCTTCTCAGTCAAATGATACTCAGAGTAATTAAGAGTGAATGACGGGGACTTCTCTGGTGGTCCAGTGGTTAAGAATCTGCCTGCCGATGCAGGGGATGCAGGTTCAATCCCTGGCCCAGGAAGATCCCACGCACCGTGGAACAACTAAGCCTGTGTGCCGCAACTGCTGAAGTTTGCGTGCCTAGAAGCCCTGCACCACAACAGGAGAAGCCACCACAATGAGGAGCCCTCGCACCACAACCAGAGAAAGCCCACGTGCGGCAACAAAGACCCAGCACAACCACAAATAAATAAATTTTTTTTAAAGAGTGGCTGATGGGAAGTTTCTCTTTACTGAAGTATTCCAGCTGAATAAAGAAGAGGTGTAGAATTAAAATATGACCATTTGCAATCCATGATGAGTCACTGAATTCAGGCAATGATTATCCATGACTTCTAATGTAAAGAGAGAGAGAGAAGAGATGTCTTTTGCATCCTTATGGGAGAACATACCACCGCCTATGACATACTCTTGCCCCAAACTAGAACCTAATACGATCAAAACTCTAGATCAAACTATCAGTTTTGAGGAATACAGGCATAGTTCAATACTGCAGGTTTGGTTCCAGACCCCTCGATAAAGTGAATATTGCAACAAAGCAAGTCACATGAATTTTTTGGTTTCTCAGTTATGTTGATACTGTAATCTATTAAGTGTGCAATAGCACTATTTCTTTAAAAAATGTACATACCTTCATTTTAAATTGTGATATTGCTTAAAAAATACCAACCATCATCTGTCAATGCAGGGTTGCCACAAACCTTCAACTTGTAAAAAATACAATTTCTGCAAAGCAAAATAAAGCGTAGTACAATAAAACACATTATGCCTGCATAAAGAACTAAGGAATGTGTTTAATGACACCAAAGGGATGTGACTAACAAAATTCTGATTTTATTAATATTTCTGTATTAATATCAGGATATTTCTATAAATCACCTGATTTCTTTCACAAATAAATTGAAAAAGAAAATGATGAAACAAATTTGAACTGACTAGATATTTAGTAATATAAAGGCATTATTAAATTTTTAGATGTGACAATGGTGTTTAGATTATTTTTCAGAGTCCTTATATCAAAGTGTTTATGGATAAAGTAATAGGAGGTCTGAGACTGCGTTAAACTGATCTAGGCTGATGGCAAGCAAGTAGGCAAATGCTAGGCTTCCCAGGTGGCGCGGTGGTAAAGAATCTGCCTGCCAATGCAGTAGACGTGAGTTCAATCCCTGGGTCAGGAAGTTCCCCTGGAGAAGAGAATACCAACCCACTCCAGTATTCTTGCCTGAAAAATTCCATGGACAGAGGAGTCTGGTGGGTGACTGAGCAAAACATTATATATATATACACAATATAATATATATATTATTTGTTCTATGCTAACAAATATAATTTAATAATGAGTAAATATAACTCATTCTGGAAGTGAGTTTGGAAATTATACTTGGAAATACATATTTGTTAGAATATACTGAAAACTTTTGAAAATTATATTTGTTAGAATACACTTCTTACAGGAAATTAAATGTATTCACCTGTCATGTAGCAGCAGCTGCTGCTGCTGTTCAGTCCCTAAGCTGTATCTGACTCTTTTCAACCCCATAGACTGAAAGCCCACCAGGCTGCTCTGTCCATGGGATTCTCCAGGCAAGAATAGTGGAGTGGGTTGCCATTTCCTTCTCCAGGGGATCTCAATCCAGGGACTGAACACGTGCCTCCTGCATTGGCAGGCGGGCTACAGAGTCACCAGGGAAGCCCCACGTATGGGGGACGTAGGAGCAAATTACGTATACGCATAAAAATACATATTGAAGTAAGATAAAATCTGGGAAGCCACTGTTACCGAAGGGCTTGTTCACATAGTTTTTGAATGGATGATAGATGGTAGTATTTGAATTCCAATGAATCCCTCTGAGAGATGGATTGGTATGGTAACTTGATTTTAATGTCAAATTTTAATATGTCACTTTGCTTCTGGCCATGGCTTGTTTCAAGCAGACTTCCCACTGAGAATAACTAGAAAATCCTGACAAAAAATTTTTTTTTTAAATCTAAGGCAGCAAGGAACTACAGGGAACCTCAGGGAGCCAGCATCCTGGAAAAAAGGAACCTAGAGAGGGAGCTTGAACTTGGCTCGACTTCTCCCTTCAAGGCATTTGCCAATTGGCAAGTGGGGACTGACAGGCTGAGCCAAGAGCAGCAGATGAGATGCTGAGATGCTGAAGGGAGAGCTGGTGATGTGTCAGAGCTGGGAGAACAAACACTCGGGGGCCTCCCAGGTGGCGCTAGTGGTAAAGAACCCGCCTGCCAATGCAGGAGATGTAAGAGACGAGGGTTTGATCCCTGGATTGGGAAGATCGCCTGGAGCAGGGCATGGCAACCCACTCCAGTATTCTTGCCTGGAGAATCCCATGGACAGAAGAGCCTGGCAGACTACAGTCCATGGGGTCACAAAGAGTCAGACACGACTGAGGCGATTAAGAACACGTGCACCAACAAACACTCAGGTTCAGTTCAGTTCAGTTCAGTCCAGTCGCTCAGTCATGTCCAACTCTTTGCGACCCCATGAATCGCAGCACGCCAGGCCTCCCTGTCCATCACCATCTCCCGCAGTTCACTCAGACTCAGGTCCATCGAGTCCGTGATGCCACCCAGCCATCTCATCCTCGGTCGTCCCCTTCTCCTCCTGCCCCCAATCCCTCCCAGCATCAGTCTTTTCCAATGCGTCAACTCTTCGCATGAGGTGGCCAAAGTACTGGAGCTTCAGCTTTAGCATCATTCCTTCCAAAGAAATCCCAGGATTGATCTCCTTCAGAATGGACTGGTTGGATCTCCTTGCAGTCCAAAGGACCCTCAAGAGTCTTCTCCAACACCACCGTTCAAACGCATCAATTCTTTGGCGCTCAGCCTTCCTCACAGTCCAACTCTCACATCCATACATGACCACAGGAAAAACCATAGCCTTGACTAGACGGACCTTAGTCAGCAAAGTAATGTCTCTGCTTTTGAATATACTATCTAGGTTGGTCATAACTTTTCTTCCAAGGAGTAAGCGTCTTTTAATTTCATGGCTGCAGTCACCATCTGCAGTGATTTTGGAGCCCCCAAAAATAAAGTCTGACAGTTTCCACTGTTTCCCCATCTCTTTCCCATGAAGTGATGGGACCAGATGCCATGATCTTTGTTTTCTGAATGTTGAGCTTAAAGCCAACGTTTTCGCTCTCGTCTTTCACTTTCATCAAGAGGCTTTTTAGCTCCTCTTCACTTTCTGCCATAAGCGTGGTGTCATCTGCTTATCTGAGGTTATTGATATTTCTCAGGTTCAGGACCTGCCAAATGAAAAACACCTCAGGCTTTCAGGATGGACCCTAAAGGTACACAGTCTATAATGAAGTATGAAGTAGAAATAGATCCACCTTCGTAGGGACTAAAGCCTACCTTCTAACTCACTCAGTCCCTAATGGGACACAGTTATGTTAGTCTCCAGTAAGTCAGAGATGAATGTCATAATGTCCAGGGAAAATATCAAAAGTAAAAGAATGAATAATTAATGAACTAAGAAAGATGGAAAAGGGAATAATAAGTTCTGCCCTGGAAGCAAGATAAATTCTCTCTGGATTATGATATTGTCTACAGATTCAAATTATCAAGAATTTTTCTTAGGGAATTCCCTGGTGGTCCGGTGGTTAGGACTCAGTGCTTTCATCACCAGGAGTCCTGGTTCAGTCCCTAGCAGGGAGCTATGATCCTGTAAGCTTCGTGGCGCTGCCGAAACAAGACAAACGACAACAGCAAGTCACAGATCCAAGAAACTATGAACAAAGATGGATCAATACAAATAAAACTCACTTAAAAACAGCATATCAAGTTACCAAAACTTAAAGGAGAAAATGCTAAAATTGGCCACAAGAAAGGTAAAAATCCATGCTACCGTGAAAGACACAAAAGCAAAACTTATGACTGACTTCTCAGCCCGAAGAAAAGATAATGATGCCTACAAAGCAACAAAGAAAAATAACCGATAACCTAGAGTTCTATGCCCTGAAAATTACCCTTCCAAAGCAAAAGTGAAATAAGGATAATTAGGCAAATTACAATTGAGAAATTTCTTTAGCAGCAGATTTGCTACAGAATATATTAAGTGGAGTTTTTAGGTAGAAGGAAAAACATTCTGCATGGAAGCACAGAGACACAAGCAGGTATGAAGAGCAATAAAAAGCAATGTATTCACCCCAATAAAAATGTGGGTGAATCTTAATGAATATTGGCTGCGTAAAACAACAATAATAACTGTTTGTAGGATTAAAATATATACACAGAATTTAAATAAAAGTAACCAGGACTACAAACAAAGCTACTGGAGGTGATGGAATTCCAGTTGAGCTGTTTCAAATCCTGAAAGATGATGCTGTGAAAGTGCTGCACTCAATATGCCAGCAAATTTGGAAAACTCAGCAGTGGCCACAGGACTGGAAAAGGTCAGTTTTTATTCCAATCCCAAAAAAGGCAATGCCAAAGAATGCTCAAACTACCGCACAAATGCACTCATCTCACATGCTAGTAAAGTAAAGGCTCAAAATTCTCCAAGCCAGGCTTCAGCAATACGTGAACTGTGAACTTCCAGATGTTCAAGCTGGTTTTAGAAAAGGCAGAGAACCAGAGATCAAATTGCCAACATCTGCTGGATCATTGAAAAAGCAAGAGAGTTCCAGAAAAACATCTATTTCTGCTTTATTGACTATGCCAAAGCCTTTGACTGTGTGGATCACAATAAACTCTGGAAAATTCTGAAAGAGATA
>SJYQ01003001.1:503100-541201 GCA_006410935.1 Redunca redunca
GTAATCTGACTGGGATTTTTAAACAATATGATTAATATGTTAAAGAAAATAGAGGAAAAGATGGATGAGATGGGGAAAAAAAGAATATTTTGAGAGAATTCAAATGTAGAAAATAATCAAATGAACATTCTACAACTGTAAAATATAAGACCTGATAGAATAATGGCTGGGAGCTTTCTAAGTCTGATTCAATATATAGCTTCAAAAAGGTAGAAAATGTCTTATAATAAAGAGAAAAAATAATCAGTGGAAACCTAGGTGACCCAGATGTGAAAATTAGCACACCAGAACTATCAAAGAACTATTTTCAGTGTGTTAAGGAATTTGTTGGAGAGAGAGGCAGATTGGTTGATTAGAGAGGATCTTAAGGAGAGAAATGAAAACTAATACAGACCAAAAATGGAAACTCTGAACCTAAAAAACACAGTATATAAAAATGTTTTTTTTTTAATTGGTGGTTTGACAGATAACTAGATACAGTAGAGGAAAAGATTAGCGAACCCAAACACTGAGCAATGCAAAACTTTCAAAATTGTGCACAAAAAGAGAAAAAGAATGGAAAGAACAGAACATAGGAATGGTTTAGGGCATGGTCAAAAGTTACAACCCACGTGTATCTGAAGTCCCAGAAGGGGTGGAGAGAGAGGATGGAGTACAGGAAATATGTAAATAAAATTTTAATTGAGATTAAAAATTATTGATTCAGTGATCCAAGAACCTCAGACAACCCCAAACAATAAATATATAGAAACTACACATAGGTGTGTCAGTTAAACTGCTGAAAATTAAACATAATGGAAAATCGTAAAAGCAGCCAGGGAAATAAACATGTACAGGCAAACAATTCAAATTAAAGTTGACGTCTTGTTAGGAAAAAATACAGGTCAGAGGATAATGCAGTGACATCATAAAAGAATTGAAAGGAAAAAAAAATCTGTCAACCTAGAATTCTGTATAGAGCAAAAGTATCTTTTAGAAATTAAAGTGGAATGAAGACATTTTCAGACAAACAAAAGCTGAGGAAATCTGTCAGACAAGAACTGAGGCATTTGCTATAGGAAGTCCTTCAGGCTAGAAGGAAATAATCCCATGTGAAAACTTGGATCTGCAAAACGGAGTGAAAAGCCCTGGTATGTGGGTAAACAGAAAAGACTCTTTTTCTTCTCTAAATGTCTTTTTAAAAAACACTTGATTGTGTAAAGCAAAATGTAAATTTGAGACTTTATGATATACAGTCAGTTTTCATTATTTGCAGTAGTTATACCCCACAAAATTGTCGCAGACCCTGAATAGTGAGTACTGCCCTGTAGCTTCTAGGAGAAGCTAGGTTCCTATGAAACAGTGAACAAAATGTTTTTTGTCAACTGAGTAATATACGTCCTTATTTTTTGTGTGTTTCTGTGTAAAGATACCTTACTTAATGTATATTATTGATTTGTTAATATTGAACTCAGCCAACAGCCCTGTAATTTATGCCTGAAGAAATCTAATAACACACTAATTTTCTCCATTAGGTACATCACAGCTTTCTTCTGCTTGGGACCACTACATACCATTTCAGCACTGTGTTTGGGGGCCATTTAAGATAGCATACCTGGAGAAGGAAATGTCAATCCACTCCAGTACTATTGCCTGGAAAATCTCATGGACAGAGGAGCCTGGTAGGCTACATACAGTCCAAGGGGTCACAAAGAGTCGGACACGACTGAGCAATTTCACTTTCACTTTCACTAAGATAGCATAAATGGGTTGCAAGTAAAAGATTGGAAAAAGATATTCCATGCTTACCCTAACCAAAAGAAGGTGATGCAGTTACAGTAATATCAGGTGAAATAGACTTTAAGGTCAAAACTAATTTAGTAGATTAAGACATTTTCTAGTAATAAAAGGACTGATTCATTAGGAAGAAATTATCCTTAATGTGTAGGCATCTAATAGCCGCTTTACAACATATAAAGCAAAAATTGTCGGCACTACCGGGAAGCTGACAATATAATCCACAAACCTTAACCCCCTAATTAAAAATGTATTTGTAGAACACTGTATCCCACTAGGTAATGCACATCTCTTCCAAGTGCACATATAACATTAACCAAAATGAATCATAATGGGCCATAAACCAATTGTCAACAAATGTCAGAGGATTGAAATCATGCAGCAGTTTTGGTGACTTGGAATTACATTAAAACTCAATGACAATCCAAAACTAATACAATGGTGAATGTCAATTGTATCTCAGTTAAAGAAAGAAAAACTCAAATGACAGAGAAATAAATAAAAATCTCCAAATGTTTTCAAATTAAATCACATACTTCTGGGACTTCCCTGGTAGCTCAGTGGTTAAGAATCTGCCGTGCAACACAGGGGATGTGGGATTAATTCCTGGTCGGGGAACTAAGATTTCATATGTAACTACTGAGCCCACATGTTCCAGAGCCCACGTGCCTCAGCAAAAGGTCCCCTATAGCATGACAAAGTATTCCATGGGCCTAAACTAAGACCCAGTGCAGCCAAATAAATACATAATTAAAAAAGAGTCACATACTTCTACATAACCTAAAGATCAAAGAAAATATTATAGTGGGAAACTAAATATTTTGAATGATAATAAAAATGCAGTTGTGGGCTGCAGCTAAAGCAGTGCTTAGAGGGAAATTTATGGCTTTAAGTGCAACATTTAGAAAAGAAGAAAAGTTGAAAATCGTCTACTAAAGTTTCCAACTGAAGAAGCCAGAAAAAGAACAGCAAATTAAACCCAGGGAAAATAGAAATAAAGAAATAATAAAAATAAGAGAAAACTGAATAATAAACTGACATATAGTAGATAAAATCAATAAGCCAAAAGTTAGTTCTTTAGAAAAAGTAATTAAATGAGTAAATTCCTAGCAAGACTGATCAAGAAAAGAGAAAGAGGGAAAACACTAGCAAAATACAAGGATGAAGACTAACCACTCAGAGGCTACAGAAATTTAAAAGATACTGCGAAGATGCTATAAAAAACTTTATGCCAATAAATTTGAAAATACAGGTGAAATAAGTCCCTTGAAAAATAAAATGTACTCAAATTGACACAAGATGAATAGAAAATCTTAATAATCCTACCAAATTGTGAATGCATAATTAAAACCCTTCCCACAGAATAAATCCTCAGGTTGTTTCACTGACACAAATTTCTGCAGCAATTCAGTAAGACATAGTATCAGTATTATGAAATCTTTCCAGAGAACAGAAAAAGAAACATTTCCAAATCATTTTATGAGCATTATGAAAAGTGAAAGTGTTAGTCGCTCAGTTGTGTCCAACTCTTTGTGACCCCTTGGACAGTAGCCCGTGAGGCTTCTCTGTCCATGGGATTTCCCAAGCAAGAATACTCGAGTGGGTAGCTAATCCCTTCTCCAGGAGATCTTCCTGACCCAGAGATCGAATCTGGGTCTCCCAGATCACAAGCAGATTCTTTCCCGTCTGAGCCACCAGGGAAGCTCAATATCAAGACATGATAAAAATATTATAAATAGAAAGCCATAATGAACAAATGCACAAACTGAATATAAAGTGTTCTCAAATAAAATCCAGGGCACATACAAATGACAATATGTCACGGCTAAGTGGGATGTATTCTAGAATGCAAGGTTGAGTTAGTATTTGTTTTTACTTATTTGCCGTGCTGGGTCTTGGTTACAGCACTCAGGGAGCTTTGGCCTTCCTTGTGGTGTGCTCTTAGTTGCAGCAGGTGAGATCTATTAATAGTTCCCCCGCCTGGGATCAAACCTCGGCACCCTGCATTGGGAACACCCCAGTGGACCACCAGGGAAGTCCCTGCAAGATTAGATTAACATTGAAAAAATCAGGACTTGAAATTTACTGTATTAGCCTAATAAAGAAGAGTCATTTGGCTAGTTTTATGGTTAGCAATGTCTATTTGCTTCAAAGTCTTGTTAGTCACTCTGTCCTGTCCATTGTGTCCGTCTTGTGCAGACTCTTTGAGACCCCATGAACTGTAGCCCACTAGGCTTCTCTGTCCATGGAATTCTCCAGGCAAGAATACTGGAGTGGTTGTCATGCCCTCCTCCAAGGGATCTTCCCGACCCAGGGATTGAACCCAAGTCTCTTAGGTCTCCTGCACTGGCCAGCGGGTTCTTTACCACTAGCGCCACCTGGGAAGCCCTATCCTTTTCTACTTTGCCCAAAACTGTCTTTCCGTTTGGCACTGATAGACAGAGAAGCTGAGCTTCAGGCTTCCTTAGTTTATACTATTTCATGCCTCACTTTTAATAGCCATCTTTGTGTTTAGCCTTTCTTCCAGTCTCCATGGAGCGTGATTATCTTTCTCAGAGCAGGTCAGATCACACCCTTCCCTGCCTTCATTCTTAGGGAACACCTTCAAAATAAAGCTCACATGGGCTGCCTTTTGCTCATCTCTTGTCCACCTCATCTCTTGCCCATTTCTCCCAGACCTCTTCCTACCATTCATGAGGTTCCCTCTTTTCCAGCCTTCTTCCTCCACTCCTTTCCCTACCTTTTTACCCACCCCCGCCCCTTTACCTGATTAATTTCAGCTCATCCATCAAGTCCTAATTCTAAGCCTTTCCTGATCCCCACCCGTGCAGTCTTGGTTAGGTGCCCATCTTGTGTGTTTCCTTAGCACGCTGTGCTTACCTCTACCGCAGAATCTGTTGAACTACATTGTAAGTATCCGTCTGCTAGATTGCCTCATTGTTCTCCTGGAGGACAGAGAATTGTCTGATGTACCTTTGTTTCTACTGTGTCTGACATGGAAACTGACAGGTAACGTCATGATCATCGTCACTGCCAACTTTTATCGGGAACTTGCTGTGGTCAGACACTGTTGTAAACACTTTGCAAGTCTGTAAGTCCTCTAATCTTTATGAGGACCTTATGAAGCAGGTTCTGTTATTATCTCTACTTTACCAATGAGAAATGGAGAGTCTAAAAGAAATGTACCCAAGACCAATCAATGAAGAGGAGATAGAACCAGAACTTCGTCTCAGAATCCATGCTCTAACCATTGTGCAATAATGCTCAAGCAGCATTTGCTGAATGGATGAATCCAGGACTTAAATTCAAGTCTCCTGGCCTCAAGACCAGCACTTGCTACACCATGTCACATATTCTTTGCTAGACAGTGAAAACTGTTAGTTGTACTTTCCCTTTATTTTTTTTTTTTAATTTGCCATAAATATGGGCCAGTTCTGTGTGTAGAAGTTATACTTGATCTGTTCTTCTGCGTTATTTCTAGTGGTCCTCATCAATTATTTTTTGCAGAACTGGGGCACTCACTGAAAGAGAGGAAGAGGAGAACTCTGCTGAAGATGAGGAAGAAGAAGACGACGACGAAGAAGAAAGCGAAGAGAGTAGGGGCGAGGATGAAGAAGCAGAAGAGGAAGAGGAAGAGAAACAGGAAGGTGAATGTCACCCAGAGGCCGCGAGCGGAGAGTACGTTGCTCTTGGCGACTTTATGGCTCAGCAAGTGGGAGACCTTACATTTAAAGTAAGTGGAAACACACGGGAAGCAAACCTAAGGATAAATGTGCATGCCTAACAGAGTAAGAAGACTACCTGTACATCTGGATTAGAGAGTCCTGATAATAACTTTTTAAAGACTCAGTCTGTTTAAATAAAATAAGTGATAATTACAATTTATAAGCAGTAGTCATAAAATTCTGTTATCAAAGTTACCTGGTACTAAAATGGTAAGAAAACAAAAAAAAAAGAATAGATGCTCCTCTGGTTTTGAAAATACAATAGTTTTAATGTTGATAATTCTAAGCTTAGGGGTAAATTCTAATTAAAACATTTTACTTCTATTTTGCCTTAAGAAAGGAGAAATTCTCTGTATAATCAAAAAAAACTCCGATGGTTGGTGGATGGCTAAGAACGCCAAAGGAAACCAAGGCCTTATTCCTAAAACCTACTTGGAGGTTAGTCTTTTTTGTTTATTCTTTCCTTTTTCTCCTTTAAGACTTTTTTTTTCCATTTATAATAAAACACTAAGTTGTACTCTTTGATCAATTGGCTAGTGAATGACTTAAGATATAGAATTTGCTTCAGTTTTGGAGGAGCAGAGCATGAGAAAAATTGGGGGCTTCCCTGGTGGCTCAGCAGTAGAAGAATCTGCCTGCCAGTGCAGAAGACACGGGTTGATCCTTGGGTTGGGAAGATCCCCTGAAGAAGGAAATGGCAACTCACTCCAGTGTTCTTGCCTGGGAAATCCCGTGGACAGAGGAGCCTGGCGGGCTACAGCCCCTGGGGCCACAAAGAGTCGGACTCGACTTAGTGACTCAGCAGTGATTGCGGTGATCCGCCCTTATGCAGGCGAGCTCTAGCACGCTGAGTGACTGCGCAGCAAGCACAGCGGTCTGCTTGTAGGCCGGTGAGCTCTAGAGTGTCGTCGCACCCTGAAGATGCTCTGCGGGTTCGTGCTGACCATAAAAATGAGTAGACATTTATTTTTTGCTGTGAAAGAAAACCGCAGCTAACTTTGTCTTACGCTCCACAAATACATGATCCTTCACTAAGATGTGAGCATAGTGTATATGCATGTTGATTGTCTAGCTCTTTCTTATTTCGTAATATGGCATGGTCGTCTGCTGTCCAGCATATATAGATCAGTGCTGTTCAGGAGAAGGACAATGCAATCCACAAGCGTAGTTTAAAACTGTTTAGTAACCACACCGAGATGTCCTGTTTTTCCTCATACCACTTCTGACACTAGCTGTGTGAGGGTTTTTTTCTGACACCAAATACATGTTGATTTTCACACTGTTTCTTTGAAGCCAACCAGGTGTCCAGCAATGCAGTTCAACTCTAGCCCTGACTCCTGGGCTCAGCACTGATCCCGCAAGAGAAGGGCAGTGTGGTCCAGTGGTTAAGAGTCTGCCTGCCAGTGCAGGGGATGCAGGTTCAAGCTAAGCCTCAGCTTATATTTAAGTTATATGTAACTCATGTGTAAAGTACACCACAGCTACTTAACCCACACTCATGAACCTGAAAACCAAATCTACTGAGGGCCCGTGCTCTGCAACGAGAGAACCCACCAGTGAGCAGCCCACACGCTGCACGCAGAGATGAACCCCTGCTCAGAGTGAAGACGCAGCCCAGGCAAAATTCAGTCAGTCAATGAATCAATCAGTAAATAAAAGGCCTTTAAAATTGCTTGGACAGAGGAGCCTGGCAGGCTCCTTCATGAGGTCGCAGAGTTAGACGCAGCTGAGCAGAGCAGCAGCAGCAGTCCATGCCTGGAAGTGACATTCGTGGGAGCTCGGGTTAACTTCCATTACGAGCTAAAGATCTCTGAGATCGCGGCCCACGTAAGGTAGACGCGCATTTCCCTTGTGTGCGGAGATGGGCAGTCAAGGCATGGCAAGGCCCCACCTCCTGTTGTTCTCGGGGCTTCCCTGGTGGCTCAGTGGTAGAGAATCCACCTGCCGATGCAGGAGACACAGGGTCGATCCCTGGGTCGGGAAGATTCCCTGGGGAAGGAAATGGCCACTCACTCTGTCCGTGGGATTTCCTTACCTGGAAAACCTTACCAGGAAATGCGCGTCTACCTTACCTGGGCCGCGATTTCAGAGATCTTTAGAGATTTCAGAGATCCTTACCTGGAAAATCCCACGGACAGAGGAGCCTGGTGGGCTACAGTCCATAGCGCAGCAAATCACTACGACACGACAGCGATTAAACAACAACAAAAGCAATATTTTACTCTGTGGTTAGGTGCCATCAGCTCTCCCTAGGGCTGTTATCTCTTTAGGCTGGCGGCTATATCTTGTAACAATTCCCAGCAGAGAGAGAGGAGTGAGGAAGAAGTCAAAAGGCAAGAGCTGCAGTCTTTTATAAAAGGTTTCCTGGAAGTTACACAAAAGGCTTCCAGTTATATCTCCTGGACCAGCATTTAGTTTCTTGACAACACCTAGCTGTGAGGCAGGCTTGGAAAATGTAGTTTTCTTAGGTTGCGTGCGTGCACAGTTATGTCTGAGTCTTTGCAACTCCGTGGACTGTAACCTATCAAGCCCCCCGTCTGTGGGCTTTCCCAGGCAAGGATACTGGAGTGGGTTGCCATTTCCTTCTCCAGGGGATCTTTCCGACCCAGGGATCGAACCCACGTCTCTCCTTCATTGGCAGGAGGATTCTTTACCACTGAGCCACCTGGGAAGCCCCTTTTAGCTTGATTCATTGCTATAATCAGGGACTCTTGGAAAAGAAGACCCTGCACTGTGATCAGTCTACACACAGCCTTGTCCCATTATTCCCCTCAAATAAATTCCGAGATGCTCAGTGCTGCTGACAGGGGTTTACACCTTGGTATTTTGGTCGAATTTGCCATTTTGCAAGTTAGGAAAGTTATTATCTGGACTCACACCCATAGCAGCCGAGAATGTCTGTCTGTCTGCATACTTGCCACTGAAGGTTGTCATCAGTCTTTTCCCAAAGTGACGACCGAGAACAAAGGGGCTCATGATTATTTTTCATTTGCATTTATTGTATTGCTAGTGAGGTGGAGTGTCATCTCATTTGCTTTATTTATTTCTATTTCTATTTATTCTTTGAAAATTGCCTTTTTAATGCATTTTTCAAAGGGAATTTTGAAAATTGTGTTGCTTTGGAAGTTTTTGTATTCTCTTAATAATAAGGATATTAAGCCTTGGAAACTTGAGGCAGATATCATCTTTGTTGACTTTCAACCAGACTTACTTTTAGGTAGTTAAATCTGTCAGTGTTCCATTTATGATTTTTGGTTTTGCTATCATGAGTGGGAAGGATTCCCCCATCTCAAGATTATTTTCTTCTAACACTTCTGTAGTTCTTTTATTTATATCTTTTCTTCCTTTTTTACATTTGAATCAGTTCCATCTGGCACTTATGTTGAGTAAACTTGTTCTCTACCTTTATCCTTGTACTTTTTTCAAATAATGACATCATCATTTGAGCTTTTATCCGCTGATTTTTGATACTTCTGTCATGTACTAAACCCCTGCTGCTGCTGCTGCTGCTGCTAAGTCGCTCCAGTCGTGTCCGACTCTGCAACCCCATAGACGGCTGCCCACCAGGCTCCCCTGTCCCTGGGATTCTCCAGGCAAGAACACTGGAGTGGGTTGCCATTTCCTTCTCCAATGCATGAAAGTGAAAAGTGAAAGTGAAGTCGCTCAGTCGTGTCCGACTCCCAGCGACCCCATGGACTGCAGCCCACCAGGCTCCTCTGCCCATGGGATTTTCCAGGCAAGAGCACTGGAGTGGGGTGCCGTTGCCTTCTCCGATACTAAACCCCCACCTACACTCATATCTTTCTGAAAGTACATTTATTGGTTGATTTTCCCACTGGGTAAAAGGCACTTCATATTTCGTATTATTTTTCAGCCCTACAATAAAGAAGAAGGTCAAGAATCAAGTGAAGAAGGCAGTGAAGAGGATACAGAGGTGGGGGATGGAACAGCAGAGGGAGCAGAAGTCAAGCAGAGGTAAAAGGGGGTGGGGGACTGAAAGCACGTTCACGGGTGCTTCGTTTGTTTATCTTTACTGTTATAAATAATGGAAGAATTTCTTGAAATGGAAACAACTTATAGTTTGGGAGCTTTTTCATTAGCATTTGCTTAAAGGTCATTACAGCTTTAACTTTGTGGTTACTTTGAGCAGTGATATTATTCTTAGTTTCACGTAGGCAGTGTTAGATTGTCAGAAGATACAATGATATAGTTTGTTCTTTGATTAATGAAGTTCTCTGATTGAGTGAGGAGAAGGCAAGGGCACCCCACTCCAGTCCTCTTGCCTGGAAAATCCCATGGACGGAGGAGCCTGGTAGGCTGCAGTCCATGGGGTCGCTGGGAGTCGGACATGACTGAGCGACTTCACTTTCACTTTTCACTTTCATGCATTGGAGAAGGAAATGGCAACCCACTCCAGTGTTCTTGCCTGGAGAATCCCAGGGACAGGGGAGCCTGGTGGGCTGCCGTCTATGGGGTTGCAGAGTCGGACACGACTGGAGCGACTTAGCAGCAGCAGCAGCAGCAGCAGGGGTTTAGTATATGACAGAAGTATCAAAAATCAGCGGATAAAAGCTCAAATGATGATGTCATTATTTGAAAAAAGTACAAGGATAAAGGTAGAGAACAAGTTTACTCAACATAAGTGCCAGATGGAACTGATTCAAATGTAAAAAAGGAAGAAAAGATATAAATAAAAGAACTACAGAAGTGTTAGAAGAAAATAATCTTGAGANCGGAGGGAGCAGAAGTCAAGCAGAGGTAAAAGGGGGTGGGGGGACTGAAAGCACGTTCACGGGTGCTTCGTTTGTTTATCTTTACTGTTATGAATAATGGAAGAATTTCTTGAAATGGAAACAACTTATAGTTTGGGAGCTTTTTCATTAGCACTTGCTTAAAGGTCATTACAGCTTTAACTTTGTGGTTACTTTAAGCAGTGATATTATTCTTAGTTTCACGTAGGCAGTGTTAGATTGTCAGAAGATACAATGATATAGTTTGTTCTTTGATTAATGAGGTTCTCTGATTGAGTGAGGAGAAGGCAAGGGCACCCCACTCCAGTCCTCTTGCCTGGAAAATCCCATGGACGGAGGAGCCTGGTAGGCTGCAGTCCATGGGGTTGCTGGGAGTGGGACACAACTGAGCGACTTCCCTTTCACTTTTCACTTTCATGCATTGGAGAAGGAAATGACAACCCACTCCAGTGTTCTTGCTTGGAGAATCCCAGGGACAGGGGAGCCTGGTGGGCTGCCGTCTCTGGGGTCGCACAGAGTCGGACACGACTGAAGCGACTTAGCAGCAGCAGCAGCTGATTGAGTGAACAGGCATAAACTTTCTGTGCACTCACCTACCTACTCTGTCTCCCTAGACCCGATTCTCACTGGAGTGCTGTCCGGAAAGCCATCTCAGAGGTTGGTGTCTCCTGTCTTATTAATGGGGCTTCCCCGGTGGCTCAGTGGTAATCTGCCTGCAATGCGGGAGACGTGTGTTCTGTCCCTGGGTTAGGATGATCCTCTGGAGGAGGGCATGGCAACCCACTCCGGTATTCTTGCCTGGAGAATCCCATGGACAGAGGAGCCTGGCGGACTGTGGTCCATAGGGTGATAAAGAGTCGGACACGACCGAGCAACTAACACTTGCCCTTTTCACTTCATCTTATTAATAACGTCTCATTTTGTTACCTAATAGTTCTGATAAGAGTTCAGATTCAAAACAACTTTAAATGAAAGCATTGGATCTTAAGTGGGTACAGGGCCTGGAATGCACAGAACATGAAAACGTACCTCTGGTTTAGTAAGTCTGTACTCTGAGGAACATTTCCCATTTGGTCTTTTCTGTTCAGAAGAGTAGATTTGAGGGCTTGGAAATGTCTCACTTTGATTCTGCTTGAATTTTCTGTCATTTGGGTAAAGACAATTGTTAAATTTTAGTTTTGTAACATTTAAAAATTCCAAAAAGCTCAAAAAAGTAAGAAACTACCCATAATCCTGTCGTTTAAAAAGTTACATAATGAAATGAAACTCCACTCCTTTCATAAGTAATCACCACTAACCATTTAGTCAATGTATCCTTTCTGGGATTTTAACTTTATTTATTGTTTATGGACATGGGTGCACGTGTATGTATGTTATGTATATATACACACACACACAAAGCCATTCACTCTTCAGTGCACGTCAGTTCATGGTGTCAGCCCATCTGTGACATGGCACACTCCCTTGTGGGGCGGGACAGGCCGTTTTGACAGGGACCACGCAGAAGCAGCCAGTCTAAAGCACAGAGCTCGGCGCCTAGATCACTGCATGGGGCTTGGGAAAGGCCGTCCTTGGGAAAGGCCAGTTATCAGCGATGGCATCTTCTCATAATTGGGGGTTAAACTGCTGTATTCTTCCACTAAAGTCTGGACATTTGTGTTTTCGTTTTGGGAGTTGCTATAGTGATAAAGAGAGTATTCTAGAGGTGAGAAAACCTGAATGAAAGCAAGCAAGTCAATTTTGTTTTGCTCTTTTCAGCAGATAAACACCGTCGACGTGCTAACCGCGATGGGAGCTATTCCTGCCGGGTTCAGGCCTTCCACCCTCTTCCAGCTCCTGGAGGAAGGTAGCAGGTGTCCATCACCCAGCACAGACTTAGTGAAGCCGGCATGGTTTACATCTAACTTTTCTGGCACAGCCAGAGAAGGTTGTTGATAAAGATGTTGGATCCCACATCTCTTGGATGCTCATCTTGCCCCTCATCTTGCCTGTGACTGGAGGAGGGAGCCTGATCCTATCAGACGCCAAGCCCCCTTTCATTTATTCTGGAAGCAGGACTCTCAGCCATCACCCCTTTCCTGTGCTGCTCTCCCCTCCCCCACCGGCTCATTGCCTCACAGTAGTCCTGGCACCAGCCCCCCTCAGCCCTATCCCACTCTAGCGGAACCCTCCCTTTCTCTGCTTTTCTTCACATCAAGACTTTTCCCAAGAGTCATCTCTATTCACTGTTTCTATTTTCTTATTCATTCTTGGATTGCCCTGTACTTGTCACCATTTGTTCGTAAGCTCATTTTATTTTATTTTAAAATATTTATTCATTTATTTGGCTGTACCAGGTCTTAGTTGCAGCATACAGGATCTTTGATTTTCATTACAACATGCAAGATCTTTTTCACTTCGACACGTGAGACGTTCAGTAGCAGGATTCAGGGTCTAGTTCCCTGAGCAGGGATTGAATGCAAACTTCCCGCATTGGAAATTTGGAGTCTTAGCTCATTTTAAAGAGCAGCGATTTTGGGGAGAGGCTCACCTGTATTCTCTGAGTTGTTATCTATGTAGGGACTGCTTTGAGGCTCCTCTGTTGGGAGGCTGTCCCCAGGGCCCCCTCAGTGGCCACCTCCTCATGCTTCTGTCTCGGGATAAAACACCACCTTCCCAGAGACACCTTCCTTGTAGGTTCTCCTACGCTCATCCATGTCAGTACCCTGTGTAGGTCTAAGTCAGCTTATAATTATCTTATGTAGTCTTTTGCCTACTCATTTTTCTTAATTACTTTGGTCCGCTGAGCTGTAAGCTCAGGGGGGCAGGGGACGTATTTCTCTGATTGACGTTTGTGTTTCCAGTTCCTAGCAGACTGGTTGTTGTTGTTCAGTTTCTAAGTCATGGCTGACTCTTTGCAATCCCCTGGACCACAGCATGCCAAGGCTCTCCTTTCCTTCACTGTCTCCTGGAATTTGCTCAGATTCATGTCCATTGAGTCAGTGGGTATTGCTATCCAACCGTCTCATCCTCTGTCACTCCCTTCTCTTGCCTTCAATCTTTCCCAGCATCAGGGTCTTTATCGGCAAATCAGCTCTTCGTGTCAGTTGGGCAATGTACTGGGGCTTCAGCTTCAGCATCAGTCCTTCCAATGAATATTCAGGGTTGATTTCCTTTAGGATGGACTGGTTTGATCTCCTTGCTGTTAAGGGACTCTCTGAGGAATAGATTTTGTAATAAGTATTCATGACTAAATTATGGGAAAACAGCATTAAAATACTTTTATGTAAAGAAGTAAAATTAATGATGATACACTTTTTCTAGAATGTCCAAAAAGTGGTTACAGATTTTCTGCATTTTACGAAAATATTTGAGGGGGTCATCTTCATCAGGGGGCATGTCACCAGCCTGACAGTCTTTAAGGCCTTTCCTAAAGCCGCTTAAGATCAGCTCTTACGTGCTTCCATCTTTTCGTTTCCTGCTGTTGTTCTTATCTCTGCTGGTATGTCTGTCTTAGGAAGCAAGTTTCTAGCAGACGGCATGCATGGTATTTTCAATCTCTGTTTCCTAAGTTTGTACTGTAACATCATGGATTTGGGGTTTTGAACTTCATTCATTCTTTGTAAGAATATAAAGGAAAAATTGTTTTTGCAGGGAATCAATTTCGAGCAAGTTACTTCTTACAGCCAGAGCTCACACCTTCCCAACTGGCCTTCAGAGATCTAATGTGGGATGCAAAAACCGGCTCTGTAAGTATGCTTACTCTTTACAAAAGGTGCTCGGAAAGTGAATTTGTCTCCTAAATCATAAAAGCAGACCTTCCCCGTAACTGATTGTTCTTGCAGATCAGGTCAAGGCCGAGCCGTGTCTCCTTGATTCTGACTCTCTGGAGCTGCAAGGTGATTCCTCTTCCAGGGGTGAGCATCCAAGTTCTGAGCAGACATGTGCGCCTCTGTCTGTTTGACGGCAGTGAGGTGAGCTTTCTGGGGAGTCCAACTAGTTCCCGCCACATGCATTTTTTAATTTAATATTTTTTAACACCAAAAGCATTTTGTAGTGGGATATAGCTGATTAACAATGTTGTGGTAGTTTCAAATGAACAGTGAAGGAACTCAGCCATGCATATACATGTACCCATTCTCCTCTAAACCCCCCTCCCTCCCAACCACATATTAAATGCATGTTGCGTAGGATCTGTCTGTCTCTCTCTCAGTCTCTCTCTGTGTGTATAAGTATCTAGATAAAATAATGTGTAGTGTTAGTGTTAGTTGCTCAGTTGTGTCTAACTCTTTGCTACCTCATGGACTGTAGCCTGCCAGGCTCCTCTGTCCTTGGGATTTCCCAGGCAAGAATATTAGAGCGGGTTGCCATTGCTTTCTCCAGGGGATCTTCCCAACCCAGGAATCAGACCCAGGTCTCCTGCACTGTAGGCAGATTCTTTATCATCTGAGCTACCGGGGAAGCCCCAAATACTGTATGGTAGCATGCAAACAGCAAGGGTTCTGATGATACAGGTCTGTTAACTCCAGGCTCTTTCGCTGGCTAAATGTATGACGTTTATATATCACAGTTAGCTCCCGTGAGCCATAGATTTTCACTTACAAAAAGGTACTGATGCCTACCTCCTAGTACTATACACGGTTCAGGTTTTAAGTATAGAGGATCGCATTTTGAAACGTTGGTTTACTTACGGCCGTGCTGGACTTTTGTTGCTGCGCTGGGCTTTCCCTAGCTGAGGCCAGGGGGGCTACTCTCTAGCTGTGGTGTGCAGGCTGCTTCTTGCAGCAGTTTCTCTGTTGCAGAGCGTGGGCTCTGGAGCCCGAGGGCTGCAGCAGTTGTGGCCCTCTGGCTTAGCTGCTCTGCCGCATGCAGAATCTTCCTGGAGCAGGGATCAAAGTCGTGTCCCCTGTAGTGGCAGGTGGATTCTTAACCACTGGACCGCCAGGGAAGGCTGAGTATTGTGTTTCTGACAGGTGTGCACACCTGTGTAACCAGCATTCCAGTCAACCTGTGGAGCATTACCATCACCTGACAGTTTCCTTGTGTCCTTTTCCACCCCCTTTCTTTCTAATTCCTAAGAGAATATTTTCCACCCACTACCAACCAAAGAATTTGAATGACTCTTAGTTAATTGATTTGTTTAGGAGATACAGCTAAAACAATGCTGAGATGGAAATTTATGACTGAATATACTAGGCAAGAAGAAAAATTTTAAATCAGTGATCTAAGCTCGAACTCAAGAGCCTAGAAGAGTGAGTGAAACCTGAAGAAAGTAGAATGGAGGAACCAGTAAAGAGTAGAAACTAATGAAATAGAAAGCAAAAGAGAAAGTCAGAAAAGGCAAAGTTTATTCTTTAACAAGATTAATAAAATTGAGAGATGCCTAGTGAGACTGATCAAGAAATTTTAAAAAGAGAGACTTCCTTGGTGGTCCATTGGTTAAGGCTTCACCTTCCAATGTGGGGGGCATAGGTTTGGTCTCTAGTTGGGGAACCAGGATCCCACATGCCTTAGTGGGACCAAAAATAAATAAATAATTAAAAAAAAATAAATTTTAAAAAGAGAGAAAGAAAGAAAACAAATGATTGTTGCCAAAACTCAGCCTCTGTTCACTGGTGCCTAACAGAAACACAGAAACAGAGTTTGGGGTGAAGTAGAAAAGAGTAGCTTTTATTGCTTTGCCAGGCAAAGGGCTCCATAGCTGGCAAAGGCCCTCAAACTGTGTCCCACCCTGGAGGTGAGGTAGTGAAGAGGGGCAGTGAGAAGTCTTACAGTGTTAGAGGAGCACGGCGTGGCCAGCTCGTGGACTGCAGCCCGCCAGACTCTTCTGTCCATGGGACTCTCCAGGCAAGAATACTGAAGCAGGTTGCCATGCCCTCCTCCAGGGGATCTTACCCACCCAGGGATCAAACCCAGGTCTCTTGTGTCTCCTGCATTGGCAAGTGGGTTCTTTACCACTAGTGCCACCTGGGAAGCCTGAAAGAAGAGAAGGGCGATATTATAAATAACTTTATGGCAGTAAATTTGATAACATCGCTAAACAGAGGAATTCGTCAAAAACCACAATTTAATGAAAGTGACCTGAGAAGAACTAGAACAATTTGAATAACCGCTGTTAAAGATATTGAAACTGAAATTAAAACTCTTCCAGTTGAAGAAACTCCAGAACCCAGATGGCTTCACTGGTGGTTTCCGCTGAACATTTAAGGAAGAAATAATACCACTAGTGCACAAACCCTTCCAGAGAACAGATGAAGAGGGGATGCTTCCCATCCTGTTGCATGAGGCCAGGAAGAACTTGCTACCAAAATAAGACAACACGTTACAAAACAGAAAAGTTACAAGACCAGTACTCCTCACGAGTATAATGAGCTAAAATCCTAAACAAAATGTGAGTGAACTGAACCTGATTGATGGTTATCCAGCTCAAATCTGTAATACTCTTCTCTGCTCTTCTGTTGACGTTAGTTACCATCGTTAGCATGCAGCTCTCCCTTGAAGTACAGGCGCATGTGCGTGCTCAGGCATGGAGACCCTTAGCGACCCCAAGGACTGTGCCCTGCCAGGCTTTTCTGTCCATGGGATTTTCCAGGCAAGAATACTGGAATGGGTTGCCATTATCCTACTCCAGGGCACCTTCCCAGCCCAGGGATCGAACGTGTGTCTCTTGAACCTCCTGCATTGGCAGGAGGATTCTTAAACCACTGCACCACCTGGGAAGATAAAAAAGGACAATATATCATGATTAATTGGGATTATTCCAGGAATTCAAAGGTACCTTCCTGTGTAGCGAGTATTTAACATTTGAGAGTAGATCATTGTAATTTGCCATATTAACATAACTAAAGAAAAAAAAAAACATGTGATCATTCAATAGACACGGAAAAAGCATTTGACAAACATTAACACCCATTTATGATTCTTTAAAAAGTTCTCATCAAATTAAGAACAGAAGGGAACTTCAGGTTGGTAAAGGCCAACAGTTCAGTTCAGTTGCTCAGTCGTGTCTGACTCTTTGTGACCCCATGGACTGCAGCACACCAGGCCTCCCTGTTCATCACCAATGCCCAGAGCTTCCTCAAACTTATGTCCATTGAGTCAGTGATGCCATCGAACCATCTCACCCTCTGTCGTCCCCTCATCCTCCCACCTTCAATCTTTCCCAGCATCAGGGTCTTTTCAAATGAGTCAGCTCTTCGCATCCGGTAGCCAAAGTTTTGGAGTTTCAGCTTCAACATCAGTCCTGTCAGTGAATATTCAAGACTGATTTCCTTTAGGATGGACTGGTTGGATCTCCTTGCAGTCCAAGGGACTCTCAAGAGTCTTCTCCAACACCACAGTTCAAAAGCATCAGTTCTTCGGCACTAATCCATCTTTATAATCCAACTCTCACATCCNTATCCTACTCCAGGGCACCTTCCCAGCCCAGGGATCGAACGTGTGTCTCTTGAACCTCCTGCATTGGCAGGAGGATTCTTAAACCACTGCACCACCTGGGAAGATAAAAAAGGACAATATATCATGATTAATTGGGATTATTCCAGGAATTCAAAGGTACCTTCCTGTGTAGCGAGTATTTAACATTTGAGAGTAGATCATTGTAATTTGCCATATTAACATAACTAAAGAAAAAAAAAAACATGTGATCATTCAATAGACACGGAAAAAGCATTTGACAAACATTAACACCCATTTATGATTCTTTAAAAAGTTCTCATCAAATTAAGAACAGAAGGGAACTTCAGGTTGGTAAAGGCCAACAGTTCAGTTCAGTTGCTCAGTCGTGTCTGACTCTTTGTGACCCCATGGACTGCAGCACACCAGGCCTCCCTGTTCATCACCAATGCCCAGAGCTTCCTCAAACTTATGTCCATTGAGTCAGTGATGCCATCGAACCATCTCACCCTCTGTCGTCCCCTCATCCTCCCACCTTCAATCTTTCCCAGCATCAGGGTCTTTTCAAATGAGTCAGCTCTTCGCATCCGGTAGCCAAAGTTTTGGAGTTTCAGCTTCAACATCAGTCCTGTCAGTGAATATTCAAGACTGATTTCCTTTAGGATGGACTGGTTGGATCTCCTTGCAGTCCAAGGGACTCTCAAGAGTCTTCTCCAACACCACAGTTCAAAAGCATCAGTTCTTCGGCACTAATCCATCTTTATAATCCAACTCTCACATCCATACATGACCACTGGAAAAACCATAGCCTTGACTAGATGGACCTTTGTTGGCAAAGTAATGTCTCTGCTTTTTAATATGCTGTCTAGGTTGGTCATAACTTTTCTTCCAAGGAGCAAGGGTCTTTTAATTTCATGGCTGCAGTCACCATCTGCAGTGATTTTGGAGCCCAAAATAGGTGTCTCATGTTTCCACTGTTTCCCCATCTATTTGCCATGAAGTGATGGGACCAGATGCCATGATCTTTGTTTTCTGAATGTTGAGCTTTAAGCCAACTTTTTCACTCTCCTCTTTAACTTTGATCAAGATGTTCTTTAGTTCTTCGCTTTCTGCCCAAAGGGTGGTGTCATCTGCGTATCTGAGGTTATTGATATTTCTCCTGGTAGTCTTGATTCCAGCTTGTGCTTCATCCAGTCCAGCATTTCTCATGATGTACTCTGCATAGAAGTTAAATAAGCAGGGTGACAATATACAGCATTTCCAAATACAGATTTGGAACCAGTCTGATGTTCCATGTTCAATTCTAACTGTTGCTATCTTGACCTGCATACAGATTTTACAGGAGGCAGGTAAAGTGGTCTGGTATTCCCATCTCTTTAAGAATTTTCCACAGTTTATTGTGATCCACACAGTCAAAAGCTTTGACATAGTCAATAAAACAGAAGTAGATGTTTTTCTGGAACTCTCTTGCTTTTTCAATGATCCAGTGGATATTGGCAATTTGATCTCTGGTTCCTGTCCCGTTTCTAAATCCAGCGTGAACACCTGGAAGTTCACGGTTCACGTCCTGTTGAAGCCTGGCTTAGATAATTTTGAGCATTACTTTGCTAGCGTGTGAGATGAGTGCAATTGTGCAGTAGTTTGAGCATTCTTTGGCATTGCCTTTCTTTGGGATTGGAATGAAAACTGACCTTTTCCAGTCCTGCGGCCACTGCTGAGTTTTCCAAATGTGTTGGCATATTGAGCGCAGCACTTTCATAACATCATCTTTTAGATTTGAAATAGCTCTGCTGGTATTCCATCATCTCCACTAGCTTTGTTTATGGCGATGCTTCCTAAGGCCCACTTGACATTGCATTCCAGGATGTCTGGTTCTAGTTGAGTGATCACACCATCGTGGTTATCTGGGTCATGAAGATTTTTTTTGTATAGTTCTTCTGTGTATTCTTGCCACCTCTTCTTAACATCTTCTGCTTCTGTTAGGTCCATACCATTTCTGACCTTTATTGAGCCCATCTTTGCATGAAATGTTCCCTTGGTATCACTAGTTTTCTTGAAAAGATCTCTAGTCTTTCCCATTCTATTGTTTTCCTCTATTTCTTTGCACTGATCACAGGAAAGCTTTCTTATCTCTCCTTGCTATTCTTTGGAACTCTGCATTCCAGTGGGTATATCTTTCCTCTTCTCCTTTGCATTTCACTTCTTTTCTTTTCTCAGCTACTTGTAATGCCTCCTGAGACAACCATTTTGACTTTTTTCATTTCTTTTTCTTGGGGATGGTCTTGATTCCTGCCTCCTGTACAGTGTCACAAACCTCCGTCCATAGTTCTTCAGGCACTCTCTCTATCAGATCTAACCCCTTGAATCTATTTGTTACTTCTACTGTATAATCATAAGGGATTTGATTTAGGTCATACCTGAATGGTCTAGTGGTTTTCCCTACTTTCTTCAATTTAAGTCTGAACTTGGCAATAAGGAGTTCATGATCTAAGCCACAGTCAGCTCCTGGCCTTGTTTTTGCTGGCTGTATAGAGCTTCTCCATCTTTGGCTGCAAAGAATATAATCAATCTGATTTTGGTGTTGACCATCTGGTGATGTCCACGTGTAGAGTCTTCTCTTGTGTTGTTGGAAGAGTGTGTTTGCTATGACTAGAGCGTTCTCTTGGCAAAACTCTATTAGCCTTTACCCTGCTTCATTCTGTTCTCCAAGGCCAAATTTACCTGTTACTCCAGGTATTTCTTGACTTCCTACTTTTGTATTCCAGTCCCCTAGAATGAAAAGGACATCTTTTTTAGGTGTCAGTTCTAGAAGGTGGTGTAGGTCTTCACAAAACCATTCAACTTCAGCTTCTTCAGCATTCCTGGTCGGGGCATAGACTTGGATTACTGTGGTATTGAATGGTTTGCCTTGGAAACAAACACAGATCATTCTGTCATTTTTGAGATTGCATTCTAGTACTGCATTTTAGACTCTTTTCTTGACTCTGATGGCTACTCCATTTCTTCTAAGGGATTCTTGCCCACAGTAGTAAATATAAAGGTCATGTGAGTTGAAGGGCAACAAGAGAAAACTGAAGCAAAGCTATCATCATAGTTAATGTAAAATACTGAACCCCATCTGCTACAGTCAGTAACAATTCAGAGATACCCAAGAAATAAGAAGATAGCTTAGGTTTTTTTTTAATTGACAAAAGACTTGAGCAAGCACTTAAAAAAAGAAAATATGACAGGCCAACAGGCATGTAAAAAGATACTGAGCACATAATAAGTCGTCTGTGAAATGCAAATGAAAACCAGAGTGAAAGAGATCCAACTATAGACTAAGAAGCCGCCTTAAACATAACAATACAGGCAGCTTCAAAGTTGAAGAGTAGAGAAAGACACGCCATGCAAAAGATGTTAATATCAGACAAAGGATACTTCAGAACAGGGAACATTATTGGGAATAAAGTGGTACGTTACACGATAGGGTGGACCATTCAGCAAGAAGATGCAACAGTCCTCAATGTGTATACCCTCCACATCAGAGCTTCAAAATACATGCGGTAGAAATGGATAGAACTAAAGGGAGAAATGGGCAAAGCCGTACTTATAATTACAGACTTTAATACTTCTCTCTATAATACTGTAACAGAACAGGAGATTGACCACCATATCGTGACACAGCTTCCAAATGGTCTACTGGGGTCCCTCTGGCCAGCCCTCCAATCCGTCTCCAGGGAGGAGCTGATGCTGAAGCTCCAGTACTTCGGCCACCTGATGCAAAGAGCCAACTCAATGGAAAAAACCGTGATGCTGGGAAAGATTGAAGGCAAAAGAAGGGGGCGGCAGAGGATGATATGGTTAGATAGCATCACTGACTCAATGGACATGAATCTGAACAAATTCTGGGAGATAGTGATGGACAGGGGAGGCTCGGCATTACTTCATTCCTTTTTGATGGTTGAGTAATATTCTGTTGTGTATATGTATCACATCTTCCTTATCCGTTCCTTTGTTGGTGGGGCTTTCCCTGTGGCTCACTGGTAAATCATCTGCCTGCAATACAGGAAATGCAGGAGGACTGGGTTCAATCCCTGGGCTGGGAAGATCCCCTGGAAGAGGGCATGGCTACCCACTCTAATATTCTTGCCAGGAAAATCCCGTGGACAGAGGAGCCTGGTGGGCTGCAGTCCCTGGGGCTACGGACAGCAGGCCGTAACTGAGAGACAGCACTGTCATGGGCATCCAGGTTGCTTCCGTGTCCTGGCTATTGTAAACAGCGCTGCAGTGAGCACTGGGGTGCACGCATGTTTTCAGATCATGTTTTTCTCTGGATATATCCCAGGGGTGGGATTGCAGGGCCATATGGTAGCTCTGTTTTTAGTTTTAAGGAACCTCTATTATGGCAGAAAGTGAAGAGGAACTAAAAAGCCTCTTGATGAAAGTGAAAGAGGAGAGTGAGAAAGTTGGCTTAAAGCTCAACATTCAGAAAACGAAGATCATGGCATCCGGTCCCATCACTTCATGGCAAATAGATGGGGAAACAGTGGAAACAGTGTCAGACTTTATTTTTGGGGGCTCCAAAATCACTGCAGATGGTGACTGCAGCCATGAAATTAAAAGACGCTTACTCCTTGGAAGAAAAGTTATGACCAACCTAGATAGCATATTCAAAAGCAGAGACATTATTATGCCAACAAAGGTCCGTCTAGTCAAGGCTATGGTTTTTCCAGTGGTCATGTATGGATGTGAGAGTTGGACTGTGAAGAAAGCTGCCTGCTGAAGAATTGATGCTTTTGAACTTTGGTGTTGGAGAAGACTCTTGAGAGTCCCTTGGACTGCAAGGAAGTCCAGCCAGTCCATTCTGAAGGAGATCAGCGGGATTTCTTTGGAGGGAATGATGCTGAAGCTGAAACTCCAGTACTTTGGCCACCTCATGCGAAGAGTTGACTCATTGGAAAAGACTCTGATGCTGGGAGGGATTGGGGGTAGGAGGAGAAGGGGACGACAGAGGATGGGATGGCTGGATGGCATCACTGACTCGATGGACGTGAGTCTGAGTGGACTCCGGGAGTTGGTGATGGACAGGGAGGCCTGGCGTGCTGCGATTCATGGGGTCGCAAAGAGTTGGACATGACTGAGCGACTGAACTGAACTGAACTGATACTGTTCTCCATAGTGGCTGCACCAATTTACATTTCCACCAACTGTGTAGGAGGTTCCCTTCTCTCCACACTCTCTCCAGCATTTATTGGGCTTCCTAGGCAACGCAGTGGTGAAAAATCCACCTGTCAGAGCAGGAGACTCATGAGACGTGGGTTGGATCCCTGGGTGTGGAAAATCCCCTGGAGCAGGGCATGGAAACCCATCCAGTATTCTTACCTGGGAAATCCCATGGACAGAGGAGCCTGGTGGGCCCCAGGCCAAGGGGCTGCAGAGAGTCAGACACGAGCACACACACCTCAGCTCAGAGTATACTCACAGCACAAGGAAAGTGCCTTTGCTTCATCTGAACCGCACAAATCCACTGCCATGAGGAACCACTAGGTGTCATCAGTGTTCAAGAGGAGATGAACCGCTTTCTTCTAAGATCTGGTTCCATACTTTTTGCACTCTCTCTCGCTGTTCTTACACATGACAACATAAAATAAAGATTGGAATTTTATTTTGACTAATATATCAAAATCATAGAAGTTATTTTATATAAAAATAATAGAGGTTGGTTTATGAAGCAAATTTATGTCAGATTTTCCAAATCATGGAGTTAGAGAACGCATTTAATAGTTACATGCTCATTCTATTTATTTGGGCTTCCCTGGCAGCTGATAAAGAATTTGTCTCCAATGTGGGAGACCCAGGTTTTATCCCTGGGTTGGGAAGATCCCTTGGGGAAAGGAATGGCTACCCACTTGAGTATTCTTGCCTGGAGAATCTATTTACTTAAGAATACTTGTTTAGTAAATTTAAGCCAAGTCACAAATAGAAAGCACGGCTTCCAAAAATGACTAAATAAGCTCCTCTCCAAATAACTAACCTAGTGATAACAGCTGTAAATTTTGGGTAATATACAAAAAGCCACTCCCTCAAGTCTCTGACAAGCATCCCAAACCAGGTGGATCCTGGAGGGGAATCTTAACTCTTGAGTCTGCTGTTTTATTGTTTCCCTTCCTTCCCTTTCTTTTTCATTCCTCTGTTTTCTTTCTTCTGTCTTGCTGTATGTTACTTAAACATGTTTTTAGAACTCCATTCTGAAGTGCCTGCCGTGTGATTGAGTGGCTCTCTTTGTACAGCTTTTTCAGTAGTTGAACTAAAATAAGTAGGTCTTATTGTATATCTGCATGCCTTCCCCCAGTCTGCTTGTCAACATCCCAGTTCAAGTGATCAGGAGAAACTTTAACCCTCTCACTGCTTATAATTATCTTAAGAATTTGCTCTGCATGCATTGAGAACCGCATCACACAGTATGATAATTTTGCCCCAACCATTAAGCTTCTCTCCAGTTGCAGAGAGCAAGGGCTACTCGTTGCCGTGTGCGGGCTGCTCGTCGCGGTGGCTCCTCTCGTTGCAGAGCAGGACTCTGGGCTGCGGGGCCCTCAGCAGTGTCCTCACGTGGGCGCAGCACTCTCGGCCCCGGCCTCTGAAGCTCAGGCTCAGTAGTTGTGGCACGTGGGCTTAGTGGGATTTTCTGGGATCAGGGACTGAACCGTGTCTCCTGCATTGGCGGGCAGATTCTTTACTGCTGAGCCTCTAGGGAAGCCCTACCCTTGTTTTCACTCTTGCCATTGTTCTTCCTTCCTTCCTCCTGATAGTCAGAGATTCCTTCTTTTACCATGTTCTGTTCTATTTAGAGAACTTCCTTTAGCCATTCTTTTAGGGTAGGTCTGCTGGCTGTAGATTCTCTTAGTTTTTCTTTATCTGAGAAAGCCTGCTTTCCCTTTATTCGTGGTGGATATTTTCACTAGATACAGAACTCTAGGTTGGCAGTTCTTTTCTTTAAGCACTTAAAAAATATTCTTCCGCTTCATTGGAGCTGACTTTACCCTTAGGGGTGAATCTCGGTGGTGTTCCTCTCTCACTGCTTTCAGGATATTGTGTTTAGTTTTTAGAAGTTTAGATACTTTGTCATGGATTTCTTGGACTTATGCTGTTTGGGGCTTTCTCAGCTTCTGAAACTGTAGGCTTATGTCTTTTGCCAGATTTGGGGATTTTTCAGCCGTTATTTTCTCAAATGCTTTTCCAGCTGTAAACTCCCTTCCCTTCTGGGACTCGGATGGCATGAACATTAGATCTTTTGTTATAATCTCATAGGTTCCTGAGGCTGTGACCATTTTCTTTCCATCTATTCTGTTCAGTTGTTCAGACTGTGTGATTTCTGTTTGCCTGTCTTCAAGCTCACTGATTCTCTTCTCTCTTTTCTATTCTGTGGCTGAGTCGATTCAGTGACTTGTGTAGGTGTGTGTGTGTGTGTGTGTCTGTTTTCAGACTTGGGGTTCTTTGGTGGCTCAGACAGTTAAGAATCTACTTGCAATACAGGAGACCCAGGTTGGGTCAGGAAGATCCCCTGGAGAAGGAAATGGCGACCTACTCCAGTGTTCTTGCCTGAAGAATCCCATGGATAGAGGAGCCTCCTGGGCTACAGTCCCTGGGGCTGCAAAGAGTCAGACACGACTGAGTGACTAACACAAACTTGCTCCTCAGGGAAGCCCTGCCAGGCTTACCTTCTCCCATCCTTCTCCCTTGTGTCCCTCCACTGGGCCCTGCCCCGCCCAGTCATCCAGATCTTCAGCCCAACATATTCCTTTTTGTGAAGATGTGGGATGGTCTCAGCGATGGGACACAGGGCACAGCCCATGGGGCCACACTTCAGCCTGCCGGTTACCCAAAGCCCCATGGACCCACCCTCACCCCATCCCATTCCAAGAGCATTCACATGTTCCCTTTTGTTAGTCATTTAAAAAGTTATGTATGTAGTTGATGTAAAAACAAAAAAAAGAAATACAGACTCGCCCAAAGAAGAAAGATACCCACCTTTCCCTCTGCTCCGCTGTTCACTGTTTGGAGCATGGAGGTGGTGAAGTTCCAACAGTATGATTCCAAACGGGAAAATCTCATTTCAGGTTCTGAGCAACATTCACACAGTCAGGGCCACGTGGCAACCTAAGAAGCCCCAAACATGGACCTTTTCTCCCCAGGTAAGGAATCTGCTGAGTGAATTGAGTGAAACGTGAGTTTCTTTTACCCATTAAGTATTATGCAATTGGTTTCTAAGGTAAGATTATCAACATGTATTTGGTAATACACTTCGGTGTATTTGGTGTTGCTGGAGAAGACTCTTGAGAGTCCCTTGGACAGCAAGGAGATCAACAGCCAATCCTAAAGGAAATCAACCCTTAATATTCATTGGAAGGACTGATGCTGAAATTAAAGCTCTAGTACTTTGGCCACCTGATGCGAAGAGCTGACTCTTTGGAAAAGACCCTGATGCTGGGGGCAGGAGGAGAAGGAGGTGACAGAGGATAAGATGGTTGCATGGCATCACTGACTCAATGGACATGAGTTTGAGCAAACTCCGGGAGATAGTGAAGAACAGGGAAACCTGGCGTGCTGCCAGGTCACAACTGAGTGACTGAAAAGAACAATAAATTCCTGAAATTACGTATTTTTATCTAACACAGAATATATGGTGCCAGGTTTGAACCTTTAGATTGTTTAATGTTCTCTGAGGACTTTGATAAAAATCACTCATGTTTCTGCCTCACCAAAGTTACCATGCCTATGAATCATCTCATTCAATGAATCACAAGGTTCAATTTTAGAAAATTCTGTCTGATGGAAAATGAAAACAAAAAGAGAAACCTTAAAAGAGACTCTTAGCATTTCTTAAGAAGTGTTGTTTTTTTTTTGTTTTTTTAAATGCAGTCTCCAGCTGTGCTCAGGAGAGCTGTGCTTTCTACAGATAAACTCATGGGTGACGGCTAGGGAGCCGATCATCCCTTGACATCCAGGGACTGTCAAGATTGAGACAAAGACAGGAATGAGGTTAAGTGGCTTCAAGCCACTGAGTCAGTGTCATATAGATGCTGGGGAGATGAAGATGTCTTTATGTTCTTTTAATAATATTAGTTGCCTATAGTTCTGTTTACTTTTTGCCACCTCCAGTCTCATTGCTTCCTTCCCACGGTTCACTCCCTTGCGTCGCTGACCCCAAGAACCCTTCGTTAAACTTCTGTTGCATCAGAGACCTCACAGCAAGGCAGAGGCTCGCCACGTGGGCACAGCACGGGGAGGAGCCCGGCCACCTCACCTGTGGGCTGCACAGGCCCACGCTTGTCCACAGCACCACCCGCCCAAGTCCAGTGTGATCTTTTTTTTTTTTTTAATGTGAACCATTTTAAAGTCTTTATTGAATTTGTGACAACATTGCTTCTGTTTTTTGTTTTGGTTTCTCATCGAGAGGCATGTGGCTCTGAGCTGCCCGACCAAGGATTAAACCCACACCCCCTGCATGGGAAGGTGAAGTCTTAACCCTCTGCACCACCGGAGAAGTCCTCCAGTTTGGTCTTTTAAGCATCCTTCCGCATTCATTTTGGCCCAACAACTTTTCTAATGTTCTCCTGGATATAAAGATGAACTGATGGAAGGGATAACTAGTACGTATAGGTTCCTTTGTGAGTGAAATTAACCGTCCGTCCTTTAGGTGTGAGGCATGCTTCCTGGACACTGTGGGAGCTTCTGTGTTGGTGCAGAAGAGACAGACATATATACACCGCCAATATCCTCTGTGTGTGGCGCTCTGACCGCGAGCTGGGCACCGAGGCAGCCACTAGGTGCAACTTCTCACTAAATCCTTGGAGTCACTCCATGCAGTGGGTGCTATTGGCAGCTATGATGTAGGCAGAGTGTAATGGTTGTGGGGCTCCTGGTACTGTGGAACCATAGAGAAGCAGGTTTTATAGAAGAGAAACTGATCTTGAAGGATGTGTGGGATTTTATAGGCAAGGAAGAGGGATGTTGTTGTCCAGGGAGAGTGAAAGGAAAGGAAAATTTCCAAGGCCTGCCTCAGGGAAGCTGGGCAAGTGTGTATGCAGGTTACAATTTTAGTCCTGTCTGCAAAAGACAACAGTTAATATAAATACCTCATCAGGAACTTGCCTGGTGGTCCCGTGGTTAGAACTCCATGCTTCCACTGCAAGGGGCACAGGTTTGACCCCTGGTTGGGGGTCTACGATCCCATGTGCCATGCAGTACGCCCCCTCCCCTCCAAAAGTCTTATCGCATATCAAACTGTGTTTGTAGTACCTCCGGAGACCTCGCTACAGTGCTTGTTTTGCATTAGCTTCTTCTCTAAGCAAAGAGTAAGTGAACAGAAAGGTAGTTTTCTTTAGCACAAAAATTACATTTTAAAATTTCAAACCTTTGGTATAGATGAGTCCAATCCATCTGCTTTTTGCTTCCTTTAAAAGACCTTGAGAACTTCGCTGATGGTCCAATGGTTGAGATTTGGCCTTGCAATGCGGGGGCCGTGGGTTCAATCCCTGGTCAGGGAGCTAGGACCCCACAGGTCTCTCAACCAGGAAAGTAAAACATAAAACATAAGCTATATTGTAACAAATTCAATAAAGACTTTTAAAAGTGGTCTACATTTTTTAAAAATCTGAAAAGAAAAAAGACCTTTATTATGATGCAGATGACAGAGCTGAACTGGCCTGCCATTTTAAAAAAGTGTATTTTATTGAAGGGTACTTGATTTACAGTGTGTACTTGTTACTGCTGTACAACCAAGCAACTAGGTTACACATGTATATTCAGTCTTTCTCATACTCTTTCCCGTTAGGGTTTATCACAGGGTAGCGACTCTGGCGCCCTGCCCAACAGCAGGACCTCGGTGTTTTTCCTCCCTCCGTTCTCCATGTTTCTTAGTAACCCCCGTTTTCTGCGTTGTTTCAGGTTACTGGCATCTTGCCCTGCCTGCTTGATGGAGACTGTTTCATCAGATCCAATTCTTCCTCTCCAGATCTTGGAATATTATTTGAACTTGGAATTTCTTATATTCGCAATGTATGTCAGCTGAAAGATAAAGCTTTCTGATTATCAGTTAAAAGGGAAGTTTTTTTTTCTAAATGTCTGTTCTTAGTAACAATAATTGAGATTTTTCTGTGTAATAGAATATTAACCTCTTGAGGAATGGGAATGGTGGTGATTCTAATTTTCTTTTTTTATTATGATGCTGCTTTTTCAGTAGCGTTTAAAGCAAGTCTTTTTCTTTGTATTTATAGCTGGAGTGCACTCCAGTGCTTTGTAAGAATGAAGATTTGAAAAAGATGGGACTTTACAGGAAGTGATAGCTGTTCAGTGGCTTTCCAGCACAGAGCTGTACCTCTGTCCTTGAGGGTCAGGGTGCCCTTGACCTTGTAAACGGGGGTTCTAATGAAGGGACCTGGCAAAGAGGTCATCTTCTTAAGGGAACATCAGAAACTTGGATTAACTTACATCATATAAACTCTTGAATCAGTGGATGTGGGTCTGTGGTAATATGTTTCCATACTTTAATAATAGCTTCACAGGTGTGGTATGTGTGCTTGGCTTCACGGTAACCCAGAGAGCCGGCTGTTAAATTCCATTAATGGTGTTACGCTGGCCTTTCATTTCTTTTCTAAGAACTTGCTCACTCACTGTTTATTTCCGGCTGCGCCGGGTCTCGGGCGCTGCGGGCGGGCTTCCTATAGCTGCGGCGGCGGGGCTGCCCCTCGTTTGGTGGCCGGCCTCTCTGCGGCAGCTCTTCTTGTTGCGGAGCGCGGGCTCAGTAGCTGCAGCGTGTGGGCTCAGCGGTGGGGGCTCGGTTTCGTGGCATATGGAATCTTCCCGGAGCAGGGATCAAACCCACATCCCCCGCGCTGGCAGACGGGTTCTCACTGCACCACCAGGGAAGTCCTGCCCTTGCATTTCTTTAAGGCACATTCATCCGTGTGTGTTGCTGTGTAGGACAGGAGCGAGGAGGAGCGGGACCCCCAGGAGAATGCACTGGCCTCTGACGATTGACGGGGGCAGGGGGTGTAGTTCTGAGCAGGGAGCCCCTTCAGTGACTTGACTCATTCCATTTCTCACGGAGACCCAAAGCCTCCTGCTCGCACGTAGCGTTGATGTGATCTGGGAACATTTCCCAGCATATTTATATCACTCAAGAAACAACAGCAGCAGTCATCCTAGCATCAGGCTTAGGGTTTTTTCAGGAGCGACTTAGCAAGGTAAGATTTTCACTAGACATCCTGCCTTTACCATCTGCCCTGCAAGTCCAGGGGGCCTCCCCTGGCTTTCACTTTGTTTTCTTGTGAAGAACTTTTTAGTTCTAAAGGCAAATACTAGTTTTATTCCTTTTAGGAGAACTTGGTATGTGCTTATAGATTTGACTGATTTAGACATGAAGGTTCATACCCAGTTTTATTTTCTAGTCCACTGGTGAAAGAGGAGAGTTGAGCTGTGGCTGGGTGTTTCTGAAACTTTTTGACGCCACTGGAATTCCTATTCCAGCAAAGTAAGTTGGGTTTACGTATTCCCTCCAAGTGGATAATTTTGTGGACATTCATTTTTTAGAATCTAGACACCTCAGGTTTCCAGAGGTTTCACATTTCAGTAACTTGAGGGGAGAGGGCTTTTTAATGTTGATTTTAATGCTCTTTGGGGGCTTCCCTGGTGGCTCAAATGGTAAAGAATCTGCCTGCAATGCAGGAGACCCAGATTCAATCCCTGGGTCAGGAAGATCCCCTGGAGGAGGGCACGGCTACCCACTCCAGTATTCTTGCCTGGGAAATCTCCTGGACAGAGGAGCCTGGCAGGCTACAGTCCATGGTGTTGCAAAAGAGTCAGGCATGACTGAGCGACTAACACTTTCACTTTCACCTTAATACTCTTTTAAGGTAATATATGAAAACGGCATACATGATCTCATCCTAGGAGGGGAGAATGACACACGAAGCAAAGGTACTTTAAGGGATGTTTGCCCCAGTCGTCTGCCAAGAATGCTCCTTCAGCAATTCCCTATGTTATTAGCACATTTCACGGTGCCGGGATGGAGCCTGCGTGTACACTCGCTCAGTCCACCTCAGTCCTGTCCAGCTCTGCGACCCTGTGGGCTGTGGCCCCCCAGGCTCCTCTGTCCATGGGCTTCTCCAGGCAGGAACATGGAGTGGGTTACCATGCCCTCCTCCAGGGCCTCTTCCTGAATGAGGGTTTGAACCCAAGTCTCCTTCACTGCAGGTGAATTCTTTACCGCTGAGCCACCAGGGAAGCCCAAAATAGAGCCTAATTCTCACTAAAGAGTGGGAAAGCTAGGTAAAGGGTCCCCAGGTCTCTGTGACTCCACCTTTCTTCTATAGGTGGTAAGTGGAAATTGTAGCAGCAGCCACTGTAAACAAATTTAAATTTTAAGACCAAAAGCAAATGTTTGTACTGTATTTGCAATATATCCAGTATTTAACAGTCACAAGATTATTATCTTTAATATAAGAAGAGCTCTCAAACACTAAGAAGAAGAGAATCCAAATTTGAAAGTGGCTGCACACACACAAATCTAAGTCTAGGATATAAACAAGAAACTCACAGAGGGGATGCAGGTGGGCAGTCAGTAGGATGATGATGGAGACCCTAGCTTTGGAATGATAGAATTCAGGGCCACAGCCTGGACTCTGTCCATGTAACTGTCAACGGGTGCTTTAATGTCTCCAAGCTTCAATATCCCCCAGTTTTAAAATGGGATTATAATAGTTCCTATCCCAAAGGTTTAATTCAGATAATGCTGCCCGCTTCCCCCTCTACTGACCCCATGGGGTGGGCGTGACCTTACCACAGAACAGAGGTAAAAGTCTTCCTGATGGCACTCTGGTGGGAGGGGGCGGGCACTCATTACCCCTCGCCCTCTAACCCAATACTTCCTGTAGCTGTCAAAGCCCAGGCTTCTTGTGGGTTTTTTGTTTTTCTGTTTTTAATAATGTTCAGGGTTTTTAGTTGTGCTTACTGGGAGGGAAAAATGTGTCTATCCAATCTTTCTTAAAGTCTTAAACTATTTTTTTAAATGAGATGGAGGCCTGTGTATTGATGCAGAAACATCTCCAGTGTGTGTTATTAGCTGAAACCGGCAAGGTGCAGAACCATGTGTGTGCTGACGCCCCTTCTTTTCACGGAGCGCTGCGCTTGTGTGCCTGTGGAAACTGTTCCTGGAGGTTGTCTCTGGGGACAGCATTGGGGAGGCAGTGCCACAGGGTTAAAGAGGCAACTTTAGAAGGAAATGTGTGTCAGTTTGAGATTTATTGTGTGTATGAATTTGTTTCAAAATAATTTGTACAGAAAAAGATAGGACAAGGGGCTTACCAAGCTAGGCGGGAAAGGACAGGGAGGGAGTTTCCGGGTTTTTATTGATCGTTTCTATGTCATTTGAAGTTTTTACAACAATCTACATGTTACTTTTGCATTTTAAAAGTAGTATAAATTCATAATAGCTTTATTTCCAATGACGATTCAAAACTTTTGAAAAAGACATTTAAATGGCACAAGTCATTAAAGTCTCAAAACGACATCAGTTAATCTCTCACACTTTAATGTGGAAAATGTATTTTCTATAGTTCCTAGTTAAGAAGGTGACTCCGTTTACTGAGAGGATAACCCTAGGGAAGGATACCAGCTTTCGTCCTCATTTACCAGTGAATGAGACATAAGCAAAATGTCCGTGAATGTGCTCGTGCTGAAGCGACGCTCCCCCGCCGCCTCCACTCTGACAGCGCCGCGTGCACACTGCGTGCTTTTCTTTTGTAGGACTTACAAGCTCTTCTTGAACGGAGGCACCCCCTATGAAAAAGGCGTTGAAGTGGACCCTTCAGTGTCCAGAAGAGGTACCACTTTCTTTCTGTTGCTTTCTTCCCTTTCCTTAAAGATCAAACAAGCAGAAGATGCATCAATGAAGACAGCTATAGTCTGAAAAGCCTAACACTTTCCACCTGATTCTCATTTTTAAAAGTATGTCATTTGATATGAAACTTTTAATCACTCTATTTCCTCGGTGGCACGTGTGAGACTTTAACACAGGAGATTAGGAAGCGTGAGGACTCTGTATTGCCTCCTTTTCACTGAGCACAGGGCCTCAGAACTGATGGAACAGGCAGGTTCAGTGATTTCCTATTGCTCGGTCACTGGGACACATGCCGGGCTGCCCTCTCAAAGCACTGAGCATCTCTCGATGTGTCCATTGACCAGGCGCTGTGCTAGGTAACGGGAACATGGAGAGTCAGGCAAACATTTATGGTACTTGCTTCTCAGATCTCAGAGCCTGACAGATCTGAAACTCCCCTCTGGCTCCTCAGACAGCCGTCTCCTTGTTTCATGATTTAGGACACGCAGCAAAGCCAGCCCCACCATCTTGGAACAGGAAGGTCCTGGGGTCTGGGATACGGTTAGTTCCGCTTGAAGTCAGAGATGCTTTTTAAACTCCCTTTTCCTCTGTAATCTAGCAGCGGTGATGCTGTCTAAGAATCTGCTGTAGTGGCAGCTCCAGGGGTCGGCCAGTTGGGAACCTTCTGAGGGTCTTTGAAAATGAAAGTGGAAGTCGCTCAGTCATTTCCCACTTTTTGCAACCCCATGGACTATGCAGTCCATGGAATTCTCTAGGCCAGAATACTGGACAAGGTAGGTGTTCCCTTCTCCAGGGGATCTTCCTAACCCAGGGATCAAACCCAGGTCTCCCACATTGCGGGCAGATTCTTTACCAGCTGAGCCACAAGGGAAGCCCAAGAATACTGGAATGGGTAGCCTACCTCTTCTCCAGGGGATCTTCCTGACCCAGGAATTGAACTGGGGTCTCCCGCATTGCAGGCAGATTCTTTACCGGCGGAGCTATCAGGTAAGACCTCTGAAGGTCTTTAGGGCATATCGTACTTCATTAGTTCATTTAGGGTGTATGGGCAGCTGCTGCCTTTCATACAATTCAGCACTCCTGGTGCTGAAAAAACTGTGTATTATTTTTATTATAAAATTTTATGTAAAATCCTGTTTTATCACATTCACTGCCTAAAAGCACTAAGTTTTGATATTTATTTTTTCTTTTTTAAAAGCACATGGTAGTGTTTTCCATCAGTTGATGACAATGAGGAGGCAGCCTCAACTTCTAGTCAAACTGAGATCTTTGAACAGAAGATCACGGAACACGCTAAGGTTAGTACCCGCTGTTACCTGTCTGGCAAACTTGGGCTCATTCAGCATTTATGGACCTTCTCTGCTTCCGGCTTCTCTTCTTGCTCAGTCACCATTTGTTAGTTTAGTTTTGGTTTTTTTCCTCACTGATTCTTCAGCCAAGGATCAGTAGAGAAATGGAATAATAATACATTTCAGATTAACTTACTCTTCAGTTTACCAGTTAGTACAAATGATAGACATGGTCAAAAGTAGTATAGAAGCTTTTGACTAAGCAGGGCTTATCATCCATGATCCTTCCCTTAGGAAACTTTGGGGAACTTTTTTTTTTTAATATATTTTATTTGGTATGTAGCCAAAGTCTTAGTTCCAGCTCATGGGATCTTCAGATGGGGCATGTGGGATCTAGTTCTCTGACCTGGGATTTAACCCCTGCCCTCTGCAATGGGAGCACAGTCTTAGCCACTGGACCACAGGGAAGTCCCTGGGGAACTTTTTTAAAAAAATCATCATGAATTTTTTTTTTGGCCACACCACATGGCTTGTGGGATCATAGTTCCCAGACCAGGGATTGAACTCATGACCTCAGCAGTGAGAGCTCAGAGTCCTAATGACTGGATTGCCAGGAAATTCCCTGGGGAACTTTTTTAAATGTCAGGTTTATTGAGGTATAATTTACATGCAAGTAAAATTTACCCCTTTTACTTTAAGTTCTTTGAGTTTTGACAAGGGTATACAGTCATGTAGCTACCACACAATCAAGATAAAGACTTTTTCTGTCACTCTGAAGAGTGATCTCATGCCCCTTTGTAATCAAATCTCTGGCTCTGGTCTCAGGCAACAGTTGATCAGTTTTCTTCTCCCAGTTCTACCGTTTCCAGAATGGTCTGCTAATGGCATCACACAAGGTACAGCCTTCTGAGTCTGGCTTCCTCATTTAGCATAGCATAACAGAGATGCATCCATGCAGTGGCATGTGTTAGTGTGTGCCTGTGTGCGTGCGTGCTCAGTCGCTGAGTCGTGTCTGGCTCTGGTGACCCCATAGACTGTAGCCCACCAGGCTCCTCTGTCCATGGGGTTTTCCAGGCGAGAATACTGGAGTGGGCTGCCATTGCCTTCTCCAGGGGATCTTGGAGATCCCCTGGGTCCGAACCCAGTCTCCTGCGTCTCCTGCATTGACGAGAGGATTCTTTTCCACTGAGCCACCTGGGAAGCCCCATGTGTTAGTGGTTTGTTCCTTTTTGTTCTAACTAGTATTCCATTTGGTGGATGTACACAATGTGTTTATTTATTCACCAGTTCAGAGACATTTGGGTTGTTTCTAGGTTTGGGCAACCATGAATAAAGCTACTCTAAATATTTGCATAAGAGTTTGTGTGTGTGTGTGTGTGTGTGTGTGTGTGTGTGGACTTATATCTTCCTTTCTTCTGAGATTACTGGATCATCTGGCCTTTGCTTAACTTGATAAGAAATTGCCAAACTGTTTTCCAATATGACCAGGCTATTCTATACTCTCTCCTGCAACATATAAGAGTTCCAGTTACTCCAGTATTCTTGACAGCATTTGATATGATCGGGTTTTCTCTGTTTTGCCCATTTTAATAAGTGATCAGTGGTATCTCATGGTGGTTCTAGTTTGCATCTTCTTTAGGGAGCTTTTACATGGGTAGCATGCCAGGTCTATCCATGTCCAACCCGAGAGTCTCCTGGACAAGCCATTTACCATCTTTCTCAGGGGCTCAAGGTCTGTGTCTTTAAAATGGACATAATAACATCACGCCCATCAAGCTCTAATGAGGTTTAAGGAAATGAAAACATATACAGCACTTGCCCAGTGTTGATGGTGCATGCCTCACAGTGATACACAATAAGTATCACAGTAATTGTTACTCTTATTATCATATGTGTGCATGTGTGCTCAGTGGATCAGTCACGTCCAGCTCTTTGTGACCCTGTGAACTGTATAGCCAGCCAGGCTCCTCTGTCCATGGGATTTCCCAAGCAGGGATACTGGAGTGGGTTGCCATTGCCTTCTCCAGGGGATCTTCCTGATCCATGTATCAAACCCGGGTCTGCTACATTGCTTTACTGTGTGAGCCACCAGGGAAGCCCTAGAATTGTCGTACGTGTAAATAAATGTAAATATCATATGTGCAGATAAATGTAAATGTACTAGCAGATAGCGCTGTCACGAGGATGCGCTGTGTAGCTGGTAAGATCAGAGAAATTCACATCGGGCTTTGAAGTTTGGAAGGAGGTGCCATGTGACGATGTGGGGCTGTGGAGGACACAGGGCGCAGGAGGTGGGTGAGAGGTGGCCGCGAACAGGGGCAGAGGCTGCGGGGCAGCCCCACTGGGACGCTGACTGCTGGCGGATTCTCAGGCTCAGGGAGACTTGGAGCTCTCTGTGAGTGGTTGCTTTCCTCGCCTGAGATCATGCTCCCAGTTTAAATACCCCTGGCTCTCATCACTAGTACTGAAATGTGTTTTATAATGATAGTGTTAACAGTTCAATCTTTCAACAACCATTAATTGTGTACTCATGGGTAGTATGCACTCTTGGCTGCCCCCCACCCTGCCCGCCTCCCCGGATGTCCATAGAGCCTATAAACTCTCCCTTTCTGGCCAATCTTTTCTTGGACAATTTTTATTTTTCAAGATAAAAAAAGCAGCAGCAGCACAGGAGCGGTCTTTGTAAAAAGAAAGCTAGAATCCTGTTCAGCCTCATTCTTCCTGCTTCTTCAACCACCTGCTGCTTCTCTGGTTGATAAGCTTTCCAGAGTCTAAAGTACTTCCAAGCATATCTTTCAAGTACAGCTTTTAATAGTGTTTCTTTGGCTTCAGATACTGGCTTGGAGATATGCTTTAGAATCCAGATCAATCTGCCTGGGTGAGCAGCGGTCAGATCGACGGGCCCATTCTCCCAAAGCCGCTAATGTTCTTCTGTGTAGTGGGTTCTCAAAGAAGGGCCCCCAGCCCTCAGCCCCGACCTCAGGAATAGAGGTCCGGGTTGATTGCAGAACATAGTAGGCACCCAAAAAATGTTTGTGAAGTTATTTCAAGGTAAGAGCTCTTCCTGCTTGTGTAAAAGCTCTGCCCTGCCGCCTGTGGTCCCTGGCCTCCCTTGTCTCATCTCTGTGTGCACGCAACTCTCCTCCCAGAGCCCAGAGAGAGCCCTGAGGACCATCGTGAATTGGGCTCCACTTTGAGGATCCAAGGAACACCAAGGGATCAGCGATACCAAGGGAACACTTCATTCAAAGACGGGCTCAATAAAGGACAGAAATGGTATGGACCTAACTGCAGAAGATATTAAGAAGAGGTGGCAAGAATACACAGAAGAACTGTACAAAAAAGATCTTCATGACCGAGATAATCACAATGGTGTGATCACTCACCTAGAGCCAGACATCCTGGAATGTGAAGTCAAGTGGGCCTTAGGAAGCATCACTAGGAACAAAGCTAGTGGAGGTGATGGAATTCCAGTTGAGCTCTTTCAAATCCTAAAAGATGATGCTGGGAAGGTGCTGCACTCAATATGCCAGCAAATTTGGAAAACTCAGCAGTGGCCACAGGACTGGAAAAGGTAAGTTTTCATTCTAATCCCAAAGAAAGGCAATGCCAAAGAATGCTCAAACTACCGCACAATTGCACTCATCTCACATGCTAGTAAAGTAATGCTTAAAATTCTCCAACCGAGGCTTCAGCAATATGTGAACCATGAACTTCCAGATGTTCAAGCTGGTTTTAGAAAAGGCAGAGGAACCAGAGATCAAATTGCCAACATCCGCTGGATCATCGAAAAAGCAAGAAGAGTTCCAGAAAAACATCTATTTCTGCTTTATTGACTATGCCAAAGCCTTTGATTGTGTGGATCACAATAAACTGGAAAATTCTGAAAGAGATGGGAATACCAGACCACCTGACCTGCCTCTTGAGAAACCTATATGCAGGTCAGGAAGCAACAGTTAGAACTGGACATGGAACAACAGACTGGTTCCAAATAGGAAAAGGAGTACGTCAAGGCTGTATATTGTCACCCTGCTTATTTAACTTCTATGCAGAGTACATCATGAGAAATGCTGGGCTGGATGAAGCTCAAGCTAGAATCAAGATTGCTGGGAGAAATATCAGTAACCTCAGATATGTAGATGACACCACTCTTATGGACAGGGAAGCCTGGCGTGCTGTGGTTCATGGGGTCACAAAGAGTCAGAATGACTAGGCGACTGAACTTACTGACTGCCTGCCTGACTTCCGGGATCCAGAAATGTGTACTCTTTGTAGTGTCCACTGTGGGCCTTGGGACCCGCCAGT
>SJYQ01003003.1:7304-23356 GCA_006410935.1 Redunca redunca
CAGATGCTGCCAGCCCTCGCGGGGACCTGATGCAAAACTCTTGTAGGGATGGGATTTTGAGCACGGAGGCCGTGCTCTCCCTCTGGGCCCAAGTCTGTGGTCCCTCGGGGAAGGGGTGGGAAGGTGGCTGCCATGTTGAATGGCAGGGGCCTCCCTCTGTTCATTTTCAAAACTACTCACTCTGTTCCCTCTACCCACCCAGCTCAGGTCTGAGCAGCAAAATGAGAGCCAGCAGCAACAGACAGAGGGCTCTGGATTAGGGTGGGAATCAAGCAAAGGAGCAAAAAGAAGGAGGTTGGGGAACACAGGGAGATGAACAGCAAGACTTCTGTTGGTCTAGCTTGGGCCGGCTCTGGGGCTGTGCTCTGCTCTCGTCCAGGAATTTATATAGCACTGGGAACAGAGCCACAGACTGAGGGTGGGAAGGGACAGCGGAGGTCCCAGCTGATGTGGCCCAGATGGCCTGACATCACGCAGCTGGTTAGAGGCATGCCTGGGTCAAGAGACCAGGTCTCATGACTCCTGGGCCTAGAACTTGTGTCTTCACACTCATCATCTTCCTAGAGATCTTCAACACGTATAGCATACTGGTATTTAAAATAACCCACATGCCACAAGTAGAGAGACTGCATGCCGCAACTAGAGAAGCCTGGGCACCACAACGCAGACCCAGTACAGCCAAAAAGAAAGTAGAACAGACTAGAATAAAATATATTTCTACATGAACTCAGCATCCAACCCCTGCAGCACCCCAAGCTCCCCGCAGAGCACGAATTTGCTGAGAACACACCTGAAACCATTGACTGAAGGTCAATGGAGGGGCACTGGGTTCTCAAAATGAAGTTTGTTTCTGAATGCTACAGGTGTCAGGGGCAAGAAAGAGAGCAGGCTTGGAGAGGGTGAGGTGGGCCAGGGCCTCTGGGAGGGGAGAACGCTGTCTGCAAATGTAAAGGAGCCCTCCAGCTAGAGGGAGCCCTGCCCCCAGGACCATGTGGCCGCTTGGCTGTGTCTAAGTGGCCCTGTGACATCTGGGGCCCGTGGGTTGGCGGGCTGGGGCAGGGAGGGATGGCTCACCTGTGGCAGTCATGCCAGATCCAGGCATGGCGCCCGTTCTTGGGTCGGAAGTCGGACTGGCCGTTGTTGTGGATCTGGGAGGAGAAGCGCAGGAGCCGCCGGTAGCCCGTGGTGGGGTTGGTCTGGGCGGCCGAGGCCGAGAGGCAGTTCTCTTCCATGGCACACTGCAGCATGAACATGGGCCGGTCCTCCAGGTACGTGGTCTGCTGCACAATCTCTGCATTGAGGACCAGGTCAGGGGCAGCTGGGAGCAGGGCAGACACAGGCTTCAGATAGGCCAGAGACCCCATGCCCCTTCCCGCCTAGGTTTCCTCTGATTCCTGAGCAGTGACTGGCCTGCATCCCTGCCGAGCATCTGGAACTGGCTCTCGTGGTCTCTCCTATCCAGGTCAGGAATTACTACCCTCAACTCTTTCCCCTTTCTCTGAGAGCCCTGCTGGACACCTCTGCAGATCTCAGTGTGTGCATGCATGCTTAGTGGTTCAGTCATGTGCAACTCTTTCTCATGTTTGCAAAATATTGCCAGTAGTTCAGTCTGGGTAATGGGTCCATGAGGCTTCATTATATTAATATTATTCTATCGCCTTTAGAATAATCTTCTGGAGTAACAGGCAAATTTGGCCTTGGAGTACAGAATGAAGCAGGGCAAAGGCTAATAGAGTTTTGCCAAGAGAATGCACTGGTCATAGCAAATACCCTCTTCCAACAACATAAGAGAAGACTCTACACATGGGTATCACCAGATGGTCAACACTGAAATCAGATTGATTATATTCTTTGCAGCCAAACATGCAGAAGCTCTATACAGTCAGCAAAAACAAGACCAGGAGCTGACTGTGGCTCAGATCATGAACTGCTTATTGCCAAATTCAGACTTAAGTTGAAGAAAGTAGGGAAAACCACTAGACCATTCAGGTATGACCTAAATCAAATCCCTTATGATTATTCAGTGGAAGTGAGAAATAGATTTAAGGGACTAGATCTGATAGACAGAGTGCCTGATGAACTATGGATGGAGGTTCATGACATTGTACAGGAGATAGGGAACAAGACCATCACCAAGAAAAAGAAATGCAAAAAAGCAAACTGGCTGTCTGGGGAGGCCTTACAAATAGCTGTGAAAAAAAAAGAGAAGTCAAAAGCAAAGGAGAAAAGGAAAGATATACCCATTTCAATGCAGTGTTCCAAAGAATAGCAAGGAGAGATAAGAAAGCCTTCTTCAGTGATCAATGCAAAGAAATAGAATGGGAAAGACTAGAAATCTCTTCAAGAAAATTAAGAGATACCAAGGGAATATTTCATGCAAAGATGGGCTCAATAAAGGACAGAAATGGTATGGACCTAACAGAAGCAGAAGGTATTAAGAAGAGGTGGCAAGAATACACAGAAGAACTGTACAAAAGAGATCTTCATGACCCAGATAATCACGATGGTGTGATCACTCACCTAGAGCTAGACATCCTGGAATGTGAAGTCAAGTGGGCCTTAGAAAGCATCACTACGAACAAAGCTAGTGGAGGTGATGGAATTCCAGTTGAGCTATTTCACATCCTAAAAGATGATGCTGTGAAAGTGCTGCACTCAATATGCCAGCAAATTTGGAAAACTCAGCAGTGGCCACAGGACTGGAAAAGGTCAGTTTTCATTCCAATCCCAAAGAAAGGCAATGCCAAAGAATGCTCAAACTACCAAGCAATTGCACTGATCTCACACGCTAGCAAAGTAATGCTCAAAATTCTCCAAGCCAAGCTTTAACAATACGTGAACCGTGAACTTCCAGATGTTCAAGCTGATTTTAGAAAAGGCAGAGGAACCAGATATCAAATTGCCAACATCTTCTGGATCATGGAAAAAGCAAGAGAGTTCCAGAAAAACATCTATTTCTGCTTTATTGACTATGCCAAAGCCTTTGACTGTGTGGATCACAATAAACTGTGAAAAATTCTGAAAGAGATATGAATACCAGACTGCTTGACCTGCCTCTTGAGAAATCTGTGTGCAGGTCAGGAAGCAACAGTTAGAACTGGACATTGAACAACAGACTGGTTCCAAATAGGAAAAGAAGTACATCAAGGCTGTATATAGTCACCCTGCTTATTTAATGTATATGCAGAGTACATCATGAGAAATGCTGAGCTGGAAGAAGCACAAGCTGGAATTAAGATTGCTGGGAGAAATATCAATAACCTCAGATATGCAGATGACACCACCCTTACGGCAGAAAGTGAAGAACTATTGTCACCCTGCTTATTTAATGTATATGCAGAGTACATCATGAGAAATGCTGAGCTGGAAGAAGCACAAGCTGGAATCAAGATTGCTGGGAGAAATATCAATAACCTCAGATATGCAGATGACACCACCCTTATGGCAGAAAGTGAAGAAGAACTATTGTCACCCTGCTTATTTAATGTATATGCATAGTACATCATGAGAAATGCTGAGCTGGAAGAAGCACAAGCTGGAATCAAGATTGCTGGGAGAAATATCAACAACCTCAGATATGCAGATGACACCACCCTTATGGCAGAAAGTGAAGAAGAACTAAAGAGCCTCTTGATGAAAATGAAACAGGAGAGTGAAAAAGTTGGCTTAAAGCTCAACATTCAGAAAACAAAGATCATGGCTTCTGGTCCCATCACTTCATGGCAAATAGATGGAGAAACATTGGAAACAGTGGCTGACTTTATTTTTGGGGGCTCCAAAATCACTGCAGATGTTGACTGCAGCCATGAAATAAAAGGGCGCTTACTTCTTGGAAGAAAAGTTATGACCAACCTAGACAGTATATTAAAAAGCAGAGACATTAGTTTGCCAACAAAAGTCCTTCTAGTCAAGGCTATGGTTATTCCAGTAGTCATGTATGGATGTGAGAGTTGGACTATAAAGAAAGCTGAGTGCCAAAGAATTGATACTTTTGAATTGTGGTGTTGGAGAAGACTCCTGAGAGACCCTTGGACTGCAAGGAGATCCAACCAGTCCATCCTAAAGGAGATCAGTCCTGGGTGTTCATTGGAAGGACTGATGTTAAAGCTGAAACTCCAATACTTTGGCCACCTGATGCGAAGAGCTGACTCATTTGAAAATACCTTGACGCTGGGAAGATTGAAGGCAAGAGAAGGGGACGAGAGACGATGAGATGGTTGGATGGCATCACCAACTCAATGGACATGAATTTTAATAAACTCTGGGAGCTGGTAATGGACAGGGAGGCCTGGCATGCTACAGTCCATGGGGTAGGAAAGAGTCGGACACGACTGAGCGACTGCACTGAGCTGAACTGAATCGCCTTTAGAGTGGGTTGAGATTTTCCATAATGAAAAGCAGACAATAACAATGAATAGGGGCTTCCCTGGTAGCTCAGATTGTAAAGAATCTGCCTGCAATGCAGGAGACCCCGGTTCAAACCCTGGGTTGTGAAGATCCCCTGGAGAAGGGAACGGCAACCCACTGCATTATTCTTGCCTGCAAAATGCCACGGGCAGTGGAGCCTGGCGGGCTATAGTCCATGAGGTCACAAAGAGTCAGACACAACAGTGACTAACACTTCTAACTTCTAACAATGAAATCATGCTACCCATAGAGAGAACACTCTTAATACTTTGGTCTGATTTTTCTGGGAATTACAAATGTATTTCACCATGTGTAATACTGTATGAAGATCTGTACTACATACAATACTACTTATACTGTATCAGTCTGTTAATGCTGTCTCTCTTAAAACGTATCTTGACATATTCACTTATTAATAAATATCCACTACAATATTTAATTCATAACCCTAAGCTACACTTTATTTCTTTTTAAACTAATTAATTAATATTACTTTTTAACTTTTGATTGCCCTGTATCTTTGTTGCTGTGTGGGGCTTTCTCTAGTTGTGGAGAGCAGGTTCTATTCTCTGGTTGCGGTTCTCAGGCTGCTCACTAAAGTGGCTTCTCCAGGTGCAGAGAGTGGGCTCTCGGTGAGAGGGCTTAGTTGTCTGGTGGCATGTGGGATCTTTCTGGAGCAGGGACTGAACCCATGTCCCCTGCATTGGCAGGCAGGCTCTTAACCACTGGACCACAGATAAAGTGGTGATAAACATCCTGTAGTAAATCTCTGTGTGTAACTTTAATGGTTTCTTCAGAATACATTTCTATAAATTGCTGGGGGGCAGGTTTCATGCCTCCAAGCCTCTGATATATGTCCGGTTCTACCAGTTTCCCCTTGCACTGTTGTTCTAAGCGAGAGTTTTCACCCAGTTACCTCTTTAAAAACAAGCTTGACTTATTCAATTAGCACAGTGTACATACCAGGTGTTAAAGAAAATAATCACCAGTGGTTACAATCTATGTTTACTAAACAGTTATTATAGAAGGATTAACTTCTTCACCAGAGGATTAACTGTGAAGTTTATCTCACTTTAAAAGTGAGATTCTACTGAACATTTCTTGTATACCTCAAATCACAGGAATGTAGTATATGAATCATTTATGATAAGACCCAGAGACTTCCCTGGTAGTCCAGTGGCTAACACCTTGCCTTCCGAGGCAAGGGATGTGGGTTCAATCAAAGACCCCCACATGCCTCGCAGCCAAAAACAAAAACAAAAACCATAAAACAAAAGCAATATTGTAACAAAATTAATAAAGGCTTTTAAAAAAATGATCCACATCAAAAAAAAATCTCAAAACAAGCAAACAAAACTTCAAACCTAAGACCCATCCATCTTTTATTTTCTGATGCTTGCAAATTTCTGAGGTGAGTGTCCTTTATGAGCTTGGCTTCCCTCATGTTCACCACTGTCTGGAGCAATTCTGCCCTGTCTGGGTCCCCTCCCCGGCTGTGCGTGGAGCCCAGTAGGTTTTCAGGATGCACAACTGCTGGTGCTGAGTGTTGAGTGCACAGTTTAATGAGGGTGTTGTGGCCTCTTTTCATGATCTGTACACTAGTCAGTAAGCATCCCCGACTCTATGCGACACTATGGCCTGTAAACCACCAGCCTTCTCCGTCCATGGAATTTTCCAGGCAAGAATACGGGAGTGGGTTGCCATGCCCTTCTCCAGAGGATCTTCCCAACGCAGGGATCAAACCTGGGTCTCCTGCATTGCAGGCAGATTCTTTACTGTCTGAGCCACTAGGCAAGCAAAAGGTTACTAGAAGAATATATTTTCTCTTTATGAATAAAATATGAAGCCAGGTAAGCGTTCCTGGCTCCAGAGGCTCTTCCTCCCCCTGCAGACTCTAACTGATGCCTTCAGCCCAGGCAGAGGGTTTCTTTGAGCAATAGCCCCATGAAGGTCATTTTTGGTCTGCCGTGACCATGTGGAGGGCCCTGTTGATCTCATAATTCTTGGTCCTCATAATAAAAAATTCCCCTTTGATCTCAGTATCTAGGATGGTGGGCTTCTTTTGACTCATGGGTTTGTTTCTACCTCAAGCATCATGGTGGCGGTGGTTTAGTTGCTAAGTCGTGTCTGACTCTTGCGATCCTATGGACTGTAGCCTGTCAGGCTCCTCTGTCCATGGGATTCTCCAAGCAAGAATACTGGAGTAGGTTGCCATTTCCTTCTCCAGGGGATCTTCCTGATCCAGGAATTGAACCTGGGTCTCCTGCATTGCAGGCAGATGATTTACCAACTGAGTTATGAGGGAAGCCCAGGCATACTGTGAATTATATTAAAGACCACATTTCTCTCTTTCCTTTGGCTGATAGGAAGCTCGCTGTATAATGACAACAGTAAATGTATATGACTCTATGACAGTAAATGTATGTGTTGTGCTAGCCTATGTTGCTTCAGTTGTGTCCAATTCTGTGTGACCCCACGGACTGCAGCCCACCAGGCTCTTCTGTCCATGTGATTCTTCCAGCAAGAATATTGGAGTGAATTGCCATGCCCTCGTCCATGGGATCTTCCCAGCCCAGGGATCAAACACACATCTTTTACATGTCCTGCATTGAAAGGCAGGTTTGTTTTTTTTTATCACTAGCACCACCAGGAAAGCCCAATAAATGTATAGGTCTCTATAATATATAAATTTTTATTAATTCTATCAGTTCCAGTTTGAGCCACTCTCATTTTGCCAATACCTACTTTTAAAAAATTATATATATATATTATTGTAAATATTTATTTATTTGGCTGTACCAGGTCTTAGTTGCAGCATGCAGAATCTTCAGTTGCAGCATGTAGGACCTAGCTTCCTGACCAGGGATCAAATGCAGGATTACTAGCATTGGGAGCACGGAGTCTTAGTCATTGAACCATTAAGAGAAGTCTCTGTACTTTTTTCTAAACCTGGTTTTATCTTATGCTACCTTGAATTTTATTTAGGTTTATATTATCTTAGTTTCTTTTTTGATAAATGGTATATTAAAAATATAAATAAATTATTAAGCTGAGAAAAGACTCCCGATGAGGGTGAGGTCGCATCTCCCTGCCTGGAGGTCTGGTAAGGGTGGTACTCTTTCCTCTCAGAAAGGATGCAACAATTTATAATGTCTCCCCAGAGAAGCTCACGGTGTGGTTGAGAGTCCTGCTTCACAAGGGTTACAAAATGCTGAATGGGTCTAAAAGGGGGAGAAGAGACTGAGTTCAAGTTTAACCTCCCTAGTTCTCCATGATGGTAAACGACAGCACATTGCTGTTTTTTAATCACTTGAGTGTGTCACTGTCACATTTAATTTCCAGTCTCTAGGAAAAACAACACTGTGGATCATAGCAGTGAACTAACTTTGCCAAGATCAGCTAATAAACAGCAGGCAATGCCTGGTCTGGAGTCCTTTGGCCAGGCTCAGGGCCTCTCCCACCTCCCAGATCCACAAGGAAATCCTTTGATAAAGCAAGGAGGGTGGGATCCAGAGAATAACACATCCACAAGGCTGTCATCCGGTCCTTTCAGCTTGAAAGGGAACCTGCTGAGATGGCCATTCTGAATTCTGGCCAGGGTGGGGATGGAGGTGGGGGTGAGGGCTCCCTTCTATACTGTCAAGCTCTCTATGATTCCCAGGGAGTCACTAGGAGGTTAAATCATCCTGTGTGTGTGACAACAAAAAATGATCTGCGTCTTTTTTTTTTTTTACCATTGCACACAGCATGTGGGATNGGACCATCTGGTTGCAGGAAAACAAGTTTAGGGCTCCCACTGATTCTGCATTATGGTGAGGTGTATAATTACTTCATTATATATCACAAGCTAATAATAATGAAATAGTGTGCACAATAGAGGTAATGCACTTGAATCATCCAGAAACCATCCCTCCCCCACCAACCCATCCTGGTTGGTGGAAAAAACTGTCTTCCATAAAACTGGTCCTTGTTGTCAAAAAGGTTGGGGACTGATGCCCTACATCTCATCAGAATCTTCCTCCATGGATTTCATCTCCCAAGTCCCTCCCACTCATGGTCCTCCTTCCAGCTCCATCCTTACCCATCTTCCCAGGCACCTTCACCTCTGGCCTGAAACAGCCCTCCTCACCTCCCTCCCACTGCCTCTCCTCTTGCCTTCACTGACCTATTCTCCATGCAGAAGCCAGAGTCACTTCTGAAAAATACCCGATCATGTTCCTGCCCTAGAACACGTCCATGGTTTCCCTTTGCTCCACTACTTCCCTCCTCACCCTCATCACATGTCTCTCTCCTCCCTGTTCTCCTACCTCCAGGCACATGGCCTTCTTTCAGTTTCCATGGCGACCTAACTCTCCTGACCAAGTTACACAGTACATCTCATTTCACACTGAAGTCCATTACATACAGAAGCCCCTTTGCTTTTGGCTGGTCCCACCCATCTTTCCACTTCTATACCCAGTGGCACTTCTCTCCAATGGGGGTCAGTGCCCAGTTACTCAGTCTCTCTCTACATCTCCTTCTTAGCATTCTTGACAATTTAATTAAGCTAATTTATAATTTTACAATTTAATGGCTGTCTCTCTGATGATATATAAGAGCCAAAGAACAGAGCTGTATTGGTCTGGTTTACTGGAGGGTCGATAACTAAGACGGCATCTCTCAGATGTTAAGTACATGCCACACTTCCTTTTGGAATGGATGAATACAACACCAGGCTTACAGAATGAAAGCATGGACCATGAGCCCAAGCCCATAAAGGGAAGCAGGATAAGGTATTTGGATTAAGGACTGGAATTTGGGGGAAGGGCTCTGAAAATGCAGTCCTTAATCCACATACCTTATCCTGCTTCCCTTTATGGTTCTAACAATTCATCCTTTTGAGATAAGACCTACTACTCCAGGAATCTTCAGCTGTTTGTTTGCCAGTCCTTAGCAACAGCACAACCTTTAAGTCATAGGTCTTAATTCTTATTGACTTGAGGGCTGGGAGGTCACGGAGGTCAGCCAGCAAACAGAAAAGCCGAGGGCAGTCCTAACCTTAGATCTATCTACCAGAGCTGAGCTGACGCATAAACAGCATATATGGTTCCTGTAAAGTGCTCAAACAGGCCCTGGCACTTAGTGAGTGCTGAGAAATCTCAGACATCATCACAGCAATGATCATCATTAGGGGGGGTGAGTCCCAGCAGAAAGCAACCTTTCTTCAGAGGACCTAGAAGAGGTCAGAGCAGGTAGGAAGAGGGCTGGCCCTCGGAAGACTGACATTTGTCTTCCTGAGTGCCTCTGTCTGGGCTGGAGGAAACCCCAGTCCAGGCGCTGGACATTGGCAATGGATTGCACATCACCTGTGACTAACATATCTTTGTTGTTGTTGTTTAGTCACTCTTGTGACCCAATGGACTGTAGCCCACCAGGCTCCTTTGTCCATGGGGTTTTCCAGGCAAGGAAAGCAGAGTGGGTTGCCGTTTCCTTCTCCAAGTGATCTTCCCAACCCAGGGATTGAACCCGCATCTTCTGCATTGGCAGGCGGATTCTTTATCGCTGAGCCGCCAGGGAAGCTGGATCTTTATAAAAACAAATAAGCAGGGAGAGCCATGGAGAAAGTCCTCGAAAGGCCTGAGCCTCAGTGGGAGGCAAACCAGCCAGCTCCAACATCCACAGGAAGGCCAGCAGCCCTTTCGGAGGGTGTACCTTCAATCCATCCGGATGTCTCCAAGTAACTTCAAGCCATCCCCTCTGCTCATCTGAGATCTAATGAACGCCTGTATTTCATCCTTTATGTGCTTACTGAACTCTGCCGGTAATGCTGGCACCTCCTCAGAAATGAAATGAATTGTGTGTAATTCACCAGATCCATTCATTCATCCAGTATCTATTTGGCTTTTATTATGTGACGGGAGTGGGCTTCCCAGGTGGCTCAGTGGTAAAGTGTCCGCCTGCAATGCAGAAGACTCAGGAGACTCAGGTTTGATCCCTGGGTTGGGAAGATCCCCTGGTGGAGAGAATGGCAACCCACTCCAGTATTCTTGCCTGGAGAATCCCATTGTCAGAGGAGCCTGGCGGGTTACAGCTATGAGGTTGCAAAGAGTCAGACAGGACTGAACTGACTTAGCAGCCACGCATGAGACAGGAGGAGTGCTGGGAAATTCACAGGCAAACTTTCAGAGGGCTTACCTTGTTCCCCACCCTATGTAAGCCCTTTATGGACATTTGGTCCTCACAGCATCCCTAGGAGGCAGTGGTACCATGTCATCCCCATTTCACAGATGAGGGGAGTCTCAGATGGAGTAAGCATCTCTTCATTACCATACTAGACCACCTCCAAACCATCCACCTAAGCCCGCTTCTTCAAGGGTGCTTTTGTCCCAAAGCAGGAATCGCTGAGTCAGAACGGAGGACCAAATTGGTGCCTTACAGTCAGGATAGAGAACTCCTCCTGCTGGGAGGTTAGGTTCCTGACCCTTGGGCCCCATGTTTTGAGGCCTTTATAGTAAGTCCCCTACATAGGAAGTAAATCCCCTTCAAGTTGCAGATTTTCAAGGATGCGAATGTGCCCGTGCATGCCAGCTGTTGTACTGTACTACTGTACTTTACAAGGTACTGTACTACAAGAGTAAAAATGTTTTCTTTATTTTTTATGTTTGTTTTTTTTATGTATTATTTGTGTGAAAAGTATCATAAACCAATTACACTACAGTACTAATAAATAGCCAGTTGCGCTAGCCTGGGTACCCAGGCTAACTTTGTTGGGCTTACAAACAAATTGAACTTACAAACCCACTCTGGGAATAGAACTGGTTTGTATGTAGGGGACTTACTGTATTGTCCATTGGAGTCAGACTGGGTCCTGAGGCTTAGGATACTAAAGCTTTAACCACTAAAGTGTTAGTCACTCAGTTGTGTCCGACTCTTTGTGACCTTATGGACTATAGCCTGCCAGGCTCCTCTGTCCATGGAATTCTCCAGGTAAGAATACTAGAGTGGGTTGCCATTCCCTTCTCCATGAATCACTAAAGCACATAATTTTGTGCCTTGTGGAAACCATCTCCGGTTGCCTCCAAGCATCTTTGGCAAGGAGTGGTGTGCCAGCCCCTAACACACACCCCCTCCCCTCCCACCTGATCTCCTATGTCTCTGGCCTCCTGGGCTGATTATGGCCTGGAGGACACTGTCCAGGACAAACGACAGCTGGGACCATGATAGCGACCACAGGACTGACCTCTAGGCCACAGGCTGAGCCCTCTAATGGCTTGCATCCTGATTTAGGGAGTCTGGAGCCTTCCCTCTCTCTGGGAAGTCCAGATCCTCTCCCCTGCCCCTCCTTGTGGTTTCCGAGTCCCAGCACCAAGGCTGGTGGAGCCGTAGGCCTGCACAGAGGTGCACCCTGGGGCACCGCAAGCTGAGGGCAGGGACTCCTCCTGGGGGCTAGGTTAGCACTGAAGTTCAGAATGTCCTGATAGCTTAGGTGGTAAACAGTCCACCTGCAATGCAGGAGACCTGGGTTCGATCCCTGGGTTGGGAAGATCCCCTGGAGCACTCCAATATTCTGGGCTGGAGAATTCCATGGACAGTCCATGGGGTCACAAAGAGTCAGACATGACTGAGCAACTTTCACTTCACTCAGAATGCCAGTGGGCAGTGCTGATGGATAATTGGGTTTATTATTATTTTTTATTTCACTATGGACTGTGCCCTGCCTTATTGATTGCACTGAGGTCAGCTAGCTCCCTCTGCTGCTTCTTTTCTAGGCACTTCCCCCCAAAAAAAACAGACTTCATTTTGTTACCCTAAAGTTTGCAAAAATTAGGATTGGGGAGCCTGAAGAATTCCGAGTCCAAACTTTTTCCCACTACCAGGGGGCAGTGGGACTCCCAAGTCTGAGTCTCAAAATGAAGATTTGAGTCTTATATGAAACTCACTTATATTGAGAATCAATATGAAGGCTCCTGTCTCTAGGGCTCTCTTTGGGAGGATTCCTGTCCTTTGTCCCCGACTGTCTGTGCAGCCCAGGGTGTTCCTGCCCTAGGACCTAGAGCCAACAGGAATCTGAGAAGCTCTGCCTGAAGAACGTTGCTGCACACTGATTCTGGGGCAAGGAAAACATAAGGCCTTCAATGGGAGCTGGGGCCTCTCCTTGAGACACTTCCTAAAGCTCCAAGCTGTGGCCCTGCCTCCAAGGCTGAGCAGGCCTGGAGCCACCTCTGTAACAGGGAGCAGGGTTTCATTGCCCCTGGAAGAATCCAGGTACCTCAAGATGTATTGGGGGCCTTTTCTTGTTTCCTAGAGGAGACTGGGGGTTGCAAGAGAGGCTGGCCATGAAGTTCAAACTCAGCCCAATACATAACTCTCCATTCCCAGGGCTCCCCTCCTAGGCACCCCATTCTAGAAGTGGCCTGGCTCGAAGTTCCAGTATCCATGGAACCCCAAGAGGTCTCGGGGTCAGCCAGGAGCCTCTGGCCCACACCCTCTCCACTTCATTACCCCTCAAGGATGCCAGGGGAGGTCCACCCTTCTCCAAATTTCTTAAAACAACCCCAGGCATTTCTTTTTTCCTATTCCTTTGGTTCTTGGTGGCAGTAGTATGCAGTTTGAAAGAAGGGAGTGACGTGCAGGAAGCTGAATTTTTCTAAGCATGAGTAGAGAAAACAAAACACCTACCTCCAGCCAGTGGGGCATGGCGAAGCTGCCCTGTATTTTGATAAGGTTGCGGTTCATCAGTCCCTCACCTGTTTTTGGAGATGGCAGGTAGGAAGCGAGGTAACAGGACCCAGATGTTAACAGGCAAGCAAGTATTGGCACTCTCCAACTCACATTCCACACGTGGGCATGGTCCTGCCATCCAGACAGGGCCAGGCCCACAGTTCAGAAGGGAACCGGAGGTCAGCAAGGCTGCCAGGGGACCCTGTGTGGACTAGCTTACCTGGTAAACCACCTGCTACCCCCAGAGCCTTCCCACCCTGGCATGTCTCCCCAGCAATGAAAGAAACACAGCTTGGCTGTGGCTGAATGGATGAAACCTCCCAGTTTCATGTCTGTAAGTTTTATTTATTAGTCATTTAATAAAAAGTCAATTTCTTAAAGAACTGGGGGTTGGAAGAGAAGCTAGGAATCACCTCTCTCACCTCCTTATTTTCTAAGGAGGAAACTGAAACCTGAAAGAGATTAATTAAGGAATCAGCCAGTGAATGATAGTAATGAGCTGATTTGTTCGTGCATGCTTAGTTGCTCAGTTGTGTCCGACTCTTTGTGACCCCATGGACTATAGCCCGCCAGCCTCCTCTGTCCACAGGATTCTCCAGGCAAGAATACTGGAGCGGGTTGCCATTTCTTCCTCCAGGGAATCTTCCTACCCAGGGATCGAATCTATGTCTCCTGCATTGGCAGACAGATTCTTTACCACTGCAGATCTTTTACCACCGGGGAAGAAAGCCCTTCCAGGGGATTGAAATGGCCAGATTCAGGCATAAGCTTTCCCACAACCCACCCTTGAGCACAGGGCTCACCTTCTAGAGCCTGAAGGGTCCCTGAAAGGATGAGGATGTTTTGTACTAAGAGTGTGGTGCCCCCACTGGCATGACTGGGCACACAGCCTGGCTCAGCTCCACCCACCATAAAGCCCTTGTGGAAAACCTCATTTTCTTTGGCCAAGGCCTTTCATTTGGGTTGAAAATCCCATTCCACCTAAGTCCAATCTGTCTGAAGTGAATGGTACCCCAGCACATGGGGACTCTTGGCACGTCAGCTTTTCGAGCTCTATTACGGCTTTCTTGGAATGCTGCTCAGCAATTAGAGATGGCAAGCCTTTCCCACAGCTGTGGGGCTGTGGCACGCCCCTGCTCACTTACAAGCAAATGCTTGGCTCAGCAGAGAGCTGTCGAGTTCACATTTTTAGCCCCATGGGGCAGTAAGCTGTTGTGGCTGCCCAGTTCAGTAGTGCCTTTGACATGGCCAAGGTCAAGAAGCAGTGTCAGAGCCTGGCTGGAGAGCTATCCTGTACCCCAACATGTCTGCATTTGCTCATTTAAAAAAATAAGCCCTCAAGAAGCTCTTCAAATGTGCCAGCCTGGTGAGCAAATTCATGGTTTAACACAAAGCATTAGATGGGATTTACTGGGCCTTTTTGGAGGATGGGCTAGACCTCCTAGTGAAATCTTGTTGGTTATCCCTGTAGGAAAAGTCACCCACGTGAGGGTACATGATGCAGGTTTTTAGAGACCCTGTATCAGGAAGGGAGGGGTGTATATCAGACATAACGCTGTTAAGGTTTCCTTTCCTTTCCCTCTGGAAACGAAAGTACAGTCTTTGGTCCCCAAATACTGTCTGCATCGTGCTTACATCTGTGTGCTTTACTGACCAACTGTGGTTCCTCTGGGTCTCTGGAAAGGACCGTTGCCCAGGGGACCACAGGTGCTGCAGTCCTTGAATCCTTTGCAGGAAGCACTGAGTTGCAATCACACTGTATGTCCAGCCACAGAGTACAGTGGGGCACACAGAGGATCCCCAATACCTGGGGACAGTGGAGCTTATCCATGTGTCTTTTCGTTTGGCACCTCCACCAAAGCCAGGTGACAGCCACTGAAAGTGACAGCAATAGAGCCCAACAACTTTCTGAGCTCATCATTAAAGTACCTGTTGGCAAGCTTCAGCCTGAGACCATCTGGTCTACCCTTTCTGCGGATTCAATGACCAAAACATAACGCAGTTCCCTCTGGGCATCCAGGCTCCTCACCTTTTTCTGGAAGCCCATGGCGGGGATGTTACATCTCACAGCAGCATCTTCCTCATGATTGCAGCCCTGAGACTCAGCATTGAACTTGCAGTCTATGATGGACTTCTCATTCCCCGTGCACTCGATTTCATTGAGGTGAATGGGTCCTATCCCTGGGAATGGAAAATGAACATGCACTATGAAAGCTTCCACAAGATAGTTTCTGCAATGGGAAAGGAAGTTCCAGACAGTAAGAACATGCCTCTCCCATCCTCAGAATGCTCCCAACTGCCTCCCACAATAGCTCAATGACCCAGGCCTCTTCTACCTGGAGAGAATATTGTCTTGCGAGTCACCTCTCCCATAAGAACAAAAGTTGTTACTGATTTATGTGACCTTAACCAACTCACTCAGCCTCTCTGAATATTGGTTTTCTCACTGAAATAGAGGAGCTGGTCTAGAGGGCATTTAAGTTCCCTTCTCAACTTATACACTCTGTGTATTGATGAATCCTAAAGGGGCAACTCTCACAGGGTAGTTGGACTCCCTGCAGGAAAGAGATGGCATTCTCAGATTGGATGATCTGAGTTACAGAAAGGAATTTTATTTTATTTTATTTTTTTTTTATGAAAGGTTTTTTTTTTAATTTTTAAAAATTTTTATTTTAACTTTAGTTTACTTTACATTACTGTATTGCTTTTGCCAAACATTAACATGAATTCACCACGAGTGTACAAGCGTTCCCAAACATGAATCCCTTCCCACCTCCCACCCCATACCATCTCTCTGGGTCCTCTCCTTGCACCAGTCCCAAGCATCCTGCATCCTGCATCGGATATCGACTGGCGATTCATTTCTTACTTGATAGTATACATGTTTCAATGCCATTCTCCCATCTCATCCCACCCTCTCCCTCTCTCTCTCCCCCAGAGTCCAA
>SJYQ01003003.1:23471-40414 GCA_006410935.1 Redunca redunca
TTCACTCCCCCTCAGTGCTTTTCATTTCTGCCACTCATCTAACTCTGTCACCTCCCATTTGGACAAATGACATAGCTTCTAGTCTCCCTCCTGCTTGCTTATTCCAAAATATTCCCCACGTACAACCCAAGAGATTTTTTAATGCATGATTAATCATGTCACTCCCCTGTCTTAATCCCTGTAATAGTATCTCACTGCAGTTCAGGGTACAATTAGTTCCCAAATGGTCCAAACAGGGACCAGCCTCCACAAAGCGTCCCAGCTATGCTTGCTCCTCCCCAGCTTGACCACATGTCTCTCCTTTGGCTATTCTCTCTGCCTGGACCCTCTTCCTCCTTCTCCTCAGCAGTGAACTCCTGCTCAGCCTTCAGGGCTCAGGTCTGATGTCACTTCAATGGCGCAACATTTCTAAGCCTCATCTAAGCTGGGTCGCCTCAGGTCACCTCCACTGAGCACTCCTTCACGCTGTATTCTGGTGGCTCTCTATTCAATGTCTGTCTGATTCCACACTGGGCTGCAGGTCCCACAAGGGCAGGCATTACATCTATGTTCCTTGGGGATTACCAACCAGAGACTAGCAAGTAGGAGGTGCTGCAAACAGTATCTGAATGGACACCCTTGACTTAAGTAAGTGCCTGTTGATCATCAGCCTCCATACCAGTGCTGGGGACTCACAGCAGAATACAGCAGTCCCTGTCATGACAAGCTCACAGGATGTGCCTGGGGGATGCAGACACTTAGACAGACTTGTAACATAATGTGGTACATGATAAAGATGGAGGTAACTCTCTGCACTTTGGAGCCCCAAGGAGGGACCCTTGGCTCTGGGTTTCTGGAGACACCTCGGATTTAGACTCTAAGGCCAAAAATTAACTTATAGGAGCAACCCACTGTAATGGGTAAGAGCCAAGTTTCCATTTCCTTGGAAATTCATAAATGAAGAAGCTTCCAATTCTTTGGAATTTTATAAAATTTATAAAAACACATCAATCAGGACTTTCCTGATGTTCCAGTGGTTGAGAGTCTGTGCTTCCACTTCAGGAGGCATGGGTTTGATCTCTCGTTGGGGAACTAAGGTTCCACATGGCACATAGTGCAGCTGCCCCCCCCCTCAAAAAAAACCCCAACAAACACATCAGTCACTATGGTGAGAAACACCCAAGGACTCAGAGCAGAAACGCTGTGCAAAATACAGATTCCAAACAGAGACTGAAGCAAGCAGGGCCATGGCTCATGAATTAAGATGGGCTCAGAGACAGGTGGCAACCTAGGACTTGGTGTGCAGTTAGAGCAGAGGCTTGTTAGATGATTAGGATGATAGTGATGGCGGTGGTGATGATAATGGTGGTGATGGTGATGAAAATGGAGGCGATAGTGGTGATGATGATGGTGCTGCTGGTGACGGTGGTGATGGTGGTGGTTGTGGTGATGGTGATGATGGTGGTGGTGGTGATGGTGTGAGGATGGTGGTGATAATGGTGGTGATGATGGTGGTGGTGGTGATGATGGTAGTGATGAGAATGGTGGCCATGGTGGTAATCATAATGGTGATGATGGTGATGGTGGTGATGGTGATAAGGATAGTGGTGATAATGGTGGTGATGATGATGATGGTGGTGGTAATGATGATGGTGGTAATGGTGGTGGTGATGATGATGGTGGTGGTGATGAGGATGGTGGTGGTAGTTGTGATGGTGATGATGGTGGTAGATGGTACTAATATTTACTGAGCACTCACTATGTTTTGGATTCTGTCCTAAACACATTGTTTATATTAACTCATTTCATCACCCCAAAAACTCAACAGAGTGGACCCCACTGGGGACCAAGGATAAAGTAACGGCCCAACAGAGGAACCAGGACTCAAACCAGGCAGTGTGACTCACAGCATGATTTTGCTGAGTTTCTGAAGTTCTTTCAGGAGAGTCAGGGGAGGAAATCCTTTGCTGGAAAGAGTGGCAGATTGCTCTGGAGAGAGCTGAGCCATTGAAGTGCCTATGTTCTCCATCATCTAGGGGTGCTCCCTCTGCCTCCTCCCTCCTGGAACACCTCCTGCTTTCTGCCCATCTAAGTAGAGGTCTGCCTTCAGGGAGCACTGTGAGTCCTTTCTCTTCTGTGGCTCAGCTTGAACAGCCTCACTCTCATCTGCAGCATTGACATCTTTCTCTCTTGCTTATAAGGCAGTAGGCTGCAGCTTCAGCCTTAGAGTAGATTCAGCCTGCATCTCCTTGGGAAGTGACAGGACCTTTCTGAACTCCACTTTCCCCACCTGTAAAAGGCAATAACAATGTCTCTCTTGCAGGACTGGGCTTTTGAATATTGAATGAAACCGATTGTGTCAAGTTATCAGGGACTCAATAAATGATAAGAATTACTGGGTTGGTCAGAAAGTTCATTCGAGTTTTTCCTAATACTATCAGGATAATTTCTTATATATCAACACCTATTGTTAGTGTAAAATACCTTTGGTGCTATTTCTTATTTCATCCATTTGAGCTAACTTCCTAGAGAGCAGAAACCATTACTAGAAATGTCTGCAGAAGAAATGAATTCTCTGTTCCAGGCTCCAGCCCAAACAGTACTCAACAAATGTGTATGGACTGCTAAACTCTGAGACTGGACAGGAGAGAAGAGATTAATGCAAGAGTCTTAACACTAGACTCCAACTAACAACTGCTTGGGGCTTCCCAAGTGGCTCAGTGGTAAAGAATCTGCCTGCAATTCAGGAGACCCAGGTTCGATCCCTGGATCAGGAAGATCCCCTGGAGAAGGAAATGAAACCCACCCTTGTATTCTTGCCTGGGAAATCCCACGGACAGAGGAGCCTGGTGGGCTATAGTCCATGGGGTTGCAAAGAGTTGGACACGGCTTAAAGATTAAACAACTGCTTAGTCTCTTTCTGGCCTAACTGATGTAAGGCCAGAAGGCTGTCTCTAGACATCTGGGGACCCACTTTCCTGAAGCCTGCACATTCATGGTACACCAGGGCAGAGTGCAGAGATGGAAGAGCCAGGATTTCTTACATTCTTCCCTATACCACCCAGTTTTGCTGTGAGTCAAGCAGGGTATGAGCTGTTACTGAAGAATACCAGCCTGGATGTTCAGCTGAACTCACCCAGCAGTGTCTGTGAGCTCCTAGCTCTTTTTGTTGATCTGGGTTTGATCCACTGCATCGTGAACCCCAGCTTTCTCCTCATCCTGGGTCCTGGACTGTCCATCCACTCACTATGCCTCCCCCACCTCCACCTTGGCCTTGCTTTTCCCCGACCTGAACCTTGTGACCACAGGCCCGGGGCAGGAGAAGGATGTGAGACAGAAGCCACGGCCAACCTCTCAGAACAATGTTATGGACTTTGGACCCACAGTCAACCGCAGGTTGCCATTAGTTTTTGAAGATCACAGTAGAATAGACGAGGACAATGCAATCTGTTTTGCATGTTAGCACTGTTTCTGGAGACTTTTGTTTAGGCTTTACGTGTATGGCACATGCTGTCAGTATTTCTGATCAGAGATTTCAGGCCTGAAATCAGGCCTGAATCTCAGGCCTTTCAGGGTCTGAAAGGGACTGATCTCGAGCTGCTCCATCCAGAGCAGTGGCTGCTGCCTCACTGAGCCCCTGGAATGTGGCCAGTCCAGACTGAGATGGGCTGCAAGTGAAAAATGCATCCTGCATTTCAGAGATTCAGTACCCCACCTGTGAACTATCTCATCAAGAGCATTTATATTGATCAAATGTTGAAATCCTAATATTTTGGAAATATATATATTATTAAAGAAAATAGATTACTTAAAAGAATTTTACCTGTTCCTTTTTATTTGTTCTTTACATGGCTACTAGAAAATAACATTATATATGTGGCTTCAAAGAGTTGGACATGACCAAGCGACTAACACTTTCTGTTTTATGTCTCTTGGATAGTGTGGGTCTGGAGTGGTAGAATTTTCTTTTGGCTGCACCTCTTGGCATGCAGGATGTTAGGTCCCCAGCTAGGGATCGAACCTGGGCCCCCTGCAGTGGAAGCACAAAGTCTTAACCACTGGACCACTAGGGATGTCTGGGAGAGTTGGAAATTCTTGACCAAGTGGTTGTTCAGCTGATCCTGCTTGTGCAACTGGAACTCATTCATTCATTCTTGATAAAATGAATATCCCCAGAGCACTGTAGGGCTTCCCAGGCTGCACTAGTGGTAAAGAACCTGTCTGCCAATGCAGGAGACAGAAGTGGGTTTGATTCCTGGGTGGGGAAGATACCCTGGAGGAAGGCATGGCAACCCACTCTAGTATTTTTGCCTGGAGAATCCCATGGACAGAGGAGCCTGGAGGGCTACAGTCCATAGGGTCGCAAAGAGTTGGACATGACTGAAGCAACTTAGCACACACATACATAGCATACACAGAGTGCTATAAGCTGGGCATGGGTGGGGGGAGGTGGGTGTGTAAACAGATAGCTGGAATCCAGATGTTTTCAGGGGATCTCAGAAAACAAAGTTCAGTGCCTGACTCTGACCTAACATCCATGCTGGTGAGAACAGGAGGCTGGAGCCAGACAGAACGTAAGACACCCTGAACCCAGTGAAGAATCTGAGGCCCAGAAGGTTGCTCAAGGTCACCAAGCATGTAGGTGGCAGGGCCAGGACCAGGACTCAGACTGTCTAACCCTCAGCCCTTGCCCTTTTACCACCATCGCTGTAGGTGTGGTCATTTGGTCCACAAGCCACAGCCTGAGCTGAGGACAGACCCTGTCTGCTCCTCTGTGACTTGAGATTGAATGTGGACTTTTCCCTTCCTGCCTACCAGAGGTGATCTGTCCAGTGTGGCAGCAGGTGATAAATCATCCAATGGTTCTTTCAAGGACAGCACTGAAAATGCCAGCTCTCTCTTTCTCCAAGAGTTCCGTGGGCCCTTGGAAACGCTTGGCTGCTCCAGGCAGTGAAATAATTAGGTCAAACAGCACACACCCATGAAAAGCAAAATGTTTATGTCATCCAGTGCTTGTCCACTCCTCGGAGTGAGTGGTCTCTGTCCTGGGGGCTCGGCAGACCACAAACCAATGCACTAGCCAATGAGTACAATGGACTCCGGGGCTATTTGAGACCCAAGGGAGCCACAGAGAGCTCACCACGACGGGGAGGAGGAGGAGTGTCATGTGGGGTCACTACCAGCTGGCACTCAAAGTTCAAGTCCACCCAAGACCCTCAAACTTCAGTGGAAACACCCAGGGGTGTTGGAGAACAGAGGCAAGAGATGCTCCGAAGGTAAGCAGGATGAGACAAGGTGGGGACAAGGGAGAAACCTACACCTGAGAGTTAGAAGATGTAGGTTTCCACGCTTTTCTGCCACTAACCATGGGTGTGGCCTCAGACTTGCTCTCTGGAGCCTCAGATTTCTCATCTCTTGGACCAGATGACCTCTGAGCTCTTCTGCAGCAATGCCATCTATGATTCTAAGACTCTCTCGGGTCCACTGGCTATTATTTCCTTCAGGCTGTGATCAATGACCTAACCACATTCCTCTCTGCAGGGCGATGGCCCTATGTCTGACAGCGTGGAAACATCTTCCCACAGGACAGGACAGCCCACCCTCGCCAGCAGCTCTCTCTCCTTCCTCCCCACCCTCTCCAAACCACAGCAATCCCCAGGCTGCAGCAGCCTCGGGGGTGTCAGTGGCAAGAAGATTCCAGATGACTGGTCTCCTCTGCTCAACACAGTTCTCTGGGGGGAAGGCTGGAGCGAAGATTCCATTCTCTGCGGGGCAGGGGCTGACACCAAGCAATGGCCTTCACAGGGCTCGGGAGAGGAGGTTACCTACTGAGCTGTCGTGTCACGTTTACAACATTCCTCTCAACAGGGTGACGGGCTTGAAAGCCTCCTATACTTATGCTCCTTGCTCAGAAGAAAGACTTGTTTGGGACACTTAACAAAAGCCAGGCCCCTTTTTTTCTTAGCAGCTCAAGACACTGGGAAAAGTGCAAACTGTTCCCAACCTCTGGTGGCAGGGAGGGAATGTTCATAGCGCTACCCTAGGAGGGGAAAATAAGATTTGGAATTCTGTGCCTGGGGTGGTCCACAGCCTCATGAATTCTGAGTTCTTCTCCTGGAGAAAGGGCCTGGAAATTCCAGCTTTCTCAGTGGGGCCGTGGGGAGCACTGGGTTAGGAGGTGGGAAACCTCTGTTAGAATATCCAATGGTTGCTAATATGTTGTCTTATCTTGGTTGTTTACTTCCTTCTCCGTGCCTCAGCTTCCAAATCCATAAAATGGGGACAACATTCTCTAACACCCTTCCAGCTTGAACTACCTAGAGAGAAGTGTAGGACTGTCTAACAGAGCAGGGGTGCTGGATATGTGGGCGTGCGCTCCGTTGTGTCTGACTCTGCGACCCCGTGGACTGTAGCCCACCAGGCTCCTCTGTCCATGGAATTTTCCAGGCAAGAATAACTGGAGTGGATTTCCATTTCCTACACCAGGGAATCTTCTCAACCCAGGGATAGAACCCGCGTCTCTTATGTCTCCTGCACTGGCAGGCAGGTTCTTTACCACTAGAGCCACCTGGGAAGCAGGTGCTGGAGGGAGGAGGCAAAGCCAGAAGGGACTGGAAAGGGCAAAGCCAGAAGGGACTGGAAAGGACAAAGCCAGCCCAGGCTGGGCTCCCAGGTGATGCTTTCTGTGAAGAGAGGCCAAGGAACACTCTCCCCACACCTTACCTTGCCCCAGCCGGGAGCCCGTGATGGCCTCTTTGGCACTCCCGAAGCCCAGCTCTCTGCAGACCACGCTGGCAGACACCAGGTCCCACTTGTCGTCGCAGACGGTACCCCATTCTCCATTCTTGAGCACCTCCACGCGGCCCTCCCCGACGTTGGCACCACCTCTCAACCGCACCAGTGGTTGCTGAAGAGACACACCGTTTTGCTAAGCACAGCCTACTCCCCTCTCTTCATGATGCCCCCTGGCTCCCCTCTCCAAACCCAGGCACCAGACTAGGGACTGACAGCGCTCCATCTGGGTGAGCGTCTGTGGAGGGGATGGAGAGCGTGCACACTCACTGTGTGTTCAGCTCTGGTGCGTGCTCCCTTTGCAGTCTTTGTCCTGGACCACTGGGCAGCCCCTCGGGGATTCTCATCAACCCCTCATCCCACTCCACACTTGTTCTAGGGCCTAACCACTAGTAAGTACTTCCCACCACTCCCTCACTCCAGAACCTGAAGCTTCAGCACTATCGAAAGACGCTCCTACCCACACAGTCTGCAGATTCCAAAGGGATCCTAATTCTATCAGACATGTAACAGAGTGCTTGTCCAGCCCTAGGGGAGATTCCGGGGTACTAAGGTGATCACACTGCAAGAATCCTGCCCTGCAGGCCCATGAGAGGCAGGAGAAAGAAGACAGTGAGTGGGTGAGAGGGCGGGGCCTGACCAAGGCAGCACCAAGGCAGCCAAGACTTGGAGTTCTGCCCAGACAAGGGGATGGGGAGCCTCCCACTGGTTAAGACCAACATCTGTCCTGCAGCTGGACTTCTGCCTGGTCACTACTCCTGCTTCTGCCACCCCTGACTCTACTCCAAGCCCAGACCAGGCTAGCCCTTCAGGAGATACAGCCCCACCAGATATTCAGAGAGAGTAGGTGGTTACAGTTTGTTGTTCAGTCACTAAGTGGTGTCCCTCTATTTTGTGACCCCATGGACTGCAGCATGCCGGGTTCCTCTGTCCATGGGATTTCCCAGCAAGAATACTGGAGTGGGTTTCCATTTCCTTCTCCAGAGGATCTTCCCAAATCAGGGATTGAACCCCCATCTCCTGTGTCTCCTTCATTAGCAGGTAGATTCTTTACCACCATGCCACCTGGGAAGCCCCAGTTATACTTTGAAAGTGAAAGTGGTAGCTAAGTTGCTCAGTCATGTCCGACTCTTTGCAACCCCATAGACTGTAGCCTACCAGGCTCCTCTGTAGTTTAATTGCCCCTAATTGCTCACCATCGGCCTTGAAGCCTTAATAGTCTTATGGGGTTTATTTATAATTGCACAGGAGTAAGACCCACTCTTCACAAGCATCTTAATCCCACTGGATCATACCTTACAAGACAGGAGACGGGTCATTTGACTCCCATCTGCCCATATACCCTGCTTTGTATCAGTTTCTCTCTGTGTGTGTTTGTATGTGTGTGTGTGTGTACATGCGTGCATGTTGGGGTGGGCAACTCAGAAGGCTGTGAGGCTCTGAACTATTGATTCTATTTGATTCAATACAAAGGGAGTATGGGGTAACTGTGCAGCCCTTCTGCGTGTGTGGGATCAGACCAGAGTCACTGTTCTACTTTGGCCTCTGCAGTTCACAGCCCTGGACTCCATCCCACTCACTGATAGAGGCATCCCACTTCCATCCCACCCCTGAATGAGGCAGGCCTGGTTGGTAGTGGTGTCTTTCAAACATTAACATACACCAGTCACCTCGAGCTTCCCTCGTGGCTCAGTTGGTAAGAATCTACCTGCAGTGCAGGAGACTGCAATGCATGAGATGCGGGTTCAGTCCTTGGGTTGGAAAGATCCCCTGGAGAAGGGAATGGTAACCCTCTCCAGTATTCTTGCTTGGAGAATCCTATGGACAGAGGAGTCTGGCAGGCTACAGTCTACAGGGTTGAAAATGTCAGACATGATTTAGCAACTAAAACCACCTCCATCTCTAAGAAAACCACCACCAGTCACCTTGAAAGCCAAGACACTGAACAAGAGCCTGTGTCTCCATCTTCCAGTCAAGGTCTGCACCCCAATTTATTGACCTTGGGTAATGACCCTAGCACTAGAGGGAGAAGAAAAGAGGGACAGGGAGGGGCTGCAAAACCCCTCACTGGCTTCAGGAATCTTTATTCTAGCTTTAGCAGAACACGACAAATACAGCTGCTGGATCCTGCCAGATGGCTGTAGAATCATGACCTTTCCCTTCCCCCACTTCCCTTCCCAAGCTGCCTAGCCAGATTCCAGGGTCCCCTTCCCATGGAGCGGACCATCCGTGACTCAAGCTTGTGGGAGGCAGAGTTCCAAGTAACCTCACCCCATCTAGCAGTGGCCAGGCAGAGTCAGCTGGCCCTGGAGGAAAAGAAAGAAGGGAAAATGTGATGTAAGCCTCGCTTGATCTTTTTTTTTTTTAATTGGTTTGGTATAACTTGATTCCTCTGCTTTCAACCACACAGTAAGAGGAATTCCAAAACAGTAGGACCTAGTATTCCAGATGACACATGAGGCAAGCTCAGAGGCTCAGGCTGAGGCTGTGGAAAGGATGTGGCCATCAAATCATGTGGCTGGGGGGGGAAGCGAGGGGCCGTGGGGGACGCCACTGTCCAGGTGTGCCTGTGTGGCCTGCCTGCACACGTGAGATGTGTGGTCAGGTCTGTGCAGTTTGGACACCCTTGTGGGGCAGGGCTGAGGGTGGGGGAGGGCTGGTTGCTGGCCAGAAGTGTCTGGAAGACACCCCAAAGAGTTCCCACACCCTCTGGTCAATGCCTGGACTTGCTGCATTCACCTCATGCCTTTTATTTAAGGCTTATTCTTTTGTCCAAATACACCACCCCAGCCTTTCTAAATACAGCACCAAAAGCTGTTTATCTGATTTCTGCATCAGTTTCCTGTTTCTACTGGATAAGTAGATAAGGGATCACTCTCCATCCACAAGCAGGTTGATAGATGTTGATGGAGAGGAGAGATTGGAGAGGGAGATGGGGTGGAGGGCTTCCCAGGTGGCACTAGTGGTAAAGAACCTGCCTGCCAATGCAGGAGACACAAGAGACGTAGGTTCGATCCTCGGGTCAGGAAGATCCCCTGGAGGAGGGTGTGGCAACCCACTCTAGTATTCTTGCCTGGAGAATCCCATGAACAGAGGAGCCTGGCAGGCTATGGTACAGAGTCAGACACGACTAAAGGGACTTAGCACAAACGCACACGTGGGGGAGAAATGGGGGAGGGGACAACAGATGCAGAGTGGGGCTGCCTCGGCTTGGGGAGGGGCCGTTACTATCCTCCCCGCAGTACCAATTCCCAAGTTTCGTCTGGTACAGGGCGTCATTCCTTAATAAATGATTAGCTCTCTTTCCCACACTATCCCTCTACTGTTCCCACCCACTGGCCTGGATTAGTAGTTTCTAGAACATGCATGTCACAGAGAACCTTAGGGATATGTGCAAAAAAGAGAGTGGGGAAAAGATGAGCCAACTAGTGATTTCTGAGGGAAGAGAGAATAGTGCGCTTGCTCTTCTTCAGGGGGGCTTCCCGGGGAGCTCAAATGGTAGTAAAGAATCCTCCTGCAATGCGGAAGACCTGGGTTCGATCCCTGGGTTGGGAAGATCCTCTGGAGGAGGGCATGGCAACCCACTCCAGTATTCTTGCCTGGAGAATTCCCACAGACAGAGGAGCCTGGTGGGCTACAGTCCATGGGGTCGCAGAGTCGGGCAATACTGAGTGACTAACATGTTCACTTTCTTTCACTTTTCTTCTTCAGAGGAGTCATCAAGCCTGCCTTGGCCGGGACAGCTCACCAGTCCTGAGGAATCCGCCAGCTGAGCTGGGGATGATAATTCAGATGTGCAGCCACTCCTCCTTAATACATCTCCCCCCACATGCAGGTACTGATCCACAAACATACAGTGTGATAACAGGCACAGACGACATAGATGTGGTGATGGCATGTTTCCACTTACAGGAAGTCCCCTATGTACGAACCTTCAAGTTGTGAACCGTCAAAGGTGTGAACTTGTGTTTGCATGCCCAATTACGTAAGTTAGCTCGAGTGTCCAGCGTCCGTTGTCACATGGCTGCATCCTCTGCAAGTGTTGTGCTTTTCTGTACTTTCCTACCAGCACTAGACACTAAACAGTGGTAGTTGTTCAGTCACTCAGTCGTATCCGACTCTTTGCGACCCCATAGACTGTAGTCCACCAGGCTCCTCTGTCCATGGCATTTCCCAGGCAAGAATATTGGAGTANGGAATCCGCCAGCTGAGCTGGGGATGATAATTCAGATGTGCAGCCACTCCTCCTTAATACATCTCCCCCCACATGCAGGTACTGATCCACAAACATACAGTGTGATAACAGGCACAGACGACATAGATGTGGTGATGGCATGTTTCCACTTACAGGAAGTCCCCTATGTACGAACCTTCAAGTTGTGAACCGTCAAAGGTGTGAACTTGTGTTTGCATGCCCAATTATGTAAGTTAGCTCGAGTGTCCAGCGTCTGTTGTCACATGGCTGCATCCTCTGCAAGTGTTGTGCTTTTCTGTACTTTCCTACCAGCACTAGACACTAAACAGTGGTAGTTGTTCAGTCACTCAGTCGTATCCGACTCTTTGCGACCCCATAGACTGTAGTCCACCAGGCTCCTCTGTCCATGGCATTTCCCAGGCAAGAATATTGGAGTAGGTTGCCATTTCCTTCTCCAGGGGATCTTCCTGACCCAGGGATCGAACCCTTGTCTCCTGCAATGGCAGGTGGATTCATTATAACTGAGCCACCAGGGAACCCCATAGAATATAGCAGTACCATATTTTTATTTCAAGCCTAGGATGTCCGGAAGCAAATGTTAAAGCAGTGGTACATAACTGATTGTGTTAGTTGGGTACCTAGGCTAACTTTGCTGGACTTATGTACAAACTGGATTTTTAACTGACTCTTGGAACAAAAGTCATCCATATGTAGGGACTTACTGTACTAACTCTGTGAAAGCTTTAAAAGTTGTTATTCTTTCTGATGCAGAATTAGTAAAACCGGTTTGAAAACCATTGTAGTTGATTTCTTGTGCTTTTGAGAGATGGATCACATTTCCAAAGGCTCTGAAAGTGAGTGTTAGTCCCTCAGTTGTGTCTGACTCTTTGTGACTCCATGGACTGTAGCCCACCAGGCTCCTCTGTCCATGGAATTCTCCAGGCAAGAATACTGGAGTGGGTGGCCATTAGGGAATGGATCGCTATGGGATGGATCTTCAGGGGATCTTCCCAACCTAGGGATCAAACTCATGTCTCCTGCATTGCAGGCGAATTGTTTTCCCATCTGAGTCACCGGGGAAGCCTGCCAAGGGCTCTAGGATGCTTGATTTCTCAGGGAATCGCCCAGGAGCCCCTAGTTCTCACCCCGACCCTTCGTGCTGGTCCACAGACAGCATACAGAACCTGTGAGAGTCAGGAGTGAGGCACAGCCCTCTTGTGGGTGTTTGTCCGCCACAGGGGGGACACTAGTCTCAGAGTTGAGCAGCAGTGCCAGAAGGACAGGTAGGGGTGCTAATGATTGGGGGCAGGCTCCCAGCTGCTTGTCACACCCCAGCAGTGGCATCTATCAGTGAGGCTGGCCTGGACAAGTATCCTGCATCTTCGTGCCCTCTAGAAAAGTGGTCCGAGTTGCTGCCGGTTCTCTTGGCGGAGGGAGAGGGGGTTCCCTGTCTGATCCTTTAACCACCAGCCCACCCCTCTAGTTACCAAATCTGCCACCCCATCCTCACCTCTGGCTTATAGGCTTTCCGGAATCTTGACGGTCCATCAGGACTGAAGACCTGGCCGGGCACGCAGCTCACTACAGCTGGAAGCCCATTCTCACAGGTGACGTTCTTGACGGGGTCCATCGACACCTGAGGGCCCAGCTTGCAGCTGGAGATGTGGGCCTCCGTGCCTGTGCAGTCCATGGAGTATGGCCAGTAGCGCTGCTTCTTGCGGGCGGCAAACATCCTGCGGAAGATGAGACGGGGCAGGTGACCAAGACATCACGGTGCCCACCCCTCCCTCTTTCACAGCTGGGCAACTGACCCCTGCCTGGGGCCGGTCACTGAGGTAGTGGAACCAGATAGACCTGGTCCCTGCTCCTGTGGTTCAGTCTTGCTCCAGACAGGGCTCTGCAGGGCATGTCTGCCAGCACTCACTGGTCATGCTGGGCAGTGGGGAGCCAGACCTGGAAGGGCAGCCATGGCTTGCTGCTTCCAGGGAGCTCACATTCTAGGAGACAAGGGTCTAACTCAGTGTGTGTGCATGCTAAGTTGCTTCAGTCATGTCTGACTCTGTGACCCTATGGGCCATGGCCCACCAGGCTTGTCTGTCCATAGGATTCTCCAGGAAAGAACACTGTAGTGGGTTGCCATGCCCTCCTCCAGGGGATCTTCCCAACCCAGGGACTGAACCCAAGTTTCTTACATCTCCTGCATTGGCAGACAGGTTCTCTACCAATAGCGCCACCTGGGAAGCCCCTAACTCAGTGTAGTGACATATGATACTAATGCCTATAGATGCAAAGTGTAAAAAGGGATCTTGGAGAGACAAATACAATGTGATATCCCTCAGCCAAAAAAAAAAAAAATGAAATAATGCCATTTGCAGCAACATGGATGGACCTCGAGATGATTATACTAAGTGAAGTAAGTCAGAAAAAGACAAATATCATAGGATATCACTTATGTGTGGAATCTAAAACAAATATTACAAAATATATACAAAACAGAGACAGACTCAACAGACATAGGAAACAAACTTGTTGCTGCCAAAGCAGCGAAGGGGGGAAGCCACCCTTCCCTCTCTCCTGTCCTGGGTCTTTGAGGTCTGTGTATTCATGGGTGATCGGCAGAATACAGTGAAACGCACTGCTTCGCGGCTGCCCAGAGGAGGGACTGCCCAGGGCAGGCTGGCCCCAGGTGAACAGAAGCGGAGTCCTGTCCCTATTGGTCTAGCAGGCTTGAAGGTTTCTGCTTTGCCTCAGAGTGAATAGGATGTGAACAGAGAGGAAGAATAAACCTGACAGATGCCACTGATAGCTCTCCTTACCAAAAACTGCAACTGACAGTAATTCTATTCTATGCGTGCAATGACACAGAATCCTTGAAAGAAAAAGGACTATCTTGGAAAGCTCAGGGTCTGTGCTCAACATAGCTACAGCCAGAGCACAGAACTACACAGGAGGACTATTAATAATCCCAAGAGCCAGGGCTTCCCTGGTGGCACAGTCGATGGGAGTCCACCTGCCAATGCAGGGGACACAAGTTCGATCCCTGGTCCGGGAGGATTCGACATGTTACGGAGAACCTAAGCCCACACACCATCACTACTGAGCCTGTGCTCTAGAGCCTGGGAGCTTCAACTACGGAGCCCACGCACCCTAGAGCCTGTGCTTTACAACAAGAGAAGCCACTGCAATAAGAAACTTTCGCACCACAACAAAGAGTAGCCCCCGCTTGCCGCAACTAGAGAAAGCCTGTGCAACGCAATGAAGACCCAGTGGAGCCAAAATAAATAAATAAGTAAAAAAGAATTCCAAGAGCCACTGGCCGTCCCCATTCCCTGGAAGGCCCCTGCACTTGGAAACACAGCCTCCAGTTTGTTTCCCATGACACACATGGGACAGAACACGCTTGAGGTGGCCGGTAGGATATTATAGCTTGTTACGACACTCCCACAGTTGAGCGAGCAAACACACCCAGGGGACCACGTCAGGCGCACAGGGAATGGTCAGGTCTCACTGGATCGGAACATCTAGCTCTCAGTTTTCAGTGACCACCAGGCTCTCCCAGGAACAGATGTACTGAGCTCTCAACACAGAGTGAGGCTCCCTCAGCAGACAGAGCTGCTCTTCCTTCCCCAGAGAGCCCCTCTGTCCTCTGACATCAGATCACAGGAATGCAATCCTCCACAGGCCTCCACCAGGGCAGCCCACCCCGCCCCCATGAGTCACTCTCACAGGCCACCCCTCCCCCACCCTGGGATGCAGACATGGGGATGCAGATAGGAGGCACAGGGGAGGATGTATGGGCTTCCTACGGGGCTCTAGTGGTAAAGAACCTGCCTGCCAATGCAGGAGACATTAGAGACGTGGGTTCTGTCCCTGGGTTGGGAAGATCCCCTGGAGAAGAGCATGGCAACCCACTCCAGTTTTCTTGCCTGGAGAATCCCATGGACAGAGGAGCCTGGTGACCTGCAGTCCATAGGGTCGAAAAGAGTCGGACACGACTGAAGTGGCTTAGCGTGCACAAGCACACGTGGACAACCCACTCTAGGCCTGATGGTGGGTGACTGGAGTTACAGGACAGCCACTGGCCAGGTGGGAAGCTTGCTTGAGAAAGAGGTATCTAGGCTGATGGCTGGGTAACATTGAGCTGAACTGATTCAATTGAAAATGAGAAGTCCTCCTTGCTCTCCTCCAGCCAAGGAGCAAACCAGACTTGGTAGGGATTCTGCCAGCTCTGTGAGACTGTCTACTTCAATCATGCATTCTGGAACTAGGGAAATAACCACAGTGTGGGTTCCAGGACCCACTGAGCCCACCGTGATATGGACCTGTGCCAAAACTCCACTGATCACCTGACGTCCATATTGACTGTGGGCCACAAGGATGTTTGGGTCCCTGGAATCAGGGTCCGTTCAGAGCCCATGTCCAGTGGTTCCGGAAAGTTCTGATCATTTCCTTTTCTCCAGTGTACAATACAGTGACCTTGGTAAAAGATCATGGGTCCCTTTGGGTAAATGACTAACAGTGTACACGTCTGGCAGTGTGCCACAGTGTGCCACAGTCCTTCTTCAAGGCCTCCTCTTCATTCAAGGGCTTATAGGTCTGTAAACTTTCTCAAGTCTGGACATTGAGGGGCTGGACCTGTTTTTATGATTCAGATCAGATTTTTGTTCTCTTAACCTAGATCTTTTCTGCTTTTACAGATTGAATAAGAATCAGAGAAGCTTCCTATTTCACTTCTGGGAACACTATGAGACAGCCAGCTAAATCAACTGGTCAACCCCACAAGTCTGCAGAGGCCAGTCTATTCTGATTGCTGCTTTGACTTTGCTGGCTACTCAGTACCCATGCCCATCTTGCCTTTGGCGTTGGGTGCTGTCACAGGTCCCTGCCACCCAGGATCTAATTACCCCCACTGCATTTAGGTTTCCTGACCTGCAGTGACTGCAGCCCCCACTTCCCTCAGGGAGCTCTTAAGAGTGAACCAGGGAAGGGGGGATTCCTTGGAGGTCCAGTGGTTAAGAATCATCCTTGCAATGCAGGGGACATGGTTCGATCCCTGGTCAGGGGACCTAAGACCCCATAAGCTGCGGAGCAACTGAGCCTTCAAGCACTGGAGAGCGTGTGTCACAACTAGAGAGCTTGTGCACCGTAATGAAAGATCTCGAATGCCACAGCCAAGACCGATGCAGACAAATAAATAAATATTAAGATAAACAAGTAAAAGAACCAGAGAGGCAGTCAGGGCTCCCCTTACAAATTTATTCCTCTCTGTCATGGTGAAACATCTGCCTTTTGGACCCTCCCAGGGTCTTAGAAGACAAATCCATGGCAACATTCTAGTCTCCCCAAGCTTCTGAACCCCTTTCTCTACATGAAACCAAGGGGATCCAGCATTTCTAATTTGGTCTGGTGGGCCTCCTTTTGGTCCCTGTTTCAGCCAACTCACCAAAGCCTTAGAGTCCTAACTCCCTAGATGCAACATGAGAGGCAGTCTCTATTCAGTAATTTTGTATCAATAAATCAATAACAATAATGGGATCTTGCTTTGAGAAAAAGAAAATGACCACACAATATTCCTGGTCTGGGAGATGGGGCCCTGTGGCTTCAGTTTGATCAATTTCCAGGTACATGTACCACTTCCCAGTTCGTGAGAGGATCATCTGGAGCCCAGCTGCCAAAACGGACCTGAGGTCAGAGATCCTGATCCCCTTTCAAAAGCCAGAAGACTCTGGTCCACCCGCAGTTGAGGAGGAGGTTTTCAGAAGCCCTCTGAACAAGCCACATGTTGCCTGGCCTCAGGCACCCCGTCCTGCTGTGGAGCAGGACTGATGGCAGTCTTCCGGCTCCCAGGACTGGGCGAAGACCTGTGCCAGGCTGGGGACTCCGGTAGGGCCAGCAGGTAGGAAGCCTGTCAGGGGAAGGGATCTACTTTTCTTGGCTCCAATTGGAAGGAAAGGCTGAGAAGGTGTCTCCAGGGAAG
>SJYQ01003006.1:11196-41605 GCA_006410935.1 Redunca redunca
TGATCAGAGCAATATAAAGTGTTTTCTTGAGCAGAAAATAATTAAACACAAAATCAAGCATATTTAACATCCTTGAAAAGCTACTAAAACACTCATCCAGAAAAGTAGTTTTTTAACATTCACTCTTGCAATTAAATGAAATCCATATATATCAAGGTAGGCAACAGATTTTTCAATTTGAAATCAGATTTGACAATACTCTCAAAATCTATACATTATTTATCATGTCATGCAGAGGTATATAAAGATATACAGACATCACTTAATGTTGGAAAAATATTTACAGCCACAGCTCAAATAAAGTAAAAACTCTACTTAAAATCTAAAACATTTAAACACAAATGATACTTTTGTCTCACAATTACAGTTTCTGATCAGAAAAATTACTTCAAAATAAAGTTCAATATCTTATTTTTTGGTGAAATAACTCAATTCTAAGAAAATGCTTGCTGTTTTCCTGACTGAATAATTATAGCACTCAGTAAACAAACACAAAAGTCCTGGAGTCGGGATTGTACCACATTCTAAACTAAGGTTTAACCACTTAGCATCTTCACTCTGAGCTACTTTCTACTCTTCCCTCTGACAGTACATTGACTTTGTTTGTTCTGAGTTCCATATTTGTTTGAAATACTGCTTTGTTGTCTAAAACACGGTCTACACCCTTATCCAGATACTCCAAATCTTGAGGATATTGGAGAACTTTACTTAAGACTTTACAGACCTCCTTACTTAAGAGAGACATGACAAAAGATAGAAAAATATTAAAGAAGATAGAAAAAAGATCCCTTCTTGTTTTATCTCAATACTATTCACTGTATAAAAGAAAGAAGTATCTCCTTCATGGAATATAATATCCTCTTCAGACAGGAGCTTGTTACTAACTTCAGATCACAATTAAAATGCACTGAATACCTTAAGCTTTTACACAGATGCTGTCTCCAACTGGATTATAGTTAAACAATCTAATGTAGTAAACATATATTATAACTTACTAACTTTTCCAGCCTCTGTAATATATTTTCTCCCCCTCTTCCTCTTTTTATCAATACCTAATACCAACAAAATAAAATACCTCAGTAGAGGAAACTGCCCAACTGTTAATGTAACATGTTACCTGCTTTTTCTTAATAAAAATAAGACATAGCCCCTGCTCTAAAGAAGTTTAGGGTTCAGTAGATTGGAACCAAGAAGAGAACTGGTTAAAATACAAGGTGGCAGGTCCAGCATTAGCACAGGATGTGGTGGAATCATCAGAGAGGAATCCAAAGGGAAATACACCAGGTTAAGGAAAGCTTTGGTAGGTAGGAAAGGTTTCCTCAAGAAAATGGCAAGCGAGTAATTATTAAAAAGTGAGAAAGTTGTGGTGGGGCAGAATATAGAGAAAATTGTTCTCATAGAGAGAGCAGAAAGATCTACTTACAAGTGACAAAAAAAAAAAACATGGAGATAGAAAAGGATGATTTGTGCAATACAGAATGCAACAGAAATGGGAAGAAACATAAGGATGAAAATATATGATATGCAAACATCAGGATAGCCATTTTTAAAGATCTCTGTTCACTCTAAACACATATAAACAGAGAAGTAGAAAATAGAAAAATACTATTTCACTGATTTCCTTATAGCATATTCTGTAAATTGACAGATGTCTACACTCAAGATTTCATGATGTGCACCTAGACAATATTGAAGGTTTAGAAATGTTGTACAACACCAACTATAAATACCATTGCATCACAGTGTTTCAATCATCAGAGCTCAGGAATAATTTTAATACACTTTTCAAATGGATTCCTATAAGTATTACATTCAACTTTAGGAAATGCTAAAGTGAAGAAAGCTATAACTACTTTTATTTTGATATTGTGAATAAACACCTACATTCTTATTTATCTTCAAGTGTTCTTCCAACTAATGAAGAAATGCAGAAAATGAATTTTTAAAATATTTATTCAGTATTTTAGTGATCTTGTTGTTCAGTTGCTAAGTCATGTCCAATTCTTTGTTGACCTCATGGACTGCAGCACGCCAGGCTTCCTTTGTTCTTTACTATCTCCCAGAGTTTGCTCAAACTCACATCCATTGAGTCAGTGATGCCATCCAACCATCTCATCCTCTGTTGCCTCTTCTCCTCCTGCCCTCCATTTTTCCCAGCATCAAGGTCTTTTCCAATGAGTCAACTCTTTGCATCAGGTGGCCAAGTATTGGAACTTCAGTTTCAGCACTGTCCTTCCAATGAATACTCAGGGTTGATTTCCTTTTGGATTAACTGATTTGTTCTCTTTGCAGTCCAAGGAACTCTCAACAGTCTTCTTCAGCACCATGATTCAAAACCATCAATTTTTCTCGCTCAGCCTTCTTTATGGTCCAACTCTCACATCTGTACAGGACTACTGGAAAAACCTCAGCTTTGACTAGACAGACTTTTGTTGGCAAAGTGATGTCTTTCCTTTTTAATATGCTGTGTAAGTTTGAGCCTTTCTTCCAAGGAGCAAGCATCTTTTAATTTCATGGCTGCAATCACCATCTGCAGTGATTTTGGAACCCAAGGAAAAGAAAAAATCTGTCACTGTTTCCACTTTTTCCTCACCTATTTGCCATGAAGTGACTGGACTGGATGCCATGATCTTAGTTGTTTTGAATGCTAAGTTTTAAGCCAGTTTTTCACTCTCCCTTTTCACCTTCATCAGAAGACTCTTTACTTCCTTTTAACTTTCTGCCATTAAACTAGTATCATCTGCATATCTGAGGTTGTTGATATTTCTTAGGCAAGAATACTGGAGTGGGTAGCTATTCCCTTCTCCAGCGGACATTCCTCATGCAATGATTGAAACCAGGTCTCCTGTATTGCAGGCAGATTCTTTACCATTTGAGCCACTAGAGAAGCCCTTAGTGATATAATAATACTCAGTTGCTAAATTAAAAAAAATGAAACAATTTTTTTTTAATTTTTATTTTTACTTTATTTTACTTTACAATACTGTATTGGTTTTGCCATACATTGACATGAATCAACCACAGGTGTACATGAATTCCCAATCCTGAATCCCCCTCCCACCTCCCACCCCATATCATATTTCTGGATCATCCCCGTGCACCAGCCCCAAGCATCCTGTATCCTGCATCGAACATAGACTGGCGATTTGTTTCTTACATGATAGTATACATGTTTCAATGCCATTCTTCCAAATCATCCCACCTTCTCCCTCAGAGTCCAAAAGTCCGTTCTATACATCTGTGTCTCTTTTGCTGTCTTGCATACAGGGTTATCATTCCATATATATGCATTAGTATACTGTACTGGTGTTTTTTTGTTTTTTTTTTTCTGGCTTACTTCACTCTGTATAATCGGCTCCAGTTTCATCCATCTCATTAGAACTGATTCAAATGTATTTTTTTTAATGGCTGAGTAATACTCCATTGTGTATATGTACCACAGCTTACATCTAGATAGAACACATTTCCCCAAATACACAGTACTAAGCTTGTGTCCCTTTCTATTCACCAGATTATTTATACATAAAGAATATTACAGTTATAAACCTCTAACAGGTTTTCTGGCTATTTGAGGAGAAGAAATTGTGCCTGACAGCAAGTGGCCTGTTATATTCAATTCCATTTTCCACCTCTTTTCACTTCCAACACCCTTCTGTAAAACCCAGTACTTAATTGAATACCCAGGGGTGTTACACATGAAAACATTTTGAAGTAGTTCAATGGGGATGATTTACAGCAATATACAGAAGGATGTACTGAGAAGGTTTGAAATCATCCTCTGTGGTATATATACATTGTAAGACGGAGCATCTGACACCACATGACATTTATTAAAATCCAACGGGATTTTAGACCTCATCAATATCCTCAGACTCTGAAGATTATAAATGCTGCATTCTGAAAGTATAGGATCTCCCTTTTTATTAGCATACCTAAGAAAAAACAAATTCAATGGGTTGATAAAGTACATGCTGGTTTTTTTTCCTGTTTGATTTCACACAGAGCAACATGTACAAAGCTACTGGTGGATTTGTGCTATTCCATATTCTGTGTAACTTAGTACTAATTATGTCTGGTAAGCCCTGGGATTATTATAAACATTTAAGAAATACCAACTGATATTTATGACTAACTGCAAAAAGACTGACACTAGAAGTTTATTACACCAACTTCTTCAATAACCGCCTCCCACCCCACAATTAACAGTGTAAGAATAAAGAAAATTGTAACAAAGTAAGTATGAAAGAGGATTTAAAAAATAAAATAAGGTTAAAAGTGACTTTGGAAGACAACAGTAGTAATAAGTGACTTAAAGTAGACACAGTCTACTGAAATGCCTGCAGAGAAGGGAGAAATAAGGGATCCAATTTGTCCTCAGAAAACTCTTGGGAATCCTCACTTGGAAGCAAGAGTCCCAGAGGAGTTATGGATGAAGGGTGTATATGGAAACAAATATATCTTCTGACAGTTAGTGAACACAGGGGTGGAGGAAATTCCAGTCCTCCTTGTTAGTCCTGCACAACTGGCATCCTCCTTACTCTCCCATACTTCACTGAAGAATTCTCCCTGGAGACAGGGAGGGCCTGTTGGTACACTTTCAGAAATTTGATAAGAAATTGTTAACTCAGCAAATATTAAGTTATATAAACATTCAATTAAATTATATTGAAGACAATGATAATAAATTCAAAACTATCATATTTCCAATTATTTTACTATTTGTTATGTTCTTGACATTATTTTTCTGTACTTATATAGTAGAAATGCTAGATGCTCTATATGAATATAATAGCAGGGTACTGCACACTTTTTTCTAACTAACTGTTCACTGACATCATATGATAGCTTGAAACTGGCTATGGGAATATTTACACATTGATGAAAATGAGCAAACTCTATAAATCAGAGGTTTATTAACATTTTGTTGTTTGTCTCAGTTTAAAAAAGTAAAGGAGAAACTACAAATGCAGGTTAAACATGCAAGTGTGTTGTATCTACTGCTCAGGCTGAAAAGATGTTTCATTAAATAAATACAGTTTTTACAACTGTGAGAAATATTTTAACAACAGATCACATATCAGATTAAATTAGAATAATTTAATTGTATAAAGTTTTGGTGTACTGGGATGCAACACCATTTCTCAAATTAAGGTTGAATCATAACCAGAGGTGATTATGGTTACAATAATTTGGTAAAAATCAGTGGAAACATTTTGTGAGATTCAATTGGGCCTATGGAATGTACTCTAAAATAATATTTTATGATTATTTGTAAATTGTATGCTACACATCCTTTATATTAGTAAAATTTATAATAAACACATTCATTATGCATATAGGCACACACCTCTTCATTTTTTTTTTTTTTTTGCTTGTTTGTTTGGAGAACCAATTTTTAAACATTTATCAGCACATTCTGGATACTAGGAATAAGCTGGTGAAAATAGGGATTTTAAGTTAAAAGTAGAAAAATGTAAGTTAAAGTTTACTACAAAAGTATACACTCAACATTCTTCATTCATGCTATTACCAGATGCCAACATCATTAACACTTAAAATACTCCTTTCTCTTCCATTCTATGCCAATATATCTTTTGAGGTCATTGATAATGCTCATGTCTCTTAAATTCTCTCATGTTTTAAGTATGGTTGCCACTCTATAACTGATTCTGCAGAATTTCTTCTGACCTACACTCTAGTTTTTTAGCTGTGCTTCTACTAACTTTCCAATGAGATTTGATCTCAATTATTACATCTCATATTCTAGAAGTTCTCTTTGTTTAGTGTTTTCTGCTTTTTTCTGAATTTCACTGGTCATCTTTGAGGGTCTTATGCTTTCACCAATTACTTTTATTTTCTTTCTTATCTATTAAACATAGTCATTATATTTATTTTATACTTTGCTTTGAAATTTTTTGAGTCTGGTATCTTTATCATAAGCATCTTTGTCATAATCACTGTCTCAAGCATTTTCGCCACAAACACTTTTGCTGAATAACTAACTTGCCTTAAGGCAATTTGGTCACAAAAATAAAATAATAAAAAATGAAAAAGCAATGGGAAAAAGGCTATAATGAAATGTGAGAAATTAATACGAAATTTAAAATGACTTTATTGAGAAATNNNNCTTTATTGAGAAATACAAAATATTTGAATACCTTTAAAATGTATTTAGATTCATGTGTAAATTACTAATTTTATTTTGTGGGTTGTACCAAACCACTTGCCTTCAAAGTTTTTCATTCTTAGTATTTTATACACTCTGTTTCCTTGTTGATTCACTTCTTTGGCATTGCAAGTTTTCTTTTTCACTAAAATCTTCCTTTATTAAAAGAGGTATCAGTTCCTAAATACTAAGAAGCAGATTTGTAACTGAGTTTTTTATTATTCTTTCATTCTTGGCATATGGTCACATGTCCATTAAGATATATTCCAAAGTTCTGTGGAAAATGATGGGTTCAATTCTGTGCCTTTAAGGTCCTCAACCTCTCTCTTCTACAGCATAATGTATTTCAAAGTAAGAAACCAACTTTTGGACAGATCACCCTCATCTATCATGATTTTCATAATTTTTTTATCATATATGCCAAATTAAATTGTCAATTCATTATTTTATCTTTTATAGTAAAATTGCCTTAACACAAAATTGTTATATAATAAAAATATTTTCAAGTGAAATTTTTGTGGCAAAGATATGTCTATGGCAAAGATGCTTATGGCAAAATACTTAGAACCTTATTTTTATCTACTGTGTCTTGCCCATGATCCCTCATTTCTGTAAGTATTTTGTAATTGTGTTATGTGATTGTACTGTTACTGCTTTCTATCTTCTCCATGAGAATCATTAAAAGCCTGGGTTGAAAATGTAAAATTCCACAAAGATTTTACATTTGTTTTTGTAAAATATTTGGAAACGTTACTAACCCTAAGTCCATTTTAAGTTTAATATTTCTCTGAACCATGTGAATAGCATGAATTGTCATGAATTCCACATGATAGTCTTTTCATGACATGAATTCTCATAGTTTTGCACCCTCTTCCTAGTCAAAGATGAGGAAGATTTTCTTTTTAGTCCACTTTCATTTCTATAACTTTAAAATTCATTCCTGATTGTATCCTTAGGGTTTTCAAACTTAATGCAAACTGAGAACAGACTCTGAAACCTGCGTGAGCCCAAACTTTGCCACACGCATGCTAAAACCATCAAAAGCAAATCCATGGGCCAGTCAAGATCTGATTAAAGATGCCCCCAAAGCCCAGTGAAATCTTGTGAATTAAGGAACTATCATCATTTGTTATATGACTTCGTTCCCTGACTTAACTGAATTTTTTATTTCCTTGAAAACTCACCTATGCATTAAAGTGATAGGTCTTTGCTTGTTTGATTTTAATCTTATGCAGTATTTTTAGGTGTTTTTAAGCAAATTAAATTTAGGATGTTTAGACTTCAATGCTGTCAAAAATCAGATTTATAAACATAACTATGCAAAGTAGATTTTAAAAAACATAACTGAGAAATAAAATATATAAAATGAAAGATTAAAATGAAAAAGTCTTCAAGTATGTAACTACTAATAGTTTTAAGCACTGAGATTAACATAATGTATTTCATTCCTGATTATTTTGTATTTCACAAAAGTTTCTCTAATAAATATAAATTACATTGGGAAAGAAAACTGTTTTGTGCCAAACATTATTATAAATGCTTTACATTTGCTACCCCACTTAATCCTGACAACAGAACTTTGAGTAGAGTAATATTTTTATTTCCATTTCGTAGATAAGAAATAAGGGGACAAAAAACTCTGTGAAGTTCATAAAGTTAGTAAGTGATAAGCTGGATATTTTTAACTCAAGCTTTGTTGTGTTATTATCCCTTGGTATGAATTGAAACACTATTTCTTCATTCCAACTTAAACTTCTTCTCACTTGGGGGCAATAACAGTCATAAGATCCCCATTCTAGTCTCTAGATAGGCTTCTAGTTACATACATGGTTTCAATACATTTCTTTTCTGGACTTAATTTTCAACAAGTGTGAAAATTCATGATTTAAACTAGATAATCTCTAAGGATCCTCCAGTTGAAGATTTTGCATTAGCACTAGTTTATTAGACAATGGTTCCAAATCAAGAAAGGAGTATGTCAAGGCTACATATTGTCACCTTTCCATTTAACTTATATGCAGAGTACATCAGGCGAAATGCTGGACTGGATGAAGCAGAAGTTGGAATCAAGACTGCAGGGAAAAATGTCAATAACCTCAGATATGCAGATGACACCACCCTCAGAGCAGAAAGTGAAGAGGAACAAAGGAGCCTCTTCATAAAAGTGAAAGAGGAGAGCGAAAAAGCTGGCTTAAAACTCAACATTTAAAAAACGAATATCATGGCATCAGTCCCATCATTTCATGGAAATAGATGGGCAAACAATGGAAACAGTGACAGACTTTATTATCTTGGGCTCCAAAATCAATGTGGATGATGACTGCAGCCATGAAATTCAAAGACTCTTGTTCCTTGAAAGAGAAGTTATGAACAACCTAGAGAGCATGTTAAAAAGCAGAGACGTTACTTTGCGGATAAAAGTCTGTCTAGTCAAAGCTATGACTTTTCCAGTAGTCATGTATGGATGTGAGAATTGGACCATAAAGAAGCTGAGCACCAAAGAGTTGATGCTTTCGAACTATGGTGTTGGAGAAGACTCTTGAATCCCTTGCACTGCACGATCAAACCAGTCAATCCTAAAGGAAATAAGTCTTGAATATTAACTGGATGGACTGATGCTGAAGCTGAAGCTCCAATACTTTGGCCAGCTGATGCAAAGAACTGACTCATTGGAAAAGACCCTGATGCTGGGAAAGATAGAAGGCAGGAGGAGAAGGGGACAACAGCGGATGAGATGGTTGGGTGGCATCCCTGACTCAATGGACATAAGTTTGACCAAGCTCCAGGAGCTGGTGATGGACAGGGAAGCCTGGTGTGCTGCAGTCCATGGGGTCATAAAGAGTCAGACACAACCGAGTGACTGAACTGAACTGATTTCTAATGTATCATGAATTTAAATTTAACCATTTAATTGAAAGATTAATGGGTAAAAAAGGTTCCAACTTCTTTGGGTAGATAACAAAGAGCATGATTTCTGGATCCTATGATAAAAGTATGTCTAGTTTTAATAAAAAACAAACAAACAAACACCACCACTTATCTCCCTAAGTGGCTTTACCATTTTGCATTCCTACCAGTAATGAGGCTCCACATCCTCCCTGCATGTCATGTTTCAGTATTCCAGATTTGGACCATTCTAGTAGGCCTGTAATGATAACTCATTGTGGTTTTAAGTTGCATTTCCTTTATGCACAGGAGGGGGAACATCATTTTCATATGGTTATTTTTCATTGTATATCTTGTTTGGAGAGATGTCAATTAAAGACTTCAATTAGATTCCATTTGTTAATGTGGTCTTTTTCTCATTGCTGAGTTCGTCAATTTTGGATTCTGGTTCGAAATAGGAAAAGGAGTATATCAAGGCTGTATATGGTCACCCTGCTTATTTAAATTATTTGCAGAGCACATCATGAGAAACACTGGGCTAGATGAAGTAAAGGTGAAATCAAGATTGCTGGGAGAAATATCAATAACTTCAGACATGCAGATGACACCACCCTATGGCAGAAAGTGAAGAAGATCTAAAGAGCCTCTTGTTGAAACTGAAAGAGGAGAGTGAAAAAGTTGGCTAAAAGTTCAACACTCAGAAAATGAAGATCATGGCATCCAGGCCCATCACTTCATGACAAATAGATGGGGAAACAGTGGCAGACTTTATATTTTGGGGTGCAAAATCACTGCAGATTGTGGCTGCAGCCATGAAATTAATAGATGCTTGCTCCTTAGAAGAAAAGTTATGACCAACCCTAGACAGCATATTAAATAGCAGAGACATTACTTTTCCAGCAAAGGTCCATCTAGTCAAGCCTATGGTTTTTCCACTAGTCAGGTATGGATGTGAGAGTTGGATTGTGAAGAAGGCTGAGCACCAAAGAATTGATCCTTTTGAACTGTGGTGTTGGAGAAGACTCTTGAGAGTCCCTTGGACTGGAAGGAGATCCAGCCAGTCCATCCTAAACGAGATCAGTCCATTGGAAGGACTGATGTTGAAGCTGAAACTCCAATACTTTGGCCACCTGATGAGAAGAACTGTTTCATTGGAAAAGACCCTGATGCTGGGAAAGATTGAAGGTAGGAGGAGAAAGGGACAGCAGCGGATGAGATGGTTGGATGGCATCACCGACTCAATGGACATGAGTCTAAGTAAGCTCCAGGAGTTGGTAATGGACTGGGAGGTCTGGCATGCTGCAGTCCATGGGGCTGCAAAGAGTCAGACACAGCTGAGCGATTGAAGTGAATTGAACTGAGTGTTTTATCAGATACATCCTTTGTGAATATTTTCTCCCAGTCTGTGTTCTGTCTTTTTCATTCTCTTGAGTATTGAGATATTTTCATCTTTCTTCTTATGTTGAAAATACAGAAATGAGTCACAATGATCACGTTTCAAAACATTCTCTTTACTAAGAGAAACACATTTACTAAGAGAAGTTGAAGTGAAAGTTTAAATTGTCTCACTACTTTTCAACAGCTTATTTATACATGAAAAATAAGTCCTTAAAATATTTTGGAGAGAAATTCAATATGAGTTTTTCAGTAAGAAATATTTGGTTGAAATCAAGGAAGTTCATTTGTAGCATGTTGTTATGACTGGAAGTCTGCAGTCAAGATTGCCTGAGCTCAAATCCTGTTTTACTCTTAATACTCTGTAGATTTTGCAATTTTATTGTACTTCTGTGTGCATTAAGTTTCTTGTGTTAAATTTGAATAATTATACTCCCACTTCATAAGACTATCAAGATTAACTTAATATGTATATGGAGAATTTCAAATAAGACCTGGTATAAGATAATGCTTTATTTATTTAATGTTAGTTAATGTGGTGATTTTGCTGATTTGCTGATGTTGTTGCTACCATATACAATTTTAAGGAAAAAAGAAAATTAATCTAAAACACATTTGGAATTTCAGAATATCATAGTCAATGCTGCTTCACATAGAAAAATTTAGTAAGTAGCTTTACTGGATATGTGTTCCATGTGTGTACACATGTGTGTTGAGAGAAGAGGTTGTAGACCGACCCCACTTCTGGATATTAAAGTCATTTTAAAAGCAATCTAGATATCACTATGCTTTGAAAAACTTCACACAGTCAGGTGAATATTAATTTGCTTCTTTATAGACAGTAACCCTCTCTTTAGGAGAAACTGTAAAGCTCTGAAACATTGCTCTGTTTACTACTAGAGGAAAAAAAAACTGATAATCTACTATTACTTTGTGGTCATTTCTGCAGGGGTTCATTTATTTTCTGGAGTTCAAGTCAGAAATACGATGATTTTTGCTATGGTCTCTTTCGTTTCTTTTGCATTTATATCTGCCCTAATTTTTAAGATTTCTTTCCTTCTACTAACTCTGGGGTTCTCCATTTCTTCCTTTTCTAGTTGCTTTAGGTGTAGAGTTAGGTTATTTATTTGACTTTTTTCTTGTTTCTTGAGGTATGCCTGTATTGCTATGAACTTTCCTCTTAGCACTGCTTTTATAGTGTCCCACAGGTTTTGGGTTGTTGTGTTTTCATTTTCATTTGTTTATATGCATATTTTGATTTCTTTTTTTATTTCTTCTGTGATTTGTTGGTTATTCAGAAGCGTGTTGTTCAGTCTCCATATGTTGGAATTTTTAATAGTTTTTCTCCTATAATTGAGATCTAATCTTAATGCATTATGGTCAGAAAAGATGCTTGGAATGATTTCAATTTTTTTGAATTTATCAAAGTTAGATTTATGGCCCAGGATGTGATCTATCCTGGAGAAGTTTCCGTGAGCACTTGAGAAAAAGGTGAAATTCATTGTTTTGGGGTGAAATGTCCTATAGATATCAATTAGGTCTAACTGGTCTATTGTATCATTTAAAGTTTGCATTTCTTTGTTAATTTTCTGTTTAGCTGATCTGTCCATAGGTGTGAGTGGGGTATTAAAGTCCCACTGCTGGGCATACACACCGAGGAAACCAGAATAGAAAGAGACACATGTACCCCAATGTTCATTGCAGCACTGTTTATAATAGCCAGGACATGGAAGCAACCTAGATGTCCATCAGCAGATGAATGGATAAGAAAGCTGTGGTACATATACACAATGGAGTATTACTCAGCCATTAAAAAGAATACATTTGAATCAGTTCTAATCAGGTGGATGAAACTGGAGCCGATTATACAGAGTGAAGTAAGCCAGAAAGAAAAACACCAATACAGTATACTAACACATATATATGGAATTTAGAAAGATGGTAATGATGACCCTGTATGTGAGACAGCAAAAGAGACACAGATGTGTAGAGCGGACTTTTGGACTCTGAGGGAGAGGGAGAGGGTGGGATGATTTGGGAGAATGGCATTGAAATATGTATACTATCATGTAAGAAACGAATCGCCAGTCTATGTCTGATGCAGGGTACAGGATGCTTGGGGCTGGTGCATGGGGATGACCCAGAGAGATGTTATGGGGAGGGAGGTGGGAGAGGTTCATGTTTGGGAACGCATGTACACCCGTTGTTGATTCATGTCAATGTATGGCAAAACCAGTAAAGTATTGTAAAGTAAAATAAAGTAAAAATAAAAATTAAAAAAAAAGAAATACGATGAATACAAATCTGTTTCTTTATGGAGGGTAAGCTTCTCTTTATGAGAAATGTTAAGGCTCTAAAATATTACCTTGTTAACTATGAGATAGAAAACTTAACTATTATTACTTTATGGTCATTTCTGCATGGATTCATTTATTTTCAGTACTTCAAGTCAAAATTATGATGATGAATGATGGTCGTTCATAGCTATTGTTTGAGTAGCTATTATATGCTACTTTTATGACTTTTTCTAATTTTTATAAAAACCTTCCTCTTAAATACTACACTTCAAATGGTCATGTCTATTGTTACTATATTAATCTTACAGATGGGGATATTGAGGCTTATACAGAGAGGTAACATTCACAAGTTCATGGCTAGTAAAGAATGTGACATCTAGGATTTCATCTGTTTCTGACCAATCTTAAGTACTGGAACTGAGCCTGTGTCTTTGTACAATATGATAAATTTTAATATACGGAGTCATATTGTCAGTTTTAAGTAAATGTACTAAATCTAGGACTTTGTCATAGATGTATATGGCTCAAAAATAACTTGCTTTCCAAATGCTTGCCAGAAATTTATGCTATAACATATGATTTTCTTTTTTAATAAGATGGTGAAATTCCAACTGTAGTGAAATTTTGTGGAGACTTTAGGTCTAAACAAATAAAATATAATACAAATATGAATCAAAATATTGTAAACATTAGGTTATATAATTCTGAGCAAACCTTTCTTTATTAAATATTTATTCTCTCATCCTTTTACACAGTTTATTTTGAAATTACTGGCAAAAATTATAAGCTTAAAATCTACAGTATAAAATTTCAGTTATGTTCATGGATAAGGTATTTTTGAATAATGCATTCACGGAAAACACTGAGTTCTAACTCAATGGTGCTGCCTTTCACATAAACAGAAGGAATATGACTATGTGGGTGTCAGTGGTGCCACAGCATTTACTATGGTAATTACTCCAAGATAATCATAGAAGTAAAGAAAAAAATCTTTCTTACACGAACAGAATCAAGTTCTTCTTCAAACTATTTTGGTATGAACACATGCCACTACCATCGCTGACTACTATAACGCACATATCTTATTATGCTGAAATAAAATCTCCTCAGGGGAAGGATGATCATAGATGGAGATCTTTTTTTTGGTTGTTCTTCAGGATTTAGCTCCATGTTTACATATAGTTTTCTTAATTGAATAACTAAGTAAATAATATAGCTATGTTTCCTATAAGTTGGAGGAGTCTCTTATATATCTTATTTTATTCAGATGCTATTGTAGCACATTGAAATCATACAAAGAAAATAAGGTATTTACTTAACACAACGGTTAAACATGTTGCTTCATTGTATATAAACTAATGCGTATTTACTAAATTGAAGTTTTTATAAAGTTACTCTTTTTAAACAATCAGCCTAAAATCTTCACAATTATACTAGCTACTCATAGATCACTTTAGAGCTTATTTAAACATTAACTCAGACAATGAATTTTTCATCTTCGAAAGCTTCCTAATGGTGCTAAACTTTGTATTTTCAAACTAACAAAGTATTTTTGGAGGAAACAGAAACTTCAGATGCAGGCTAGCATAGGTCTGCATGTTGCTGATAATTGTGGGATTTAAAAATAAATGACACCACTTAGTAGGTAATATAGTCTTTTCAATTCATCACCTACTAGAATCTTATAATATACCTGTGAAATGGTGTAGATATTTTTTATCCCCATTTTACAATTCAGGAAAACATACTCATAGAAATTGCTTAAGAGTCAGAGTCAGGAACAAAACTAATGTTTTTGACTCCTGATTTTACTCACTTTCCCCTATACCACTTAGATGATGAAAATGTCCCAGAACCAAAAGCTAAATAATGAACTCTGTAAACTACCATAGAATAAATGATACCTCTCAAACATCCTCAGGAAATCCTCTCTTTTAAAAGAGATTGGTGTTCACTCTGAAAAAATAAACTCTGGAAAATCTCTAGAGAAAAACAGAATTTTGGCAAAATTTTAAACTGGTTACTTTTTTCTCATTCATACCAGTCTCTTTTACAGAAAATTCATATCTCCTCAAATATTCACACGTGGACTAAACAGAAACAAAAATGTGGAAACTGCATCCATTCCAAAAGAAATTATTTTCCCTTTCTAATGGCTCATTCACTCCAGATTTCTTATAACTTTAAGAAATTTCTGAAGATAATCAGTTCAGTTCAGTTCAGTCGCTCAGTCGTGTCCAACTCTTTGAGACCCCGTGAATCGCAGCACACCAGGCCTCCCTGTTCATCACCATCTCCCGGAGTTCACTAAGACTCACGTCCATCGTGTCCGTGATGCCATCCAGCCATCTCATCCTCGGTAGTCCCCTTCTCCTCCTGCCCCCAATCCCTCCCAGCATCAGAGTCTTTTCCAATGAATCAACTCTTCGCATCAGGTGTCCAAAGTACTGGAGTTTCAGCTTCAGCATCATTCCTTCCAAAGAAATCCCAGGATTGATCTCCTTCAGAATGGACTGGTTGGATCTCCTTGCAGTCCAAGGGACTCTCAAGAGTCTTCTCCAACACCACAGTTCAAACGCATCAATTCTTCGGCGCTCACCCTTCTTCACAATTCAACTCTCACATCCATACATGACCACAGGAAAAACCATAGCCTTGACAAGACGGACCTTAGTCGGCATGGTAATGTCTCTGCTTTTGAATATACTATCCAGGTTGGTCATAACTTTTCTTCCAAGGAGTAAGCATCTACCTAACTCTAAATATAAATAAAACAATACTTATCATACTTAAAATGGTGACCTTCATTATGTTGACAGATTCTGAATGTTGCTGGAGACTATTATAGAAGGTGGTCTTATGTTATCTCTTACAGATCCTTACTATGAAATCTTGGTTTGATTCTTACTATGACTCAGAAGTATTTTCAGTCATTCCTAATAGATGTTCCCCAATAGCATTTCCAAACCTTTTCCACTCCACTGCCCTTCCCCAGTGTTCCATTGCCTTAAGTATTACTGAGATGATTATAACCACTTCCCATGAATTTCCTCAACTTTCCTTCTCTGTATCAATCAAATGAATATTACTTTAGGTCACAGTTCAATATTTATCAACTCTTCTTAACATCTTTCTAAACCAAACTGCTTTTATAAATGGGCTTTAGAACTAGACAAATATAGTAAATATAATACTGCCCCTTTGATATTTTTTCCTACACAACCCAAAAATTCCCCCGTGTATTCGTGTTTGATGTTTCACTGCAGCTGCTAAGTCATTTCAGTCGTGTCCGACTCTGTGCGACCCCATAGATGGCAGCCCACCAGGATCCCCCGTCCCTGGGATTCTCCAGGCAAGAACACTGGAGTGGGCTGTCATTTCCTTCTCCACTCTAGCTATTCATGTACATGTAACTTCACCAGCAAACTCTGAATAGATTCTACTGGTATTGTTTTTCCACATCCACTCATGGCTTACTGCTTGTACTAGTCTTTCATTAACACCACAAACACTATAAAGAAACGTCTCTCCATACTTTAATCAGTAGGTTCCTTCATCTCTGCACTCCATGGGCTCAGAGGGTAAAAGCATCTGCTTGAAATACAGGAGACCCAAGATTGATCCCTGGGTATGGAAAGATCCCCTGGAGAAGGACATGGCAACCCACTCCAGTACTCTTGCCTGGAAAATTCCATGGATGGAGAAACCTCACAAGTTATAGTCCAAGGGGTCACAAAGAGTCAGACACGACTGAGCAACTTTACTTTCTTTCACAGACCATATCCAAATAACATTCAGTAACAGTTAAGATAACCACCTCTCAAAGAAGGATTTTCTCCTCAGGAATAATGATCTCTACTGGCTTCTCTTTCAAACTTTTTCTTTATTTCCTTTTTTCACAAATACTGGTTTATCTTTCAAACTTTTTCTTTATTTCCTTTTCTCACAAAATATAAGTATTTGCAACAATATGTCAATGGGTTTCTCTCCTCTCCTCTATTCCTCTTTTGTAATTCCATCCCATATTGGCTTTACCTTTCACCTCCAAACAATGTGATGTAAAACCATTATTTCATCCTTTCTTTATAGAGCCCTGCTTATACTTTCCAGTCATATTCTGATACCTATATTCAGACAAGGGATAAAATTCCAAATCTGACACTTATTAGCTATTTAATTTTGGTTAAGTTGACTGACTTCACCACCTTATTCTCCTAATATATGCAAAGGCCTGTGTGAGGAGTAACTAATTTATGTAAAATTCATATAACTATGTCTTAACATAAAAAGGTTTCGGTAAGTGCTAGCTATTATTTACACTTACCCTATATGTCTTTCCCTCTATGCTCATTTCTATAAATTTTCTATTTGTCTAGTTCTAAAGGCCAAAAGCTAAGAATCTTCGCTGATTGTTTCCTTTTAGTGGCCCCAGAGTTATAATAAGGTACCATAGTCTTCTGGCAGCATAGTTTCATTGCAGCTCACTTTTCCCCCTTCCCATTATAGTTTTCCTAGTCTGAGAACATATTGCCTATCATATGGACAATTTAAACAGATTTCCAACTGTTTCCCTGATTTCAGTTTCTTGACCTGTGGTTCATCATTTATATATATGTTTTCTTTTCCTAATGTATGTGTGTGTGTGTATATATATATATATATATATATTCATTCCTGGGAATTCCCTGGTGGTCCAGTGGTTAGGACTCTGTTTCAACTGCAGGGGTGACAGTTTCGAACCCTAGTTGGGGAATTAAGATTCTACAAGTCACACAGCAGATGGTGATTGCAGCCATGAAATTAAAAGACGCTTACTCCTTGGAAGAAAAGTTATGACCAACCTAGATAGTATATTCAAAAGCAAAGACATTACTTTGCCAACTAAGGTCCGACTAGTCAAAGCTATGGTTTTTCCTTTGGTCACGTATGGATGTGAGAGTTGGGAATGTGAAGAAGGCTGAGCGCCGAAGAATTGATGCTTTTGAACTGTGGTGTTGGAGAAGACTCTTGAGAGTCCCTTGGACTGCAGGGAGATCCAACCAGTCCATTCTGAAGGAGATCAACCCTGAGATTTCTTTGGAAGGAATGATGCTGAAGCCCCAGTACTTTGGCCACCTCATGTGAAGAGTTGACTCATTGGAAAAGACTCTGATGCTGGGAGAGATTGGAGGCAGGAGGAGAAGGGGACGACTGAGGATGAGATGGCTGGATGGCATGACGGACTCGATGGACGTGAGTCTGAGTGAACTCCGGGAGATGGTGATGGACAGGGAGGCCTGGCGTGCTGCGATTCATGGGGTCGCAAAGAGTCGGACACGACTGAGCGACTGAACTGACTGACTGAAGTCACACAGCCCAGCTAAATTATATATAATCATTCCACCCTTCAAATCTTCTCATTCTTTGCTACTTCCTAAATATTAAATTCAGTTTGATATTCAAAACCTATTACTAGCTCATTTTCATTTACCATGTCAACTTGACCTGGTCATTAAAATAGATAAGATTCCAGACAAAATAAACTGTTGGTTGTTTCTACCCAGAGTCTACTTTTATGATACTATTTTATTCTTCTGAACTACCCTAATAAATGAATTCCATATATTTCTTACCATTCATAGTTTAGCTACAATGATATTAATACTTCTTCTATAAATCTTTATCTTCTTATCTATATTCTCTATCCATGCTATAAAAAGGGGTATGTGGAGCTCCATAAATGATAGAGTGTGAAGCTCAGCAAATCTCCCCCCACAAACCAATTATAAAACTAGGCAAAATTGACCAAATCTGTTTCAGGGTTCTTAAATTTAACCAAAAGCATACAATAAACTGAAAATCACTTATTCAAAAAACAAACAAACCTACTGAACATTATCTAAGAAGAGTAAGTCCATGGCATTTTATCCTTATCTTCAACCCCACTCCTCAGGTCCATTAGAAAAGCAGTTTCAGTAAGTAGAGAAAGACATGAAAATCAAGAGCTTCTATGCCACAGGGTTTGGGATTTGATTCAGAGTGGTATGTGGGGAAAAATCATTCAGAGTCATAGAAAATGAAAATAATCTATGTATCAATGAAGGAAAGTCAATACCTTAAAAAGTAACAATACAAATTTGATCAAGCAGAGACCAAACCAGAAGGCTAGCCAGAAACTTAACAAGGAGATCTTTGATTAACTCTGATAAATCCTATCCATTTCCTTAACATGATAAAAGGCCTCTATGGAAAATAAACAGTTAACTCATACTCAAATGTGAATGACAAAATGTTTTCCAGCTAAGGCTGAAAACAGGAAAGGTGTTCTTCCCTCAAAATTATATACTAGAGTTTCTAACAGTGTAATTGGGAGAAAAAATAGATAAAATTTTAAAAGCAATCCAGATTTGAAAGGGATGATTAAATTTCTTAATTTGCATAACATGATCTTGTTTTTAGAAAATCGTAAGGGATACACCAAAAATTTCTAGAACTATTGAATTCACCAAGGCCACACGTGACCAGATCAGTATATCAATATATTGTTTGCTGTTTAGTGGCTAAGTCATGTCCAACTCTTGCAACCTCATGGACTGTAGCCCCCTGGCTCCTCTGACAATGCTATTTCTTAAGCAAGAATACTGGAGTGCGTTTCCATTTCCTTCTCCAAGGGATCTTCCCTACCAGAGATCAAAATTGCATCTCCTGCATTGAAGGCAGATTCTTTACTGCTGAGCCACTGGGGAAGCCCATAGCAACATGTGTGTGTGTGTGTCTGTGTGTGTGTGTGCGTGTGTGTGTATGTAAACAAATGAAAATAAAATTCAGGAAATAATTCCATTCACATTATTATAAAAATGAATAATATCCTAAGGAATAAATTAAAAGTATAAGTGAAGCCCAAAACTTACATAGTGAAAAGCAAAAAATAATATTTAAAATATTATTATTATATTAAAACTATAACATTCTAAAAAATGGAGCTACAGTCTATGTTCATGAAATTAAAGGCTCACTATTCTTAAGATGGCAATCTTTACAAACTGACTTATGCATTCAACACAATCCTTGTCAATTTTCCAGAAAGCCGTTTTGAAGAAATTGAAAGCTGACCCTATTATTTATATAAAATGAGAAGAATGCAATAGTCATATATAAGTTTGAAAAAAAAGAAAAAGAACATATTTGATTTTAAAACTAATTGTAAATCTCCAATATGTTACTGGCATAATGACATGCACACAGATCTAACGAACAGGATTAAAGGTTCAGAAATAAACACATCTGTTTATGGTCAACTGATTGTCAACAAAGGGGCCAAATATATTTAGTGACAGAAAGGATAATCTTCCTTTGAAACAGAGTAGGCAAACTGTATATTCACATGCCAAAATACTGCCTTACACCACGCTGAAATACAAACATGAAACAGCTTCTAGATCTAAATATAAGGAACTAAATATATAAATTTTAAGAAGAGAACAGGAAAAATCACAGTGACCTTGAATTATTCAGAGAGTTCTTAGATGTAATGCAAAAGAAAAATACTTAAAACAAAAAACTGATAAACTGAATTTCAACAAATTAAAATTTGCACTTCAAAAAGTACCATTAAGATAGGGGGACAGGGAAAGACTGGGTGAAAGTATCTGCAAACCATATATCTGATAAAGAACTTTCATAAAGTATACATAAAGAATATTTAATCTAATTAAACACATATAAAATGTGAAAAAACTATAAAAAAAATATACAGATGGCCAGCAAGCACAGGAGAAGATACTCAGTATCCTTAATCATCAGATAAATACAAATGAAAATCTTAATTAGATACCAGTTTATATGTTTCACAAAATTGACAAGGATATGAAGAAACTAGAATCCTCAAACACTGCTAGGAGGAATGTACATACTCTGGAAAACAGTTGTGAAATTACTTAAGAAGTTACACTTTACCACATGACTGAGCTGTCCCCTTTTATGATATCTTTCCAAGAAAAACGTTACAAACGTTGAATGTTTCTATCCCTTCAAAATTTGAGTGTTATAGCCCACAACCCTCACTGTGGCTATGTTTTGAGATGGGGACTCTAAGAATGTAATTAAGGTTAAATAAGGCCACCAGGTTTGCACCTGATCTGAAAGGATTAGTGTCCTTAAAGGAAGAGACACCAATGACTGCTTTTTTACCCTCCTTCCATGTACATACAAAGAATAGGATATGAGAGCACACAGGAAGAAGGCAGCAACCCAAAAGAGCTCTCATCAGACACCAAATCTCCTGATATCTTTATTCTTATCTTTCACAAGAATTGTGAAAAAAAAAATATATTGTTTAAGGCAACCTAGTCTGAGGAACTAAAAAGCCTCTTGATGAAAGTGAAAGAGGGGAGTGAAAAAGTTGGCTTAAATCTCAACATTCAGAAAATGAAGAACATGGCATCCGGTCCCATCACTTCATGGGAAATAGATGGGGAAACAGTGTCAGCCTTTATTTTTTTGGGCTCCAAAATCACTGTAGATGATGACTGCAGCCATGAAATTAAAAGATGCTTACTCCTTGGAAGGAAAGTTATGACAAACTTAGATAGCATATTCAAAAGCAGAGACATTACTCTGCCGACTAAGGTCTGTCTAGTCAAGGCTATGTTTTTTCCTGTGGTCATGTATGGATGTGAGAGTTGGACTGTGAAGAAGGCTGAGCGCCAAAGAATTGATGCTTTTGAACTGTGGTGTTGGAGAAGACTCTTGAGAGTCCCTTGGACTGCAAGGAGGTCCAACCAGTCCATTCAGAAGGAGTTCTGCCCCGGGATTTCTTTGGAAGGAATGATGCTAAAGCTGAAACTCCAGTACTTTGGCCACCTCATGCGAAGAGTTGACTCATTGGAAAAGACTCTGATGCTGGGAGGGATTGGGGGCAGGAGGAGAAGGGGACGACAGAGGATGAGATGGCTGGATGGCATCACGGACTCAATGGAAGTGAGTCTGGGTGAACTCTGGGAGTTGGTGATGGACAGGGAGGCCTGGTGTGCTGCGATTCATGGGGTTGCAAAGAGTCAGGCATGACTGATCAACTGAACTGAACTGAGTCTTTGGTATTTTGTTATAGCAGCCCAAGCAGATTAAGACAAAATATATATGTCCTCACAATGACCTTCACATAAATATCCATAGCAGCATTTTTTAAAATAATCAAAAAGTGGAAATAATCTAGTCTCTTAACCTTTGAATGTAAAAAAATGCAATATTCCTCTACAATGGAACACTGCTTACCGTTAGATGTTCTTGATAAATGTTACAACATGGATGAACATCACAAACTCCTTCTAAGTGAAAGATACCAGACACAAAGACTACATATTGTGTAATTTCATTTATATCAAATGTCTGGAAGCAATAAATCCATAGAATCAGATTTGTGATTGGCTGGGGCTGCTGTGGGGATGGGGATTGATTACAAATGGGCATGATAGATTTTGTTGGTGATGCTAATGTTCTAAACCCTGGATTTTGGCAATGCGTGTACAACTCTTTAAACTAATTAAAATAATAATTGAACTAATAAACTAATTAAACTAATTAAAATAATAATTGAACTGTCATTTAAAACAGATGGATTTTATGGTATGTAAATTATACCTTAATATATCTGTTGGAGGATGAAAAGGAGAAGTAGAAGCAGCAGTAGCAAAAGGAAGCAGCCCACAGTTGTGATGGGAAAATCAGAAGTGGAGTATCTGGGTGCTCAAAATTATCCTCACTAGCAGAGTAGGAGCAGTGGGATAACCGTGTCTTATATAGTATACAGAGATACATGTAATAGTTACAGTAAGTTTTGACCTACTGGAACAAAGACAACCCAAATAAGGTAGGTTTAAATAAAATCAACCCACTTCAATATTCCTGCCTGGGAAACCCCATAGACAGAGGGGCCTGGTAGGTTACATTCCACGGGGTCGCAAGAGCCGGACACGACTGATCACACAAATAAGATAGAGGATGACTCTCATATACAGCAGTCACCTATAGGAGAGCCAGGTTCCTTCTGTCCCATTGCTCGGAAACCCACTAGCATGTAGATCCTTATCTTCTTGGTGAAACTAGAGTCACAAGAGACGAGAGTACGCCAGTTCATTGAAAGGGGAGAAGTATTAGCCAAGGGCAAATAGCTTGTCATTAAGTTGGAAATGACTTAAAAATTGTTCATACTTTCACTCATATTCTATGGATCTTCTATACAACTACCAGGGAAACTGGAAAATGTAGTTCAATTGCAGGGGGCAGGGGAGTTGTAGACATGGATCCAGTTAAGACTGTGCAATCACGGAAGAGGATCTATTTGAACAGTTTACTACAGTGGACAGAGCTTATTCAAATTATGTTAACAGATAATAGCGATAATACACACAAACTTGACAGTAAAGAGATTATGCTTAAGTAGCTAACAGGTACACTGACTCTTCACAAGCCTACTGACAGGGTTTCGACATACCACAATACCAAGTCAGACAGGCTGCATCTGTAAGGTATAGAAATAGGTGGCTGGGTAACAATCATAGGATTGAAGTTCAAATAAGGACTTCAATGTACAAAATATATTTGCAAAGAATAAGCTGCAGGGCTTGAAGATGTAAGTGACTACAGGTACAAGCCAGAAAATTTACTATAGTAACAAAAATAAAATAGGTTCTCAATTAATGGAAATCAAGTATTAACACAGTTCTGAGAAGATAGACAAATTCAAGTTGCTGATATCACCACAGCTTATGTACATTCTGCCATGTCCAGAATCCACATCACCTGTCCCCTGTCATCTTTCAGGTCTCTGCTCAAAATCATCCCAGAAGAATTTCTCTGGCTGTTCTCTTTAAAATGATATCCCCAACTTCATCATCTCCATCCCTTTTAAGCTGTTTCATTTTTAAAATTTTTCATAACAGTGCTTCAACCTAAAATTGTGTATAAAATGTGTTGCTCTTTCATCTAGAACATACAGTCTAAGAGAGCAGGATATTTGTATTTCCTACTATATGAAGAGCTTCTAGAATAATTTCTAGCTCAGAGCAAGCATTCAGTAAATATTTGTTGAACTAACTGAATGAATGAACATAGGTTAGCAGCATAGCAAGGTTGGCAACACAATTTAGATGATGGCAAATTACTTCAAATGTACTGCTATATCTGGTATCAAATACTGGGGTCACATTGAACATGGAAGGAACAGGAAATTATTTCTAGCTTTGGGTGAAGAAGAAAATAAAAGTATAGAACTAAATTCAGCACTCCTAGCAATCCTATAACACTCCATTTTACTGCTACTGAGAACTTTATATGTTATTACATTTTCACAATTTCTTATATCTATGTTAATGTTTCATTATTTAGTTCGCTGATTCCTAGAATGTTGATGTTCACTCTTGTCATCTCCTATTTGACCACTTCCAATTTGCCTTGATTCATGGACCTGACATTCCAGGTTCCTATGCAATATTGCTCTTTACAGCATCGGACCTTACTTCTATCACCAGTCACATTCACAACTGGGTATTGTTTTTGCTTCGGCTCCATTCCTTCATTCCTTCTGAATGGGGGTTTGTGACATTGTACAGGAGACAGGGATCAAGACCATCCCCATGGAAAAGAAATACAAAAAAGCAAAATGGCTGTCTGAGGAGGCCTTACAAATAGCTGTGAAAAGAAGAGACGCAAAAAGCAAGGAGAAAAGGAAAGATATAAGCATCTGAATGCAGAGTTTCAAAGAATAACAAGGAGAGATAAGAAAGCCTTCCTCAGCAATCAATGCAAAGAAATAGAGGAAAACAACAGAATGGGAAAGACTAGAGATCTCTTCAAGAACATTAGAGATACCACAGGAACATTTCATGCAAAGATGGGCTTGATAAAGGACAGAAATGGTATCGACCTAACAGAAGCAGAAGACATTAAGAAGAGGTGGCAAGAATACAGAGAAGAACTCTACAAAAAATATCTTTATGATCCAGAAAATCACGATGGTGTGATCACTCATCTAGAGCCAGACATCCTGGAATGGGAAGTCAAGTGGGCCTTAGAAAGCATCACTACAAATAAAGCTAGTGGAGATGACAGAATTCCAGTTGAGCTATTTCAAATCCTGGAAGATGATGCTGTGAAAGTGCTGCACTCAATATGCCAGCAAATCTGGAAAACTCAGCAGTGGCCACAAAACTGGAAAAGGTCAGTTTTCATTCCAATCCCAAAGAAAGGCAATGCCAAAGAATGCTCAAACTACCGCACAATTGCACTCATCTCACATGCTAGTAAAGTAATGCTCAAAATTCTCCAAGCCAGGCTTCAGCAATACGTGAACCGTGAACTCCCTGATGTTCAAGCTGGTTTTAGAAAAGGCAGAGGAACCAGAGACCAAACTGCCAACATCTGCTGGAGCATGGAAAAAGCAAGGGAGTTCCAGAAAAAACATCTAACTCTGCTTTATTGACTATGCCAAAGCCTTTGACTGTGTGGATCACAATAAACTGTGGAAAATTCTGAGAGAGATGGGAATACCAGACTACCTGACCCACCTCTTGAGAAACCTATATGCAGGTCAGGAAGCAACAGTTAGAACTGGACATGGGACAACAGACTGGTTCCATATAGGAAAAGGAGTACATCAAGGCTCTCTGTTGTCACCCTGCTTATTTAACTTTTATGCAGAATACATCATGAGAAACGCTGGGCTGGAAGAAGCACAAGCTGGAGTCAAGATTGCTGGGAGAAATATCAGTAACTTCAGATATGCAGATGACACCACCCTTATGGCAGAAAGTGAAGAGGAACTCAAAAGCCTCTTGATGAAAGTGCAAGAGGAGAGTGAAAAAGTTGGCTTAAAGCTCAACATTCAGAAAACAAAGATCATGGCATCCGGTCCCATCACGTCATGGGAAATAGATGGGGAAACAGTGGAAACAGTGTCAGACTTTATTTTTTGGGCTCCAAAATCACTGCAAATGGTGACTGCAGCCATGAAATTAAAAGACGCTTATTCCTTGGAAGGAAAGTTATGACCAACCTAGATAGCATATTGAAAAGCAGAGACATTACTTTGTCAACAAAGGCCCGTCTAGTCAAGGCTATGGTTTTTCCAGTGGCCATGTATGGATGTGAGAGTTCAACTGTGAATAAAGCTGAGAGCTGAAGAATTGATGCTTTTGAACTGTGGTGTTGGAGAGGACTCTTGAGAGTCCCTTGGACTGCAAGGAGATCCAACCAATCCATTCTAATGGGTGTTCATTGGAAGGACTGATGTTAAGACTGAAATTCTAATACTTTGGCCCCCTCATGCGAATAATTGACTCATTGGAAAACATCCTGATGCTGGGAGGGATTAGGAGCAGGAGGAGAAGGGGATGACAGAGGATGAGATGGCTGGACGGCATCACCTATGGACATGAGTTTGGGTGAACTCTAGGAGTTGTTGATGAACAGTGAGGCCTGGCATGCTGTGATTCGTAGGTTCACATCGAGTTGGATATGACTGAGCGACTAAACTGAACTGATATTAATGTTATTTATGTCTGTTACCTGCTAACCATAAGATTTCTGAGGCTAGAAACCGTACTGATGTCTCTGGATATCTTTCAGCAAATATTATAACATTTTTTAATTATAAATTCTTAATAATATTTACTCAGGTGGAATAATAAGTTATCCAATAATTAACACACAGTGAATGTTGATTTTCACCAATGGAAGAGCATTTTTTATTCAAATAAAGACCCCTCATTGTTTACTTGGATAATCTGACCTAAAAATTCTTTTAATTTATTGACATCGACTACATAACTTGAATAAAAAAGAAAAAAAGGAGTGATTGCAGACAATGTATATAAAAGAACCCCAAAACAGGATTTCTTTATCCACTTTTGTCCAACTAGGTTAGGAAACAATCCATGTTTTCATGGATGAGCACAGTACCCTGACACTCTGAGTTATAGCATACAATGCCAAGTGGGTAGTAAAAATCCTTTGAAAGCATTAGTTAAAGCATATGCACAACACTTTTGTATCATAAAACTTAGTGGCTTATCTCTTTAACATGAAAAGCAATTACTCTTCCACAGATATGGAATAATTATTGTAAAAATATCACTTGCTCTTAAAATACAGTGGAGGCACTGTGCATTTGAAGCATCATCTTTGAACTCAAATCACTTTCAATACTTTTGCTGCATTACAAAAAAAAAAAACACTAAGGCTTTGCTATATGAAAGCTGATGTCATTACTAATGTCTTTATTCATATGCCTAATTTTACTTGCTGAATCATGATTTTCTCCATGCTGAGTTCACTATTCTACCCCTGGTTTTGGAAAGGCATGATCTTGAAGCTGGGAACAAGATAAAGACATTGACAGAAAAGTTACTTTTCTGTCCTTAGGGCCTGTTGTTTCCATTCTCAGTCCACGCTCATCACAGATGACATTTTTCACAGTCACAAAGACGTATTTTTGAAATGGCTGCTTCTTTGATTAGATCTTTTCTTTCAGAGCAGAAGACATGGCTTCTTTCAGGATAGAGACAGTTTTCCTCTTTATTTTTTCTTTACTTCGTCCCTTCACTCACCATCCCTAGGCGGTAAATCATCTCATTTTCTACTGAACTTTGTATTTTGTTCCTCAAGAAACCACTGCCTAGCAATTACGTTATCTGTACACATACATTTATGCTTTCTTAGTGGTTTAAATCCTTAAAAATGCGTACGGCCCCTAAGTTACATAACATTTTTTCACTAATTCTGCTTTACTATATTTTACTTGGGTGCTGAATAATGTTGGATGAAGGGAGGAATAAAGTTACAATGTTGGTCATGCTTTTATGGACCTTTCCTATGTTTCCTCTTTCTCTGTTGCCTGCTGCTTGCCCATTTGTTGTTCATTATTAAACTGTGGATCTAGGAAATAAGAGATAAAATGCAAAACAGTTCCTTTGTAACTTGTTACTTTCTCCTTATGACTCTTTATAAGTTACTAGGTAACAAAATATCTTGGCTGTGCAATTTGTCCAACAAAATGTGTGGTTTTTATTTCTGCAGCAAGGTAATAAGGAGTCTAGTTTGTACAGTAAAGCACTCCTACAAAGAACGGAATAAAAGAAAGAAAAAGGACATTCTCCCCATAGGAAATGGAGTAAAATATTTAAAAAATTATGAACATCGATTCATCAACTTCCTTAAACTAGAGGATTTTCAAAGAGATATGTAAAATATACAAATGGAACATTAGTTTTCACCAAATTCATTCCATTTGTAATATTAAGTAAAAATAATTATGTGTTCTTCAAGAGAAGTCACTCAATTATGCTATGGGGTGGCCATTTGGAGATCAGTCCTGTTTCTGGTCAGACCTCATGCCCTTCTGTAGGGATGCTGCCTCAGAACCATCTCTAACATCAAGTCAGTCTTTGATGTGCCTCTAAAATACCAGTGAATCTGAAGATTTCATCATCTTGTAAAAGACAGAAGACAAAGATTTGTGTGAGGTATTCTTTCTAAGTTTTGCAATATGATATGCAAGCATTAGTGTAAATACTACATTCCAACAGATAACACTTAATGATTAGATTAGACAAGTCATCAACTCACTAAGAGTAAGCTAAGATGAACTTTTCCATGTAGGCAGCTGAATATAGTAGTTAATACTGATATCAGCTAAAATCCCAATGGGAAACAATGGCAAGCTCAAAGCAGGATAATTTGAGAACGATTTCTTTTTCAAAGGCACGAATTACACAGATTTGAATGGGATATGACAGAAAAATGAGGGGTAGTACAAGAATTCAGAGGTAGTCGCAGTGAGATGGCAACCAGGCTCAAAGGATAGAGGAGAGAGGAATTTGTTGAGTTCTAAAGAAGAGTATTGAAGAGCAGGCTGCCTTTAGGAAAGCGTGACTTTTGTGTGAGAGAAACCCCTAGCTCAAACAGATGTCGCAGAGTGGTGGAGGAAAATAAAACACCTTGAACCCACTCTCCTCCCGCAACTGATGTATGTCTGGGGCTCTTAGTTAGCATTCTGAAATATCAGAGTATTCCAGGAACTATTTTAAAGGTTTCAGCTGTGACTAGTTAGCTAACCTAGCTCTATGCCATTTTCCTCATCTATAAAAAGCTTATAAGAATAACTTATACTGCCTTTTAGTTTATAAAGCACTGTACAAATTAGATGGGGGGGAAGCACTGGTATATAATGAGATATAAATAAATGACAATTCTCATTCTTGGACTTTCAAAAGAGGCTCTTTTGTCAAGGGTATACAGCAGATATAAAAGCCACAAAATGATGTTTTTCCCCTAGTTTTAGATGTTAATATATCTCTCTGTGTTACTCTGTATTAAAAGACCAAGAAAATGGAGTAAAATTCTTTCTTCCATGTTTAATTTCATTTCTTTTTCCTAAAAAGAACACTTGTATTAATAGCCCAAATGTTCCCATAGCTATATTCAAAATCAGTTACAAACAGGTAAACCTCAAATCCAAAAGGGATTCATAAATAACATTGCCTTCCATGCCACAGATGTCAGTGAGAATCTGCAGAACCATCAGAATTTCTTTTAGAACACAGTACTCATTCCCAAATTGGAAAACTGAAGCATATTTGGGTAACAAATTAATAAATAATATTGCTACCCAGTAAATAATGACCTCACTGATGCCTCAGATGGTAAAGCGACTGCCTGTAATGCAGGAGAGTCGGGTTCAATCCCTGGGTCAGGAAGATCCCCCTGAACAAGGAAATGGCAACCCACTCCAGTGCTCTTGCCTGGAAAATTCCATGGATGGAGGAGCCTAGTGGGATACAGTCCATGGGGTCTCAAAGAGTCTGACACAACTAAGCAACTTCACTGGTTGGTTTGATGGAAATAAACATTTGCAAAACAACAGAATAAAAGCTTGAGTATTCAAAAGATAAACCAGTTCCCTCAAACACATGAAGCAAACCCTACCTCCAAATGGTTTTTTCATTGCTATTGCCTGTAATGATATTTCCTCTTATCTTTGCATGGCTGGCTATTTTGCAACTTCAAATCTTAGTAAAAATGTCCCTTTTTGCATTTTCCACAATCACTGCTTAAAAAAATGAACTCCTGGCTTTAAGTTGCACACACATACACACACAACCCACATGCTATTTTTATCATAGTATCAGTTATTTTGCTGTCAGCCTTCTCCTTTTTTTTTAATTGTTTGCTTCTTTAGCTATTTTTGTATATCTTTCTTTAAAATATAAAGTTCTTGGTTGCTTGAGGTAAATTTATCTCATTCATCCGTATAAATTTCTAATACAGTGAAGAGTCAGTGCATTAAAAGTATCTTACAAATAAGTAAACAATTATTTTCATTTTTGAACGAATCATGAATTATTCTTAGTGATTCACAGTTTTCTTCCAGTTGGTCTCTTCTTCTCATATTTAAGGTTTAAGTAATTTCTGAGGAAAGGAAGTGTAAACTAATGATTCATCTGTGCTCTCATGGAGCCCTGGCATGAATTTTGGATAATGATGATGGCAGTTTAACAACAAATCAGCCTTGTTCCACTGTAACAGATATAGTAAATAGGGAGTTAAAATTACCCATGAAAAGCATGAATCAACTTTGGAAGGATTACCAAAAGAAAGAAATGCTTGGTGAACTTCTTTGGAGAAAGGTAGA
>SJYQ01003006.1:41613-55997 GCA_006410935.1 Redunca redunca
GATGAGTTAATATAGATATAAAACTTCTTTAAATGGGGGCAAAAATGCCTAGAAATTCAAAACAATAAAAGAATGAACTAAAAAATTTCAAACATTATCAATACTGTTGACAAATTAATACAAAACAATAAGAACAGCATTTGGGAGCCCATAGAATGACGCTGATGTGTCAGTTTCTTTCTCTGTGACCAATAAGTTTGTGCACCTCTTTTTTAATCTCTGAATAACTTTCTATCACCAGAGCTATTTACCTTGTGCCTCATTTTCAATAACTCGAATAAGCACACAGGACTACCTCAACATATTATGTTTGATTTTACGTAAGTGTAAATTCAAAACTAAAATATAAAAACTGTTACTGGTTTTTCTATTCAAAAACATTTTCTATGAAAAGATCACATCTGACTTTATTTGTAGAACAGCGCCCCCCCGCCCCCCACCAAATAAACATTCTGAGAAAACATTTGGTTTTTACTTTGAAACAATCCTCATATATAATAGATATTTTATGTATTTTCTGGGTTTTAAGTCTTTTTTATGTTAGAAAATAGAGCTTTAAGGAATGAGCTTAGCCGTTCTTGGTGGTGGTTTAGTTGCTCAGTTGTGTCTGAATCTTGCAACCCCATGGACTGTAGCCTGCCAGGCTCCTCTGTCTGTGGGGTTCTCCAGGTAAGAATAGTGGGGTAGGTTGCCATTTCCTTCTCCAGGGTATCTATCTTCCCTACCCAGGAATTGAACCTGAGTCTCCAGCATTGCAGGCAGATTCTTTACCAACCAAGCTGCAAGGGAAGCCCTAGCCATTCTTACTATCATAATAGTCTATCAGGGACCAAAAGGCAAATATGCCTTGGAATGAGGCATGGATTTCTGAGAAAGTAACATGATACTATGTGTTACTGACAAAAATACTGGAAATTCAAAGAAACCTATGATCAAGTTTTTAGAGTTGATATCTGCCCATATTGAAATAAAAAAGTAAAAAACATAGAAAGATAACCTTTTAAACAATCATGTTAGAAACAAATGCAAAATATCAGATATGATGCATCTGTTAAAGTCTCAAGTTTTCCTTGAATTCATTTTTATATTTGACCTTCACATATGTCATTCTCCTACAACATTATGCATCTCTACAACTGAATTCCATGTAGTTATGACTCAGTGCCTTATTTACTTCACTGATTGTAGTAAGCCTACACAAATCATCAGAAAACTTTAGTTTGCTCCCTACAAGCTTTCTCTACTTCCCAGAAATGGTAACAATGTATTTTAAATCCTCCAAACCCTAAGTACACATGTTGCAACATTACTACTATTTGCCAAATAAATTATACTACAAATATAATTCTTCTCCTGGGCTGATAAGCAAAACTATCCCAGGAAAACAGGAAAAAAAAAAAAAGAAGCATTTAATTTATATAACATTTTTACAACCCCAGAATTCAGGATCTTGATAAGAAAAAACTCTCTTGGGGAAAAAAAAAGACACTGACTAGGCAGTTATTCGGTGAAGGCAATGGCACCCTACTCTAGTACTCTTGCCTGAAAAATCATATGGATGGAGGAACCTGGAAGGCTGCAGTCCATGGGGTCAATGAGGGTTGGACATGACTGAGCGACTTCACTTTCACTTTTCACTTTCATGCATTGAAGAAGGAAATGGCTACCCACTCCAGTGTTCTTGCCTGAAGAATCCCAGGGACAGGGGAGCCTGGTGGGCTGCCATCTAAGGGGTCACACAGAGTCGGACACAACTGAAGTGACTTAGCAGTAGCAGGCAGTTATTAAATTTAGTATTCCATGCTATGCATGGGAACTACCAATGCATGTGGCAAAGGATGTATGAGAATGTTACACCGGAGAAAGATAGGAATTTACTGATTTACACGTGCATTGGTGCCAAGTCACCATGTACTCCACTATTAAAATGCATTTGGATTAGTAGCTGCTGCTGCTGCTAAGTCGCTTCAGTCGTGTCCAACTCTGTGCAACCCCATAGACGGCAGCCCACCAGGCTCCCCCGTCCCTGGGATTCTCCAGGCAAGAACACTGGAGTGGGTTGCCATTTCCTTCTCCAATGCATGAAAGTGAAAAGTGAAAGTGAAGTCGCTCAGTTGTGTCCAGCTCGCAGTGACCTCATGGACTGCAGCCTAGAGGAACCCACAAACCATAATTGCTATCCCATGTAATTATCATGCAACAATGATCATAGCAGTCTTCCTATGGAGTATGTGTTCATTCCCACTTTATGAATAAACTGAGGCTCAGAAACAATAGATGTGTTTATGGTCCCACAGATAATAAGAGGTTCTCCAGGCAAGAACGCTGGGGTGGGTTGCCACTTCCTTCTCCAATGCATGAAAGTGAAAAGTGAAAATGAAGTCACTCAGTCGTGTCTGACTCTTAGCGACCCCATGGACTGCAGCCCACCAGGCTCCTCCATCCATGGGATTTTCCAGGCAAGAGTACTGGAGTGGAGTGGGGTGCCATTGCCTTCTCTGTCATACAAAGGTAGATTTATCTAATAACATGGCCCATGCTTCCCAGGTATTCCCAGGTGGCACTAGTGGAAAAGAGCCTGCCTGCCAAAGCAGGAGACAGAGACTCAGGTTCAATCCCTAGGTCAGGATAATTCTCTGGGAAGGGCTTAGAAACTGACTCCAGTATCCTTACCTGGAAAATCCACCATGGACAGAGGAGCCTGGCGGGCTACAGTCCATAGGGTCACAAAGTATGGGACATGGCTGAAGTGACTTAGCACATATGCACGAAACGACTTACTATGTGTGCAAAGTGACTTAATACACACACGAACACACGGCCCTTGCACTTAACTGCAATGTTTTCTTTTTCCTCAAGCATCAAGTTTAAAACACATACTGAACGAAATATAAATATTGTGAGTGAATACGGTGAAGAATCAACGATTAAAAAGGAGATGAGTGAGGAATTTTTAAAAGCACTTTAATAGGAGGGGTAAAAGGAAGAGGTGCAGATATAGGTCAATATCCAACACAGGATAATAATGGTCAAGCTAACTACACTAAGATTTCAGGGCAGTCAGTGGAGACCACGGTATTGTGCAGAGTAATTCGCTCAAGGTTAAATGCTTAGAGGCACCCCAAAAGTATTTGCTGATTCTTTCTTATTTTTCCTAGAATATGCAATTTTCTATTGCACATTGGCTTGTGTGTCTTGTTTTTAAAAGCAAGGTATTTCAATGATATTTCTTTTGAAAATTACAAAATAATTCAACAAAATATTGTATGGATACTAAAAGACTATATATAATGAGATTCCAATAAATATAAAAATACTTTCCAACAGCAAAAATAAGCTGTTAAATGTTAAAATAAAAGTCAGAGTATTTTTTATTCTCAAATTAAGCAAGTAGACTGGATCATCTAAAAGCTGGATATTAATAATACTTGTAATAGTTTCAAAATTCTGAATATAGTTAAGTCACCTTTGGTTTGTCAACATGAACTTAAACAATTTTTATGACTACAAAATGGACTCTCATTATAACTGCAGAGCGTATGTAAACGTGGTTTTTAATCTAATAAACCATATATTCAGTCACTTTATGACATAATATGTGATTCTTTTACCAAATAACTATCATAAAAAATGGATTAAAAACTGAATTATGCTGCTTAATCATGCACTCTATCCATAAAGGTAGAAAAAGAACAGAAGAAAGTGGTGTGCTATTATTACAAGTAAATGTTTGGTAGAAAGAATACTTAAGCAACAGCAAAAAAAATTCCATTAAACACAGTTTTCTTAGAANGCTACAGATTCTTCTAAATAAAACAAGATCCAGAGTAGCACATGTTGCTGAAATATATATTTTATGAGATAACTTACACAACAGTGCACAATTGTAGGTAGTCAGGTATAAGGTTCCAAAGCAGAAAGGCTATATAAAATCATGATATAAGGGTCTATAAACATCTGAATTTCAATCTGTTCATAGTAATAGGGACCTGTTACTGTTAAAAGTGTCATATTGAGTGATATAAGGGAAGACTTACCAGTAAAAGAGGAGAACAAAAAAAATCACAGAAAAAATTAAATTAAGCTATGCATTGAATATCTTTAACATTATATTAAAAATAATGAATTTCTTTAAAAAAGAAATTTCCTCTTTTCTGAAAAGTAAATGTTTTAAAAATCTAGAACATCATGTTTCTACTATTAACACAATTAAAACCCCAAGTTACAGGTAGAAGGGAACGACATGTAAAAATCCACAGTCCCCCTCAGGTGCATGCTTAGACCTCCTGCAGACAGACATTCCATTTTCTCTTTTGCTATCTCCATGACAGATGGCCCAGTCTTGGAAGAGTTATAGGCTTTAAGTATTTGAAAAGACTGATTTAACTGAGTACCCTCAAAATTAGAGTCCAAATATATATTATTATAATCCCTCTTGATCGGCAATTCTTTAATGAAAACAGATAATATGAGATATTTGAAAGAATGCATGCCTGTGTTGTCCCTAATAGATACAGATGTCTAAAATTTTAATACTACATTAATGATAAGTACTAAAGATCACACACTAGGCAGATTTGATTGCAGACCTTGTATGCCAGTTCTTAGAAAGCAGCAGTAGGAAGGAAAACTGATGCAGAACTTGGCATGGAATTCCTGGAGAACTGACCAACCTAAACACTTCAGACTCATGAAGAGAGGCAGGTGGTCCAGACAGCCACCAAATGTACCTCGAGAATCTCTCCTGCCTTGTGAGTGCCCAGAGGTGGCCAGTCAGCTGCATCACTATCCCTTCAACCCCTCTGCACACGGAGTTAGGCATCAGTTATCTACAGAGTATTGGGCCTAGAGACAAAATACAACATTCACCTTGATGTGGAAAGGGAAGAAGGAATGAAAAAAATGGGGGAAGAAATGAACAAGTGAATGAATGAGAAGTATAACTGCATGATGTTCAGATTTTGTTTCTTGGTTTCTGGAGTCACTAATTCTCATGTTCAGTGGTCAGGAGATTCAAAAAATAAGCTGAAGTTGAGTTATATAAATTGGTCCAGGAAACACAGGCTGATGAATTATATACATTGCAATCTTATGCTAAGGAAAATTGGAGAATTCAATCTAAGAATTTTGGAATTAACAGTTGCTTTTAATCATAGTAAAAATATCCTATTAAGAATTTTGGAATTAACAGTTGCTTTTAATCATAGTAAAAATATCCTATTAAAGCAGAGAGGAATATAAATTATGAGACTAAGCCCTGGAATAAAGCATCAAATATCACAGCCACATAAATCATTCTTTTACATTTACATCTTCTTTGAACCAGACTATTCAGATTTAGCCTATGGCACCAGAAATATTCACAGTGAATTGTCATGTGTCTTGGAAAAGGTTTTTCCTGCTAAGATTTCCTTACCCTGTTTTTGGCTCTGCTACTCTTCTGTCATCCCTTTTACACACGTGATATAGATATGTGGATATTTACATATAATCAAAAAGACACAGGACTTATTTCATAAACCATAAATGAAAGTAGTCTCATTGTTTTACACTTACACTAATTTAATTTTGGAAGATATGCGAGACAAATCCAACTAAAATTGTCACTGTGTGAAAGTGAGATGTCTATTTTTACAAGATTCTTTGAGAGCAATCAATATTCATGCCTGGTATGTGAAGAAGTAAATTAAAGATAGACCAGGCTGTAACTGGAAGATGAGCAATCCTAATTGTGACTGCTTTTTGTATTAAAATCAACTTTTATAACTAAATTGTTTATAATGATTTTTAACACATCAGAGAAGAGAATAATTTTGATAGTCCTTTGTTTCCAAATAGAATCATTTGTGACTCTATGGTATAAATCTTCCCTTATACTCTTCTCACTATGCATTTCATTTTTATATATTTTTTCTAATAATTATTTCAAAATGTTTTAACTGAATCTTGCCATTCAATATTAGTGCATAGTTCTTAACATTCTTCCTGATACATCTGATGTAGGCAAGAATTACACATGCATTCATATTTCTGCATTCACCTTTCAATGTGAACATTTTTACACATTCTCCTTACATTTCCTGACCTTGTTTTCTTATAAATCCCCACCTTTGATGGCCCATAGTGGTGTTGGTTTCAGCTAAGAGCTAACAATATAAACAACTGCTGTTGCTTTTTCACACCAGTCATTTGTGTATCTATGCTATATTCAGTACATAGGTCCAACAGAGGAAACAACCTTTAAAACAAAAATAAGGAAAGAAATCTCACAACTGCTTTGGTTCAGGTCACCTGAACCTGCAAAAGGCCCTTTCTGGATTCTGATGAAACTAATGAGTGTTCCAGGTTGCTGTGAATAGCTGGATGAGGTAGAAGAACAAAGGAAAGCTATCATATATTCTTTTAATCAATTCTGAAGTCAGTCACAGGAAAAAAAAAAGAAAAAAACAGGTGGCAATTTCAGCAATGTGACCCATCTCTAAAGTGAAAACTGAATAATTATAATTTCTTTAATTCTTTATGTATCTAAATCTGGAAATTTGTTCTAAAGACTTGTGGAGCATCTTATCTACAAAGATGAAATTGACCTTAAAATATATCATTTATGTTCTGATTTCTTCATTATTATTTAGATGAGGAGAAGTCAGGATGAATGAACTGAGTGGATTATACAATGCAACTGCTGCTGCCAATCAAACTGGTATTTTTCTGCTAATCCATGTCATCTAAAACCTATGAACATAACCTGCACATATCAAAACATATAAATCTGCTACCATTTTCATTCCCTACAGTGTTTACTGAAGTCCTAGAATATATCAGAATATATTATGCATTTTCCTCATAAATAAATATGTATTATATACATATATATATATCCTTGCAGATATAGTAAGGAAAATATCAGGTCAGTGGTCTACAGGCCTTGGCTTAGTTCATTCGTTCTTTGCTACACACTTCTAGTTTGTAGAAGAATTACTTAACCACTGTGGTCTCAATTATTTAATTTAACATTCAATAGGATTTATATAATTTTGTACCATAATAATTCTATAGGTTTTCAATTTTTTTTGTATATCTTAAGGAAAATGTCCACACACAAAAAGAAAGTAAAGAATTCCTAAAAGTTAAGGTATGAAAAAGTCTTTACTATTAGTTGACAACATACAACTCAACAGATGAAAGGTAACCAATGGCTTATCAAAAAATATTCAGAAGAAAGCAAAAATAATTACCTAAAAATAGGTGGTTTATTTACAAATTACTTTTGTTAAAGCAAGAATTTCTTTCCTATTGTTCATTTATCTGAAACTGCTGAGATTAATGTTATAGGATAGTGAAAATGATGACCAAATAGTCATTTTTCACCAGAGAATAGAAAATATTGATCCTGTGTTATAACCAAGATATTTTCTTCAAGAAAATCACCTTAAAATAGTTATTATTATGTACAAACTTATGGTAACCAAAACTACAAAGGAGCATTTTATATTACCAATAATCTTTATTAAAGTTTATGAAGTAAGTAGGCTGTTTATATTTAAATCTCTCTCTCTTATTAAGTGTTAAAAATAGATGGGATAAACAAAATATTAAATTAAAAAAAAATCATGTCAAATGTTGGAGAAAGTTCTAAGAATAAAATAAACTGAGGATTTCATATTAGATTCCATTTATCTATTGACAGATCCCTTTTATAATTCATTTTTATCACCAAAATATCCATATACTTTGATGATGCTATTGTTCAAGGATCAGACTTTCAAATAAACAAATGAAAAAAACAAACACATTAAAAAATACAAAGAGAGGGAAAAAGAATTCAAAATCATTAATTTTTAGATGTTCCTCAGGAAGATGAATGTATAAACAACTGATATAATGATAGCACTTAATGCCATGTCCATCTTTAGAATGTGAAAAACAAATAAACTGATTTAAGGCCCTCTATATTATAGATTTTAATGGTATTGCAGCAAAGATATGATGATAGAAAGGTGACCATCTTTGATAGTTCAGTTGAAGATTTCTCCCAGAATACTTCCTCAAAACATTTAAGAAATACTAAAGACGTTTTGTTCTCTCTTGAATGAATGTTGTTTCAAAGTTATCAAATACAATAAGAGTTCTAGAAAGAAACTATTTTTACTTCTAAAATTAACCAAGATCTTTCTTGATATTGAATGGGGAAAAATTAGCTCCAGAGTTTCCTACAACTTATTTCAGGTTCATTACCCAGAGCAAACCATCAACATAACTGGTCCAGAACATCCTGTTAGTATCAAAACCTATCAGCCAAACTGTCAAGTTCTTTATTCTTTCTTGACAAATATCTATCATTCTCTATCTTGAAAACTTAAAACTTACTTCGTCTCTCAATTTGCTTTCAGTGCCACAAATTCTTTTATATCACAATAGTTCTTTTGAGAGANAAGATCTTTCATTAAAATCCTTCATTCACACAAAGGATCATTCTAGCATAATAAAAATAATTTGTACTTATATGACTTTGTACCTATGAAAAATTTTAATTCACTCAAGTATACAGAGAGAATGGAGAAAAGTGCTTTAAAATGTGGCACACTCTAGAGAGTAAAAAATGTATAGCATAGGTCAGCATAAATTCCAGTACAAAATCTTTGATTTGTATGTACTGTCTAAAAGTTTTCCTTCTACCAATACATCTGTCATGAATACACCTTAAATGTCATCGCCAGTTGTGACATCATTCAAGGAAGCAGTTATCTCAAAGAAAACAAAGTAAAACTTCAGATAGAAAGTCATATTTTTAAGGAATGCTTCAATTTCACTAAAGTCATAAAATGTTGCAAAGTTTTTATTGTAAATATCTATTACCATTTTCATGATATATTTCAGTTAAAACAATAACTTTCCACTCACTGCTCTTTCAGAAGTAGAATACAGGATTAAAATCTACCAAATACCACCCTAAAAGAAAAGCAATGCAGCAAAGATGCAAAACTGATATTCATGTTTAATGGCTTTTAAAATTTTAATTTCATTGCCATTTGAATTGAACCAAAAAATCAAAATAAAATGTTAAGTGCTGAAAGACCTTACCTTCCTGAACTGCTTGAAAAGGGTTGTTGCCATCAACAAATGTCACTGAAAATGTGATTTTCTCAGTCTGTAAGATCTCCTCATTTTGGTTGAGGTCACCAACTGCTGTGCGAAACACCTCATCATCCTTTTTGGCAGATTCATCAAAAATTGCTCCTAGAAAGAAGTGAGTCGCCATTAAACAATAACATAAATATATTCTCTCATGCCCTCCAGAATCATGCCAAAGAGACTTATGTATCAGAAAACATATACTTTCACTTAAGGCATGCACTTTATTTATTACTGAAACACACTGTACTGGAAGCAGTGTGACAGCTAAGCAGAATGTAGTTACTTCTTCCAAATGGAAATGATGAATAGTACATCAGAGTGTTTTGCTGGGAGAGCCCTGGGAAGGCATAATAAGTACCAAAAGCCTTTGCAAAACAAAGTGGTTAAATGCACTGAATGCTCCATGTACTAAGATCTATAGGAATTCATAGCTTGAAGACTTTTTTCTGAATAACAGGAGAAAAATAAGAAAATATTCTGAGAGTCCATTCATAAAGTAAATAGGAATCAAATTTCAATCATGATTTCATTTATTATTTTCCTTTTTACTTACTCTCTTCCTTCTTTCTTTCGTTCTTTTCAAATCCTGACTCTCACATTAGTTAGTTTGACCTTGAGCAAGGGATTCAAACTCTAAACACATTTATCATCTATAATACCTAATAATAAAAATAATATCCATCTGTAAGGTTTATTAACTATATTAAATGAAGCTATGCATATAAAACATAAGTCAACTGTGGTATCTAAATATGTCTTAATAAATGATGGTATCTTTTCTTTTTTTAAATACTGTAATATAATCCAAACAGAGCTTAACATTTTCTATTAAATTTTTTACACTGCAGTATCTAATATAATTCTTAATTCAGTTCAGTTAAGTTGCTCAGTCATCTCCGACTCTTTGCGATCCCCTGGACTGCAGCACACCAGGCTTCCCTGTTCATCACCAACTCCAGGAGCTTGCTCAAACTCATGTCCATCGAGTCGGTAATGCCATCCAACATCTAATCCTCTGTCATCCCCTTCTCAAATAGTACTACATACAAATACTGTCTTAAAAATTAGGATTCCATGCAAGAAATATGCCTAAGTTCACACAACAATGGCCAGAGCCTTTTCCTCCTTGACTCCAACATTCTTCTCTGTCACTATGGGATACTGCCTTCTAGGATTACACCCAAAAGGAATGAAAGTATTTAATGGGGATTCTGACTTTATAGCATATTTGCGGATTCTTTCCCATATGCTCATGCATACTGACTCCTCCAGTACTATATAAGCAGGGACACATTTTTTATTAATTTACTTTATAATCACAAATAATTGGGTCAACGTACTTTTTGCATTTTTTAACAAACTTAGGAAAAGGTCAGTTTTCATTCCAATACCAAAGAAAGGTAATGCCAAAGATGCTCAAACTACCGCACAATTGCACTCATCTCACATGCTAGTAAAGTAATGCTCAAAATTCTCCAAGCCAGGCTTCAGCAATATGTGAACCATGAACTTCCAGATGTTCAAGCTGACTTTAGAAAAGGCAGAGGAACCAGAGATCAAATGGCCAACATCCATGGGATCATGGAAAAAGCAAGAGAGTTCCAGAAAAACATCTATTTCTGCTTGATTGACTATGCCAAAGCCTTTGACTGTGGATCACAAGAAACTGTGGAAAATTCTGAAGGAGACGGGAATACCAGACCACCTATCCTGCCATTTGAGAAATCTGTATGCAGGTCAGGAAACAACAGTTAGCACTGGACATGGAACAACAGACTGGTTCCAAATAGGAAAAGAAGTACATTAAGGCTGTATATTGTCACCCAGCTTATTTAACTTCTATGCAGAGTACATCATGAGAAACACTGGACTGGAAGAAGCACAAGCTGGAATCAAGATTGCCAGGAGAAATATCAATAACCTCAGATATACAGATGACACCACCCTTATGGCAGAAAGTGAAGAGGAGCTAAAAAGTCTCTTGATGAAAGTGAAAGAGGAGAGTGAAAAAGTTGGCTTAAAGCTCAACATTCAGAAAATGAAGATCATGGCATCCGGTCCCATCACATGGGAAATAGATAGGGAAACAGTGGAAACAGTGTCAGACTTTATTTTTTTAGGGCTCCAAAATCACTGCAGATGGTGATTGCAGCCATGAAATTAAAAGACATTTACTCCTTGGAAGGGAAGTTATGACCAACCTAGATAGCATATTGAAAAGCAGAGACATTACTTTGCCAACAAAGGTCCGTCTAGTCAAGGCTATGGTTTTGCCAGTAGTCATGTATGGATGTGAGAGTTGGACTGTGAAGAAAGCTGAGTACTGAAGAACTGATGCTTTCGAACTGTTGTGTTGGATAGTCCCTTGGACTGTAAGGAGATCCAACCAGTCCATCCTAAAGGAGATCAGTCCTAGGTGTTCATTGGAAGGACTGATGCTGAAGCGGAAACTCCAATACTTTGGCCACCTCAAGCAAAGAAGTGGCTCATTGGAAAAGACCCGGATGCTGGGAGGGATTGGAGGCAGGAGGAGAAGGGGAAGACAGAGGATGAGATGGCTGGATGACATCACCGACTCAATGGACATGAGTTTGGGTAAACTCCAGGAGTTGGTGATGGACAGGGAGGCCTGGCGTGCTGCGATTCATGGGGTCACAAAGAGTCAGACATGAGTGAGCAACTGAACTGAACTGAATGAATTCCCTCCTGATAAAAAAAGACATACACCTAAAGGACAATAACATGATAAAGGAATAACTATGAACATATGTATATCGTATCTATATATGCATCAGATTTCATTCCAATTCCAAAGAAAGGAAATGAAAAAGAATGCTCAAACTACCGCACTATTGTAGTCATCTCACATGCTAGTAAAGTAATGCTCAAAATTCTCCAAGCAAGGCTTCAGTAATACGTGAACCGTGAACTCCCTGATGTTCAAGCTGGTTTTAGAGAAGGCAGAGGAACCAGAGATCAAATGGCCAACATCTGCGGGATCATGGAAAAAGCAAGAGAGTTCCAGAAAAACATCTATTTCTGCTTTATTGACTATGCCAAAGCCTTTGACTGTGTTGATCACAAAAACTGTGGAATATTCTGAAGGAGATGGGAATACCAGACCACCTAACCTGCCTCTTGAGAAATCTGTATGCAGGTCAGGAAGCAATAGTTAGAACTGGACATGGAACAACAGACTGGTTCCAAATAGGCAAAGGAGTACGTCAAGGCCGTATATTGTCACCCAGCTTATTTAACTTCTATGCAGAGTACATCATGAGAAACGCTGGACTGGAAGAAGCACAAGCTGGAATCAAGATTGCCAGGAGAAATATCAATAACCTCAGATATGCAGATGACACCACCCTTATGGCAGAAAGTGAAGAGGAGCTAAAAAGTCTGTTGATGAAAGTGAAAGAGGAGAGTGAAAAAGTTGGCTTAAAGCTCAACATTCAGAAAATGAAGATCATGGCATCCAGTCCCATCACTTCACAGGAAATAGATAGGGAAACAGTGGAAACAGTGTCAGACTTTATTTTTTAGGGCTCCAAAATCACTGCAGATGGTGATTGCAGCCATGAAATTAAAAGACGCTTACTCCTTGGAAGGAAAGTTATGACCAACCTAGATAGCATATTCAAAAGCAGAGACATTACTTTGCTGACTAAGGTCCGTCTAGTCAAGGCTATGGTTTTTCCAGTGGTCATGTATGGATGTGAGAGTTGGACTGTGAAGAAGGCTGAGCACTGAAGAATTGATGCTTTTGAACTGTGGTNTTTGTTAGGAAGTGTGATATAAGGGTGCTATAGCTGGAGCTGAAATACCCAAATCATTTTAAGTCAGATAATCTAAATGCCTATTCACAAAGAAGTGATGTATGTTTATACAGAGATGTTTAATTTGTCATGAATACCAAATGGATTTCTTAAAAGAAGAGTTTCTAATCAACCTTGTTTTATAGCAAGAAACATTATTGACTTCTGATGAGTATTGGTAATACATTTTTAATGGAAGCATTTTACTATCGCCTGACAGAACACTTAAAATTGCTTTAAACATTAAACCTGGCTTAATAAATGGCAGAAATCTGCCAAATGATAGCAAATTAGTCAATTCTGTTCTGAATTAAGATATACTGAAAGGAAATGCACAAAAGAAGAAGTTCATCTTTCAGCAAACAGAAAGGAAGTAGACAAAACAAACAGTTTATTACTGCACACAGACAGCATAAGCAAAGAACAGGAAATCTTAGTCAACATTTCAAATCCACTTATTTATTTATTTACTTTTTTCGTCAGCTATAAAATCTCATTTTAAGTTTGGCTTTTTATCACAAAGTAAATGCAGCATTTTATATCAAGCACAACTATTCTGAAAACATTCTGGTAAGTTCCACATGAAGAATCTCAGGAAAGACAGTCCTTTTTTATGTATGCCATACACTTCCAATAGTATAGTTATGTCATCTCTATCTTTTGTATTAATAAATACATATTACCAGTCNNNNGTCTAATCGAATATCAAATGTCATTTTTGAAATTAAAGTTGCCCAAACGTAACATTCACAACTATATAGCGTACATGATGATACAGCATTTATTTCTTTCCCAGCTATTTTTATTAGCATGTTTTAACTGTCAGTTTTATTTTAAAACCTGGAGGAGAAAGCCAGATCCAACTTATTGTCATAATAAAATAATTCTTCCACCATTTACACACACACACACATACACACACGCACAGTGTGTGATCAACAAATCACACTCTATTTATATTTTATGCTGGCCAAACTGGATTGAAGAACGACCAAGCAACAGGCAGAGAAGAAACATCTCCTAAAGATTTCTAATTACTAAACTGTAATTATAATCATTTCCACTATTAGGGACTGATGATCTGCTACTTCCATGGGAGAGAAAAATGGTCTTTACTTTTCCTTACAGAAAGAGAGTGACATGTACTCTACATAGAAGTTTTTAAATACAAAATAGATCATCCTTGTCTTCTTATATCTTAGAAAATAATTGTGGCTTACAGCAGTATTAAAAATATGTTGAGGTCTTAATTTTTTAACTGTTGTAAGGGTCATGTGTATAAGTTAAAAGCATAATTTTACACAAATTCACATTCACAACCATGCTTGTTAAATAAAATATTTATAGGAAGTTACTAATCTGACCACTTCCATAACTCTCAAAAACATTTTAATCATTTATACCTTCATATCTCTATTCATGATACTGTATCAG
>SJYQ01003006.1:73069-85641 GCA_006410935.1 Redunca redunca
AGGGATTGGGGGCAGGAGGAGAAGAGGACGACCCAGGATGAGATGGCTGGATGGCATCACGGACATGATGGACGTGAGTCTGAGTGAACTCCGGGAGATGGTGATGGACAGGGAGGCCTGGCGTGCTGCGATTCATGGGGTCGCAAAGAGTCGGACACGACTGAGCGACTGAACTGAACTGAACTGAACTGATACAGTGATAAGTATCCTCTTCCTCCTTATGAACCTTACAGTAAAAGTGATTGTTTACAAATCTCTCTTTAATATGGATTGCCTATGTTTTATAAGTCTGGAACTTTACTCTTTATCTCTGCTAAGAATAACAACTTTGTAAGACGGTATATATACACACACCATGTTAATTAAATCACCTTTGCTCCATCAGCGCTCTGGTCCCCATGTCTGTCTTTCTTTCTCTCTCTCTCCCTCTCTTTTTCAGGCTGATCCTTTGGAGTGCAGAGGCCCTCTAAGTTCATTTTCCTGCCCAGGCTTCTAAGACCCTCTCGAGAAGGTGCTCTCCATCTTCACTCCATCGAGAGGGTGCCTGCGTCCTCCGTGAACAGAGCAAGTCCTGTGTCAGGGGCTTTATTGGCTTTCTGCATAAAACAAGGAATATCAGCCTCTTTCTCTCTCCTTTACTTTCATATCAGTCGACTCCAGACCACCAGGTTCTGTTCCATTAAAGGACCACAACAGTTGACCAAGTGAGTATGTGGAAATGAAGCTTAAGAGAAAGAGTTCTGAGTAAGAGACAGACATTTAAAGGTTATCAACAAACCTTTGTGAATTAAAGACCTGAGACTGGACCTAATCACATGAGAAAATACTGCAAATGGAGAAAAGAGAGACTCAAACCCCAGAGGCAATCTAGTCTTAATTTGAAGAGAAACAATCAAGGATGTATTAGAAGGTAGCAGCACTGACTCAAAGGGGAATAGCACAAGAAAATCATTAAAAGAAGCAAAAAGAGAAAAAAAAATTCAAATATTTGGGAATGGTCAATTTTATGAAATTCTACTCAAAAAAAAAACAAAAGATCACATGAGGACATGTAAGTTTCCTTGTTCTGTGTTAAGACAACATGGACATTTTTCATTATTTTAATTAAATTTATTTCAGTGAAACTAGTGCAACTTGGAGCCAAATTGAAATGGATTAAAGAGTGAATGGGAAGTAAGGAAGTAGAGGCAGAGTTTTAGTATACTTCTAGGGTTAAATTAACCTTACACAAAGGTCCTGTTTCTCTCTCTCTCTCTCTCTCTCTCTCTCTCTCTCTCTCTCTCTCTCTGTCATTAAGCTGGAAACCCTCTCCAAACAGGGCTAATGTTAAATTTTTCATCAAAGTTAATAGTCCACATTTGCTGACACAGTGTCTTCCATGTAATAGGCAATCAGTATTTCTTTGTTGAACTATACTGGTAGAACCAGAATTCTGAAACTTAGTGAGTAACTCAATCAGTGATGGAACTTTTAAAAATCAAGTCTTCCTTTCCAGATACACTGAATCAGAATCTGATATTCCATTACCATTTCCTATCTTCTTTTATAAATAGGTTCAGTCAAAAGAATGTGACTAGAAGTGGATTATATGTCATTTCCAGCACAAGGGGTTAAGAATCAAGTGCCTCCTTGCTCTTTGTCTCCTGATGTCTGTATAGACATGAGACCCTCTAGGAAAATGACTCCAAAATGCAAGAACACTGGATCCCTATGTGAAGAAAGTTTTTAAATACCCAAAATATATTATCTTGAGGATAATTACTTATGTTAAAATTTAAAAAGAATTATTACCTTTGAGAATCCTGGTTCTCAAAAAATGACTCCTAGAAAAGCAGCATCACTCTCATTTAGGAACTGGAGTGACGGAGAGCAACCTGCTTTTAACAAACTCTCAAAGTAACTCTAATATATGTTACAGTTTAAGAGCCACTGCTATAAAAGGATACAGTTTGTTGAGGTTTACACTGGCAAGAGTTGAGTCATTGGAAAAGACTCTGATGCTGGGAAGGATTGGGGGCAGGAGGAGAAGGGGACAACAGAAGATGAGATTGCTGGATGGCATCACTGACTCGATGCATATGAGTTTGGGTGAGCTCCGGGAGTTGGTGATGGACAGGGAGGCCTGGCATGCTGTGATTCATGGGGTCACAAAGAGTCGGACATGACTGAGTGACTGAAATGAACTGAATATCTATTTTATTGTCCTATATTTTCTAAAGATGGAGGACATAATGAACCACAAACTGTTTCATTCATTCTGAATTTTTATTTTTAATTTCTTTAATCTTCAAGGCTATTTCATGATGATATTGTAAACTCAGTTTCAAGGTTATCCTAAGGCTTGTTTAATAATGATACTGTAAACTCAGTTTACAGTAGCAAGAATAGCAAGAAGAGATAAGAAAGCCTTCCTCAGCAATCAATGCAAAGAAATAGAGAAAACAACAGAATGGGAAAGACTAGAGATCTCTTCGAGAAAATTAGAGATACCAAGGGAACATTTCATGCAAAAATGAGCACAATAAAGGACAGAAATGGCAGGGCTAACAGAAGCAGAAGATATTAAGAAGAGGTGGCAAGAATACACAGAAGAACTCTACAAAAAAGATCTTCACGACCCAGATAATCACAATGGTGTGATCACTCACCTAAAGCCAGACATCCTGGAATGTGAAGTCCACTGGGCCTTAGGAAGCATCACTATGAACAAACCTAGTGGAGGTCATGGAATTCCTATTGAGCTATTTCAAATCCTGAAAGATGATGCTGTGCAAGTGCTGCACTCAATATGCCAGCAAATTTGGAAAATTCAGCAGTGGCCACAGGACTGGAAACGGTCAGTTTTCGTTCCAATCCCAAAGAAAGGCAATGCTAAACAATGCTCAAACTATTGCACAATTGTACTCACTTCACATACTAGTAATGCTCAAAATTCTCCAAGTCAGGCTTCAACAGTATGTGAACCGTGAACTTCCAGATGTTCAAGCTGGCTTTAGAAAAGGCAGAGGAACCAGAGATCAAATTACCAACATCCCCTGCATCATCAAAAAGGCAAGAGAGTTCTAGAAAAACATCTATTTCTGCTTTACTGACTATGCCAAAGCCTTTGACTGTTTGGATCACAATTAACTGTGGAAAATTCTTCAAGAGATGGGAATACCAGACCACCTGACCTGCCTCTTGAGAAACCTGCATGCAGATCAGGAAGCAACAGTTAGAACTGGACATGGAACAATAGACTGGTTCCAAGTAGGAAAAGAAGTACATCAAATCTGTATATTGTCATCATGCTTATTTAACTTCTATGCAGAGTACATCATGAGAAACGCTGGGCTGGTTGAAGTACAAGCTGGAATCACGATTGCCAGGAGAAATATCAGTAACCTCAGATATGCAGATGACACCACATTTATGGCAGAAAGTGAAGAACTAAAGAGCCTCTTATTGAAAGTGAAAGAGGACAGTGAAAATGTTGGCTTAAAGCTCAACATTCAGAAAACGAAGATCATGGCATCTGGTCCCATCACTTCATGGAAAATAGATGGGAAACAATGGAAACAGTGGCTGACTTTATTTTCTAGGCTCCAAAATCACTGTAGATGGTGACTAAAGCCATGGAATTAAGAGACGCTTACTCCTTGGAAGGAAAGTTATGACCAACCTAGACAGAGTATTAAAAAGCAGAGACATTACTTTGCCAACAAAGCTCCATCTAGTCAAAACTATGGTTTTTCCAGTGGTCGTGTATGGATATGAGAGTTGGACTATAAAGAAAACTGAGTGCCGAATAATTGATGCCTTTGAACTGTGTTGTTGAAGAAGACTCTTGAGAGTCCCTTGGACTACAAGGAGTTCCAATTAGTCCATCCTAAAAGAGATCGGTCCTGGGTATTCATTGGAAGGACTGATGTTGAAGCTGAAACTCCAATACTTTGGCCACCTGATGCGAAGAGCTGACTCATTTGCAAAGACCCTGATGCTGTGAAAGATTGAGGGCAGGAGGAGAAGGGGATGACAGAAAATGAGATGATTGGATGGAATCACTGACTTGATGGACATGGTTTTGGGTGGACTCTGGGAGTTGGTGATGGACAGGGAGGCCTGGTGCACTGTAGTTCATGGGGTCACAAAGAGTCAGACATGACTGAGCGACTGAACTGAACTGAAATGAAACTCAGTTTCCCCAAAAACGGCTGTTAAATGAAAAGTTAAAGACCCAACATCTTTGAAGGCTGATCATCGTCTATTATTGGACTTGGCATTCATTAAGATCTCTTCTTCAGTTGTCTTCCCAAAGGTCTCTACATAGATCTAAAACCCTTCAGTTTTCATGTTTCCACTTACTTTTATTTGTCTTATTTTCAGCCATATCTTCCTTGGTGTTGCCCAACATTCTGAATAAGTTTCTCGAGTCAACTTTCCCTTAGAATTAGAGTGGGATACCTAACTTCTTGTCAGTTTGAGATGGCATCTAACCTCTTAAAAAAGTCATAGTTACAAAATCAGTAAGTTATACATTAAGGGTTGAAAAACTGAAGAATTAGAAATGGTACTTTTGAATGTCTTTTCTTGTCATAATTCTATAACTTGTATATTTAATCTATGTGAGCTGATAGATGCATTTAATAAATTTTTAAAGGAACTAGCTTAAAATAATAAAACTTTTTTCTTATTATTACATTATCCAAAAGTATAATGCTCTTCCTCTTTTATTTAAGCATTATTTACAGAAGTTAGAAAACATTGAAAATTACATATTAAAAAAAGATAGGGTAGGTAGGTAACTTTAATAGCCTCACAAAGTCTGAAATATTTCCTCTCTAGTTGTATTTCAAAACAATATTTTACTTCCAGATTCTGATGAGATGACAAACTAGTAACAGCTCTGCATTCCCTCCACCAAAATCAAATAATCAGGAACTTCAGAAGGTAAAGGGAGCGTGTATCTGAGAAACCAACATTAAAACTCCCAGAAAACTTGAGGGAAGTAAAAATAAAGAAAAGTGGTTGTAAAAGGTTGCTGAAATGTCAGAAACAGCCAGGAATGGCAGCATATCAACAGATCTGTCGAGGTAATCAAAATCCTTCCAGGGGGTTATAGAAGATTCTGTAATTGGATCTTTTCTTAAATTTCTTCTCAGACCCTAGTATTCAGCCTCTTACTCATTAACATACAGTTACACAAATCTTATTGTTCCTAGAACACACAACACATGTTCCCATGCCAGAGACCTTGATCTTGTTCTTCCTTCTACTTGGGATGCTCCTTCTCTTAGACAAACACATGACTGTTTTTCTCGACTATTTGGATCTTGCTCAAATGAAACCTTCTTAGTGAGACCTTCCTTGATCATGCTATTCCAAATTGGAGCCTCCATCTCCACTCCATTTCCTCCTTCCTTGATTCATTTTTCAGCATGGTACATATCACCATCTGATAGATTACATAGCTTAATTATTCATTTACTATTTATTTTATTCTCCTCTCTAGAATACAGATTCCATTGAGGCAAGGTATTTTGTTACATTCATAATCAATCCAAAAAAAAAAAAAAAACCTGCTTGTCATGTATTAGGCAATAAATAACAATGTGTTCAATAAATAAAATTTGGTCACATGATAAAATATTTTATAAGGTATCCCCAATCATATTAATGGTATAATAATATTTATGCAAAATATTTCAACATATAAGATCGTGAGTCAAAATTGCTGTACTGAGATCCATACTTCAACTTTATTTGCCTTGGACTTCACCTTATAGATAGCTTTTATAAAGCAGTGAAATTTGAAAAAATATTCTATGAGATTTTATGCTCTAGAGTCCCATTTCCCATTAAAAGCTTGTTTTAATTTCTAAATGAAATTAAAATTGTATTTGTGTAAAGACCAAACAAATTTCAATGGTTATTTTTGGATTCAGACATAACAAATAAAACTGGAAAAATAATCATAGTTTTGGAGTGCTTAATAAATTTTCAATAATGCTATGCATTAAAGCAAGCAGTTTTCTCTGTAGAAGCTGCAAGTGTAGCACTTTTTGTAGATATACATAGGTTAAACCTGGAAATATAATCTGATGGGAAAGAGCTCCTGAAAGTTATTTAATTTGGAAATAAGGAAAGTCTACTTTTAGATAAGCCATTTATATGCAGTAGGAAACAGGACATATTCCATAATTTAAGAAAATATATGACTATAATTTTTGAAGCTAAATGTACCAGAGAGAATCATGAAAGAATGGAAAAAGAAGAAAGAACATCATTATATTGTTTACTAATAGCTTGGAGACAATTTGATCCAACAGATTTTTGGTTGCTTTTGAGGCATTTGGTAAACCAATTAATGGCATTATACTATGATTGTGTTGCATATATGAATTAGTGTACAAACACATACATGATCATTTATGAATTTAAAGGGGTAACTGCTTACAAGAAAGGACACTTGTGAATAAAAGATTCTGGCAGTTAACTAATGGGAAGTGCAATGGTAATCACAAGGAAATATATCTATACTGAGCAGCACATCAAAGACAGGGATATGAAACTGAAGAGCTGTTAATAGCAATGTTCTATATCCAAACACTGCAGTGATGGTCATTCACAACTGAGCACTAACATGACACAGGACTACTCATACTTTGGATGAAAACTGTAATATGTGTCAAAAAATGTGTTGTCTTTGGCAAATTTTAGCATTATGAGTCACTGCTACTGCTAAGTCACTTCAGTCGTGTCTGACTCTGTGAGACTCCATAGACAGCAGCCCACCAGGCTCCCCCGTCCCTGGGATTCTCCAGGCAAGAACACTGGAGTGGGTTGCCATTTCCTTCTCCAATGCAGGAAAGTGAAAAGTGAAAGGGAAGTCGCTCAGTCATGTCCGACCCTCAGCGACCCCATGGACTGCAGCCTTCCAGGCTACTCCGTCCATGGGATTTTCCAGGCAAGAGTACTGGAGTGGGGTGCCATTGCCTTCTCCTTATGAGTCACTATCTTCTTATAAATAAGAAAGGATTTCTTCCATGCTATTTGTCATTAGCATGAACAGAAAACGTATCTTTCCTGTACCTGTATATAGATTAAACTAGTTATCACTCTTTAATAATAGTATAATTTCTCCACTTATTCTATAGAAAAATATCTTAACATAAAATAGAGATCGCAGAGATGCAAGGAAGAAGTTGCTTTACATGTTGTTTGCAAAAACAACAATCCATGTAGTTTTTCTGCCATTTGGAGGAGGCATGCCAGCTGTTGACAGGAGAATGAATAGATCTAGTCAGGCCTAACATGCATTTTACTGTCCAGAACTGTGTTCATTGGATATGCTGTCAATGAAATTCCTGGTCCCCCTTTTCCGTCGTTGACAAACTATTTTATCCCTCTAAATAGAATTAGAGAGTTACATGCTGTGCAGAATAATGACTCTGGATTCAAACAAAAAAAGAAATTTTTTTCAATATTGAATTGAATGGTATTGTGAACTTCCTGGCTTCATTTTCTATGTATGGAAATCACGACATTTTCAGATGCTTCCCTCTGAAAAATTTTTACTTTCATTTTTAACATGCATTACACATACCTCTCTAAAGTAAGTAAATACTTTTACTACAAAAACTGCACCACTTGCTACGCATATCCACAAAGTTTACTGAAACCTATTAAGACTTCAGAACTGTGTGCATGCATGCTCAGCTGCCTCTGACTCTTTGCAACCCTGTCTATGGACTGTAGCCTGCCAGTCTCTATCCATAGCATTCTCCAGGCAAGAATACTGGAATGGGTAGCCATTCCCTTCTCCAGGGGATCTTCCTGACCCAGGGATTGAACTCAGTTCTCTTGCATTGCAGGCATATTCTTTACCATCTGAGCCACCAGGGAAGCCCACACATAGGTAAACAGATAGATAGATACAGTGGCATAAGTACTATAACCAAGAAATGAAGCATATTAAGGTGAAAACCTGCAATTTTGAAATGCTTTAAAAATTTGTTCCATAAGACAATAGTTTTCTTAAACTGTAATTATAAAGTAGGAAAATATTCTCGTTCCTAGCAAATATGAATTTAGTAAACAAGAAATCTACTGAAAAAAATATTTTGGATGGAAACTACTACTAATGGACAATCTTGATGCACATATTTTATAATATTTTCTATTTTGTCCAGCCTGGAAACTTTCATATAAATAAGCTACATTTGCAGGGAATACCTGCACCAACTTATCACTATAAAACTAATAATTTTCTAACATGACCTATTATCAAAATAGTTTTATAAAAGTAATAAATAACATAATCATGCATCTAAAATGAAAAGTAGGGCCCACAAGAGTTAGGTAACTGGCTAAAACCACATTTCTTATTAAAACTACTCTTACATTTGTTGTTCAAAGTTATGGTTGGATTTAGTTATCCAACTAATCATTTCAAAGTCAGTATTTTAATGGTCCTCACTTGCTGTTTTAAGAGCAAATCTATTCTTGCATGGGGTACTTTTCTTGCTTTTGTACACCAACTACACTGACAACACAGGGCATATTCTAGGACTGTAAAGAAAAAAATTATTTGGTATTGTAGCAGCAAAATATATATTTCATAAACAGATACATTCTTCACCATTGAATACCTGCATTTCAAATGTGTTGGCTTATTCCCTTTATGTGAAGCTTCTATTACTTTGTGACTGATTGAGATTCTTTTGGATCTTAAATTTATATTATTCTCTGCTGTTGACCAGGGACAGAATTCTTTCCATTCTCTGATTCTTCATTCAGAAAGGAAAATTTTATATTATTTTGAGCTTTAAGAGTCTCCCACTGTAAGAGAACTATGAATTTAGGATGTAGAACTGTTTGAGCCGGACCATATTCTGATACTGAGCTCTATCCATAGGTCCAAATGAAATTCCTAACAGAAAGTGCTATGATTTCAAAATTACTTCACATTCATCCAACCAAAATTTAATTCTCTCTCATCTTCTATCAAGTGCTGTACCTATATTTAAGTGTCAATCAGCTTACCATGATTACATTTTGCCATATACTAATGTAGTGGTTGTACATCTATCTTGTCCATTAAAAAATACACTCTGAGGACAACAATGCTTTATTAATCAGCTTTTGCACTTCACATTCACCTTTACATAGAAGTAAATAGCTAATGTCTACTGCATTAAATTCATATTCACATGACTATGTTAAAGTTAGTTTTATTTGAAATTGTTTTGCTTAAATCCTAAAGAGTTTTATTCTTCTCCATGTAGAAGAAAGCCTCAGTATTACATGATACATACCTGTTTTCTACCTATTGTGGAAACAGTAGGTTTGTGTGAAACAGGTTTCATTTTCTTGGGCTCCAAAATCACTGCAGATGGTGACTACAGCCATGACGTTAAAAGACGCTTGTTCCTTGGAAGAATAACTATAAAAAACCTAGGCAGTGTATTAAAAAGCAGAAACATAACTTTGTTGACAAAGGTCCAAAGAGTCAAAGCTATGTTTTTTCAGTAGTCACGTATGGATGTGAGAGTTGGACGATAAAGATGAGCACCAAAAAACTGCTGCTTTCAAACTGTGGTGCTAGAGAAGACTTTTGAGAGTCCCTAGAACTGCAAGGAGATCAAACCAGTCAATCCTAAAGGAATATTAATTGAAAGGACTGGTGCTGAAACTGAAGCTCTAATACTTTGGCCATCTGATGTGAAGAGCTGACTGATTGGAAAAGACCCTGATACTGGGAAAGATTGAGGGCAAGAGGAGAAGGGGTAGACAGATGATGAGACGGTTGGATGGCATCACCAATTCAATGGACATGAGTTTGAGCAAGCCGCAGGAGAGAGTGAAGCACAGGGAAAGCTGGTGCGCTGCAGTCCATGTGGTCGCAAAGAGTCAGACACAACACAGCAACTAAACAATGGAAAACAACCTATTTTATGGCTATCCTGCATCCGTAGTTGAGTAGTGGTGTGGATAAAACAGACCCACAAAGTCTCAAATACATAATTAAATATGATAATCTCATATTTGATACTTGAAGTAAACATTATAGGTCAAAAAGCGTTCAGAGTTCATAGGTAGATCAGAGCCCGTAACCTGAAAGAAGGGAATCTCAATTGGATTTTAAGGAATAGGTAGAATTAACTCACTTAAAGAGTAGAGGAAGGACTAGGTAAGTAAGGAACAAATAAACACACAGAAGTAGAAAAATGTAGGATTTGCATTCACAGGAAGTTATCTCGTGTAGTTAAATATTACAGTTCATGAAAAGGTATAGAGAGAAGAGTTATTGAGTAAGTTGGAGCCAGATGGAGGAGAAAGGAAACTTTATGGGTAATTTGACACAATTATATTTAGGGTTTAATTAATTTTACATAATTTTTAGAGTCTCTGAAACGAAAAATAATGAGTTGACTGACTTTACTCAATAGTTACATATTGAAAATTTGTTAAGGAGATGTATAATAATGGGACAATATTCTAGGCAGTCAGTAAAGAATAGAGTAAGCAACATTCAAATGTATATATCTCTGCATATGACAATGCTGAAGTTTGAGAATCAGGGTTCCTAATAGAATTATATTCTAGAGCTGGGAAGAGTTAGAATTATAAATAATTCTCCCCTGCTATTTTTGCAAAGGAAAATAGCAGCTCATAACAAAAATTAGTTGTACTATTATTGAGCTCTGTAGAAATTTTCACTCACTGTAAACTTAAAATAAAATTTCCAGCCCAAGGAGTCTTTAATTTATATATTAGTCACAACTTGCTGAGGCAGAAATGTTGATAAACTTACCAACTCTTCAAGGATACCACAAACAAGTAGTGGTGGTAAAAGTGCTTCCACTTATCAGCAAAGAGAACTCATTCCATTTCTTTATAACTTTTCATGTTCAGAATTTCCAAAAGCTTAACTGAAGCACATAATCCTAACAAAGTTACTCTTTTCACTCATTAAACTAGAAAGGTGGGGTGGGGGGTGGGGGGTGAGTGGGGATATGGTGGTTAGATTACAACTTAATCCTTTACAAAATCACTCTGTTAGCTGTTACTCCACAGGCTCATTTCTGAGGCAGTCTCAAAGTCACAGGAAAATGTACCAACTACACAATTCTCTGTGCCAAAGAATAAAAAGAGTTGGCCTAGACAATTTAGAACTATAAATATTATGCTCATATTACCTATAATTGACAAATACATGTTTATAAACTGTTTCCATAGATTAATTTTATAGAAGAGAACTACATATGAGTACCTATCATGATTATTGCACTGTTAGGTATTTACATGTATGTGTATGTGGTAAGTGACTTCAGTCAAGTCCAATTATTTTGTGATCCCACAGACTGTAGCCCACCAGCCTCCTCTGTCCATGGGATTCTCCAGGCAAGAATACTGGAGTGTGTTGCCATTTCCTTCTCCAAAGGATCTTCCTGATCCACGGATCGAACCCAGTCTCCTGCATTGCAGGCGGGTTCTTTACCACTAGCACCACCTGGGAACCACTTATATATATATATTCTATTTTAATCTTTACTAAGCTTTTGTTAGGTATATATTATTAATAAGAAAACTGTGTGCTAGACAGACAAGATTTAAATTCTTGATTGGACTCCAAGCCCAAGTTCTTCCCATTATGGCCATCGTCCCATCTGAGTTTGTATGTATCTCCAGGATACACAATTGGATGTGAGAACCTGGAAGAGAGTGGGCTGGGAATAAAGCAACCAATACTGAAAATTGATAATTGACCATAAGCACTGTTTGGAGCATAACCTGCAAAAATATTTATAATAAAATTCAATGCCTACCTAGTTTTAATGAAACACCTATCATTAGGTTAGTTGCAAAGTTGTGGTACTTAATGCTCAAATAGAGAAAAAGTTTCTAATTATGTTCACTGCTGGGTTGACACTGTATTAGCCTTGGAAATTATTAGCATATTGTAATATCATTTCAATGTCACTCAGTGCCCATTAACCTGGGGGAAATCTGTGTAATTTCATCTGTAGCCTACAGAGTAAAACACAAAACTGAATTTTCCTTGTTCTTTATTGCAATGGCCTCAGTCTAAGTAAACTCAACTTGTTCTTTCCAAAGAGATTTCGTGTTGTCACAAGGAGAGAACTCACAAATGAGAGCCTCCAGGCAGGAATGGATCATTAGACTAATTGTGAGAAATGGATTCAAAAGCAAAATGAATCTTCTTTGAAAACTATAATCTAAACTTTTCAGTGGAAAAGAAAGCATATATTTAGATAGAATGAAGTTATTCATTGTTAGAGTTGAGTATGCCTGTTTGAGAGAGTCTACTCTTTGTGTTAAGATGTACCCAAGTCTGGCCACATAGCTTTTGAAAGAATACAGAACTTATTCTAATAATGATTTTACAAATATTTTGAATTATCAAACTACTGAAGTCATGACATCACTAGACTATTGTGATCTTCTAGATAGGTATTAGCAGTAATAATAACAACTATAATATATGTATTTAAAAAAATTAAAGATGAGCATATTTTCAAGATTATATAAGTAAGCCAATAATCCACCAACTAAAAATTATATGGTTA
>SJYQ01003006.1:89527-104692 GCA_006410935.1 Redunca redunca
GTGGTCATGTATGGATGTGAGAGTTGGACTGTGAAGAAAGCTGAGTGCTGAAGAATTGATGCTTTTGAACTGTGGTGTTGGAAAAGACTCTTGAGAGTCCCTTGGACTGCAAGAGGTCCAACCAGTCCATTCTGAAGAGAGATCAGCCCTGGGATTTCTTTGGAAGGAATGATGCTGAAGCTGAAACTCCAGTACTTTGGCCACCTCATGCGAAGAGTTGATTCACTGGAAAAGACTCTGATGCTGGGAGGGATTGGGGGCAGGAGGAGAAGGGGATGACCCAGGATGAGATGGCTGGATGACATCACGGACACGATGGACGTGAGTCTGAGTGAACTCCGGGAGATGGTGATGGACAGGGAGGCCTGGCGTGCTGCGATTCATGGGGTCGCAAAGAGTCAGACACGACTGAGCGACTGAACTGAACTGAACTGAATATATTGCAAAACTTAAAGAAAGAAATAATCACAACAAAATTAGCTTCAATTACTTTTCATTTCAAATATATCATAATGTTTAATAAAGTACAATGATTGGTTAAAATACTGAAGGAAAAATATATTTACATATACTTTATATCATCTAAAATATGCTTTTAATTTTAAAGTTAAGTCCCTCTTATTTCTGGGAAAGGAAAATAAATCAATCTTTATGAAAGTGGGCCTTAGACTTTGGAAAAGTTTCAGTACATACAGTGATATCTTTCTTTGGTCTTTTGTTACCAGAATTTTGATAACTTTTCAGGGAAATCCTTCTCAAGATGTCTTTATGTTATTGGCCTTCATTTTAACCTTAGAACACATACATTTTCCACAACTGAGTCTTTATTACTGCATAGTTTTCCCTGCAGATCACATCTCACGTTAGATTTGAGCCCCCTTCATGTTTTGTCAGGGGTCAAATGGACCAAATAATTTAAATTATTGAAATAAGTCAGAGAAGAATAATAGGTTCTTATAATCTAGTGACTCTAGCAGTCATCCCTGAAGACCATCTGCCAGAGAATTTAAAGCTCAGGCAGCAGCCTCTAACAACGGAGGGAAAAATGAGAGGGTGAAATACAAGCTTTTACTAGAAAAAGGAAATCAAAATAATAAAAAAGCTTTACAGAAGTGAGAAGCATCTGTGATTCAATGTGCAACATCACACCCATGAAAGTTTGAAGATAACTTCTTCCTCAACATGACTTGGAAACCAAATCTGAGAAGACAGAAAATGTGAAAAGCCTCTTTACTTCTGACAAACTATATTTGAGAAAATAATTGCCAGTATGCAATTAAGTAAATTTCATCCCAATATTTTAGGAAGTTTTTCTCTATTTTTCTTCCCTGCCAGACTCCTGTAAGTTATGATGTATGCCAAATGCCTTCATTTTATCACCATCTTTTTCCTCGCTTCTTTTGCAATCTTGTATCATCTTTAACACTGCAGTAATGGGTTCTCACTAGCCTCAATGAAATTAAAGTTAAGCTTCTTTCTCTGCCAAATATTACTTGAAATCTCTAGCTTTGCCTGAATTTATCTGTTCCACTTTAGAATGCTCTTCTTCCTTTTTAGTTTTGTTCCATCTAAATTAAACTCTGATTTGTCCAGTTACAGGGTATCTTATTGCTGCCGTGCTGCGCTTATTCACTCAGTCATGTCCGGCTCTGTGACCCCATGCGCTGTAGCCTGCCAGGCTCCTCTGTCCGTGCGTATTCTTCAGGCAAGAATACTGGAGTGGGTTGCCATGCCTTCCTTCAGGAGATCTTCCCAACCCAGGGATCAGACCCAGTTCTCCCACATTGCAGGCTGACTCTTCACCATCTGAGTCCCCAGGGAAGCCCATATTTTATTGCTGCTTTACTTCAACCCAAATTCTAACTGCAGATCTCTCGCATGGCTTAATCTGACCTTTTATTTTTCCATTCTCTATATGTGTTCACTTAGACATACTAAGCCCTCTGTACCATAAAGATATTGAAGATATTCTGACTTCTCAATTTAGCTTTCAAGATTATCCTTCATTTAGTACTTTCTGGTAATTATGCCTCCAAATATCTTCTCATGCAACTCTCATAAATGGATCCCATTCTCAAAATCATCTTCTCTCTGCTTTTGAAAAAAATATTCCCTGCTTTTGTATCACCTAATTTTATGCAAAAAAAAAAAAACTGAAATCTAATCTTTGAGTCTTTTTGTAGTATAAGTGCCTTTACTGACTCTTCAATAGGATAATATAACAAACTACCATAACTTGGTTGGCTAAAAACAAAGCATAGGAGGTGAAAAACTGAAGGGAATGGCAACCCACTTCAATATTCTTGCCCAGAGAAATCCGTGAACATGAATGAGGAGCCTGGTGGGCTACAGTCCATGAGGTTTCAAAGAGTCAGACAGTACTAAGCAGCATAATCTTAGCCTATCAAAATGCTTTTATTCATGATATATCCAGTTCAACACCATTCCTTCTCAGCTTTTATCTGGAAATTGACCTTCCCTGTGCTATTAAAGACAGTTAATACAACCAGAAAAATAAATCTAAAACACATTATAAAATTTTTCACATAAAAGAATTCTGTAATGTACTGTGTTTTACACAGATTACGAGATACAAATGTGTTCTAGGAATAAACTTGGGAACTTCTATTAAATTTACAAGTGGGAATTTCCGTATCCTCAGTTCCAAAAAGAGTGAGACTTTTTAACAAAGAAACGGTGTGGCCTCTTAACCTCGCTCTCCTTTCTGCTGAAAGAAAGAAAAGTGACTTGTCTCATTTGTGAATCCTAAAAAGGCAGTTAGTAGATCTGGTACTGCCTACCCCTCCCACCTTGTCTCCATCCTTTTCTCTACCTTTGTCTCTGTCTCTCCCTGACACCCTACCCCACCAAGCCATATACAAACACCACTGTTTTCATCTTTTGACCAAGTCTGCCCAAAGAAGCATGTATTCTGAATGTTTCTGAAAATAACCTTGCGGTAAGCTGATTGGAGCAGACCTAGTTGAGTGCAGAGACGGGAAAGCCTGGAGGTCTTCAGCTGAGTCTGATACCTGCAGGGACATCTACATAATTGCAGGGTGAAAAAATTAAGAAGCCTAGTAAGTTTGTCATTCTAAGGAATAACCCATGTTTTCTAATCCAACTATTATCAGCAATAACTCATAAATTTGGCCTCCATTAGTCTGGGAAGTTATTTGTTGCTCCCTCAAACCTTCAAACTCTCTGTTATCATAATACACCTAATCCTTTGCTTCAGACTCTTACAGTCACCATTCTAGCTAAGCTTTTAGAATCTGATTCATCCTCTTTTAAGAGAACTTGCTCTCATAGCAATCCCTACATGCTCCCATGGATACAGGTTCTTTCTTCTCTTTGCCCATCATTTATTTCACTATTTCTTTATTTGAAACTCTATTACCCATGGCTACTTGACACTTTTGCTGTGAAATGTCTGCTATTACTGTCTCATTTTTAACCTTTAATACATTTTAATTTCTCTATTCACCACAATTTTACTGTAACTACCCTATCAAATGTCATAAATAATCTCATCATTAAATTAATAACTTTTATTTCAACCCCCATTTCCTTGGCCTTGTCTAATTTTAGTGTTGACATATATTCTTTTCTTTCCTCAGAGGTTTCTGGGATACTACCACTATTTTCTGTTCTTCCTCCTTTTGCCTAGTCTTCATCCTAGTATAGACAAACATTCTCTTAAGTACAATCTTAGATTTTTTTTTACAAAATTTCATCAGATACCTACTGTCCCTCAGACCTATCCTACCAATTCCAAGTATATGGCATGCCTCTTTCTTCTCAACTCCAGTTCTAAATCTTCTTTCATCTAATACGCATCCATCAACTCAAAATCAACCTCACCAAAACTAACATCATCACTGCTTCCTCCAAAACTGCCCAACTTTTAATGTTCCTACTATCATTTTGTCATTGTCTCAGGACTGAAATCATAGTGGGCTTTCTGCAACTCTTTTTCTCTATCCTGTTCTATTTGAGAGAGCTCTCACTCTTCTCTTTCTTACTTAAAATAAGTAGCTCATAACTACAAATTCTTCTTCATTCCAACAAGGATCCTCCCAGTCCAAGTCTGGACAACTGCAGGCTGATTTCATGCTTCAACTCTTGCAGCAGTTGTCAACCTCCAGTCCCACCAATGTGACAAATTTTAAGTTGGCTGATGTTATAAATGATGATATTGTTTATATTTATCCTACTGTCTTACAATTTATAAATTTATTTTCTATACAGTACAAGTCCATTAATGTATCTCCACATCCTATATTAATGCTTATATATTTATGTATTAAATAAAGGTTTGCAGCATTAATGAATGACAAAATAAATGAAGGAATAATCCTCACAGGTACTAACGTTTATAACTTATCTGTCCTTGAGATAAGGCAGGTATTCAGTTCAGTTCAGTCGCTCAGTTGTGTCACACTCTTTGCGACCCCGTGGACTGCAGCATGACAGGCCTCCCTGTCCATCACCAACTCCTGGAGTTTACCCAAACTCATGTCCATTGAGTCAGTGATGCCATCCAGCCATCTCATCCTCTGTCATCCCCTTCTCCTCCCACCTTCAATCTTTCCCAGCATCAGTGTCTTTTCCAATGAGTCCATTCTTCCATTCAGGTGGCCAAACTGGAGCTTCAGCTTCAAAATCAATCTTTCCAATGAACACTCAGGACTGATTTCCTTTAGGATGGACTGGTTGGATCTCCCTGCAGTCCAAGGGACTCTCAAGAGGCTTCTCCAACACCACAGTTCAAAAGCATCAATTCTTCGGCACTCACTTTCTTCACAGTCCACCTCTCACTTTCCTACATGACTACTGGAAAAACCATAATCTTTTTTTTTAAATTTATTTATTTTAATTGGAGGCTAACTACTTTAAAATATTGTATTGGTTTTGCCATACAACAACATGAATCTGCCACGGGTGTACACGTGTTCCCAATCCTGAACCCCCCTCCCACCTCCTTCCTCATACCATCCCTCTGGATCATCCCAGTGCACCAGCCCCAAGCATCCTGTATCCTGCATCAAACCTAGACTGGAAATTCATTTCTTATATGATATTATGCATGTTTCAATTTAGAAAGATGGTAACGATAAACCATAGTCTTGACTAGATGGATCTTTGTTGGCAAAGTAATGTCTCTGCTTTTGAATATGCTGTCTAGGTTGGTCATAACTTTTCTTCCAAGGAGTAAGCGTCTTTTAATTTCATGGCTGCAATCACCATCTGCAGTGATTTTGGAGCCCCCCAAAATAAAGTCTGACACTGTTTCAACTGTTTCCCCATCTATTTACTATAAAGCGATGGGAGCAGATGCCATGATCTTCGTTTTCTGAATGTTGAGTTTTAAGCCAACTTTTTCACTCTCCTCTTGCACTTTCATCAAGAGGCTTTTTAGTTCCTCTTCACCTTCTGCCATAAAGGTAGTGCAGCTGCATATCTGAGGTTATTGATATTTCTCCTGGCAATCTTGATTCCAGCTTGTGCTTCATCCCCCTGCGTTTCTCATGATGTACTCTGCATAGAAGTTTAATAAGTAGGGTGACAATATACAGCCTATATGTACTCCTTTCCCAATTTGGAACCAGTCTGTTGTTTCATGCCCAGTTCTAACTGTTTCTTCCTGACCTGCATACAGATTTCTCAAGAGGCAAGTCAGGTGGTATTCCCATCTCTTGAAGAATTTTCCACAGTTTATTGTGATCCACACAGTCAAAGGCTTTGGCATAGTCAATCAAGCAGAAACAGATGTTTTTCTAGAACTCTCTTGCCTTTTTGATGATGCAGGGGATGTTGGTAATTTGATCTCTGGTTCCTCTGCCTTTTCTAAAACCAGCTTGAACATCTGGAAGTTCATGGTTCACGTACTCTTGAAGCCTGCCATGGAGAATTTTTAGCATTACTTTGCTAGTGTGTGAGATCAGGAGCATTTGATAGATGAGGAAGTTTTAGCCAAGTCAAATGATATGCTATAGGATATTAAGGAGCAGAATCTGGGATAGATCCCATAATGTATGCATATGTTTTGTATCTCTTATACATATTATTTCTGATACTACATTTCATTTTTTAAATAAAGTTTTATAATTTTAATTCTGTGATTCAATAATAGAATATCTACTGACATAGATATATAGATAGATAAATAGATAGGTAAATAGATAGGCATTTTTCTCCTCATAGGAACTCTACGTTTTTATTTTAAGGCTCTCTGTTATTTGTTGGATTACAAAGTAAAGTCACCCAGTCGCGTCCGATTCTTTGTGACCCCATGGACTGCAGCCCACCAGGCTCCTCAGTCCATGGGATTCTCCAGGCAAGAATACTGGAGTGGGTTGCCATTCCTTCTCCAGGGGATCTTCCCGACCCAGGGATAGAACCCGGGTCTCCCACAATGGAGGCAGACGCTTTAACCTCTGAGCCACCAGGGATATCATAGCTATTCACTTAACCTCTCTTGATGTCATTACCACAATATAAAAATGATATTCTTTATGCTTCCTAGTTTACAGATGAAGGAAAATCTGGCATAGGAAAGTTATGATATAAAACAATATACACACTGTCTTGTGAAATTTTATTTCCAGTGATTATCATTTAATTAATTCGATGAAACAATCAGCCAAGATCATAAAAAATTTTTTACTTGCCTCAGGAAAGGTGACTAATTTTTAAATGAGGGTTTTAAATTACAAGACCAGTCTTTGTAAAGTAACTATCTAATATTAAACTGCAAATATTCTTACACTTTGTCTATCTGATGCTTCCTTTTCTATATGAATACTGCATATCTTATGATATTACATAACTTATGATAATAAATTTAATATAAATATTAAGAGTTTTTAATGTGGATCGAACATAAAGATCTAAAGTGAGAAAATTCAAGAGCAGTGGGCAGTTGAGCCTACATGCTTTCAATATTTCTTGATTTTGGCACTTTGCAAAAATTCCTTCATTTCATCTCAATTATAACACATGAAAAGTCTTTTTATTAGGCTCTCCTCAGTGCTATAAAGTACTTGAAAGTGAGAAGGTGCCCTCAATTAAGTAGGCTGAGAAAACAAGAATCCCAGAGTAAGCTCTTCACAGCCTCCAAAAGAAAGTCCTGCTAAATTGGTCTGAATATTTTTAGACTAAACAATCATAAATAAATATGAGTTACATTTATATGTATAGGAAAGTCAGATTATACTCAAGGTTTTTAAAAAAAATGTGTTGCTTCTAAATCTATTCAACCCTCGAATGAAGAGATTTAACATTTAATGGTAGATGTCTAATGAACATCTGTGGAATATGGACTTAAAAGAATGAGTTGACAGTTCTTAACATAAGATCATACACTAAATATGTGTCATAAAGTTCTTCCTTTTGTAAATGAGAATTATCCTACACTTCACAGATGTTTCTTACATGTTTCATAAATACTCTAAAGATACAAAATATAATTTATGTGTTCATATTTAGAGTTGCCTTAAATTTTTCAAAAATTAAAACAGATTCCCAAATTATATCTTGATTATAATCATGAAGTACTGAAATGAAGTATTTTTATATGCCTTCCACCTTCTTGCATAATAAAATCAGTTTATCTATATACTGGATGCATATTTATCAGTCTTATTTTGATGTCTTAGTTCAAATAAAATATAAAATATTTAACTTAATAGTGGTTCCATTAAGAAGTTATCATTCACAAAATGTTTTATTTTATTTACAGAGTTATTTTTATATTATGCAAATTATCTTTGAGTTTTTCCCTACAAATAAATTAAAGAACAATGAAATAGCATATCTGCTATTTAGCAGATCTACATTTATTACCAGAATAAAGTTATTTGATTTCATTAGCATGTCTTCTTGTGTTTTTCTCTTTTATACGGTTTTAAAGGATCTAATGTTAGGTATCAAGATGACCACTGGGTTTTTAAGAAGAATCTTTTTTTAAGCTACAAAAGTATGTACACATGTAGAAACAAACATAACCTAAACTGTGAATCATTGTCCTTCTGAAATACAAGTCATATCAGGAACATTTAAAAAACAAACAAAAAAAAGTTTAAATTTTAGAGTTTTTTCCTTTTCTTTTTTTCTTATTCTCTCAAAGTCCTCAGGATAAAATGTTGCTTGCATGCGTGCTCAGTCACTTCAGTCATGTCCAACTCATTGCAACCCTATGGACTATTAGCCCACCAGACTCTGCCCACGGGAATTCTCCAGGCAAGAATACTGGAGTGAATTGCTGTGTCCTCCTGCAGGGGATCTTCCTATCCCAGGAATTGAACCCAGGTCTCTTATGTCTCCTGCAATTGCAGGCAGGTTCTTTATCAATGGCAGCATCTGGGAAGCCCCAAAATGTTGCTCAGGCTTCTTAAATTTGAAAAGTTTTCAATGACATTAATTTCATTCTATAACACTTGGGAATCACAGGTTCAGATAAGTTTCTAAAATAAGGAAGTACTAGATTAATAGAAGTATGTATAATGTGGTTGAATGTATACTAGTAATGAATGAAGAAAGACAAAAATGGGATTAGGCCAACTGGAGAAGAGAAGATTCAGAATGAATAATATAATGTGGTAATATGGTGCAGAAAATTTCAAGGTTTTATCAGAGTCCAGACTACATTAAAGGTATGATGCTTGGCACTTCTGTGGTCTACTTTCCTCATTTCTGAAAAACAATGCCTTTTAAAATTAAACATGTAACATATAAGTCTCATTCAACAAATTTTTAACTACCTGCAATCAGTCAGGTTATGTCTTAAATGTGAAAGATACCGTAGTGACACAAGTAAGCATGGTCTTTCATTTCTATTTTTATTTTTTTTTTAATTTTTATTTTAACTTTAGTTTACTTTACAATACTGTATTGGTTTTGCCAAATATTGACATGAATTCACCACGAGTGTACATGCGTTCCCAAACATGAATCCCCTCCAGTCTAATGGGGACATGATTAAGTACAAATACAATACAAAGCGGAATGCAATTACTACAATGAAGTGGAGGGACTATAAATCTACACAGTAAGGACACTAGTTTTAACTGAGGAGAATGGAGATCTTCCTATAAAAAGTATCCATGGAACAGTAAACTGAAGCTTGGCACTAGGGAAGAATCAATGGGACTGAAAGAAGTAAGCTGACACAAGAGAGCATTTTCATAGAACTTGGCTGAAGTTGGGAAAGATGATGAGTTTGTGAGTTTGTTAGAAGTCTAGTATGGGTTTAGATACACGTATCAGATTCAATCCTTTGTTGTTGTTGTTGTTTTGTTTTGAGCCTTCAGCAAATATAGGATCAGAAAATCCATGGAAGTGTAGAAGATCACCCTGAAAATTCCTATTGGATGAGAAGGAAGTAGGACTCATGTCAAGACCTAAAGAATACTAACTTTGAAAGGATGGAAAGGGAGGAATAGTCTGAAAGAAGACAGAAAGAGGAGCCAGGAATGAAGGAGGAAACAGAAGAGTGTAGTGTTACAAGAACTAAGGGGAGCATTTCCAAGTAACAGAAAGTGTTTACCATAGCTGTAACTTTTTTCTTACATACAATATTTTATATAAAATATCAAGAATGAGAAGGACTAAGAAGTGTGTACCTGATCAGGGAACCAGGAGTCTTCTGATAAGACTGGCAAAAATAAGAGAGTTGAATAACAAAAACAAGTTAATCAAGATCCAGTACTGAACACACAGGACAAGAATACAGTGTGTGTGTGTGTGTGTGTGTGTGTGTGTACACAGTTATTTCCTGACCTTAGGCTGTAAAGGGGAGAAAATGTGTTAATAAAACCTGTGGAATATGAGGAAAGCTTGATCCTACACAGTATGAAGATACTTGATGAGTCGGTTCCCTTCTCTATCCTTATTTAGAAGGAAGATTATATTTGAGTAAGGTATTTTGGTCATTACTAAGTATGAAAACAAAGATTTCTTAAATACCAGAACTGTGCCAAGAGAAGGAATATACTGTCAGTGAGAGTCAATATGTGATACAATAAGCCACCCCAGGAGCTCATAATGTACAAGATCTAGAAAAGACTTCCAAGCCCAGTTCTCTTCAGCAAGACTCAATACACATCTTCCAATACCAATAATTATATCTGAGGGGGTGAAATTTTATCACTCATCTATTCCCTTATTTAACTATTATTAAGTAAAACTTATTACTTTGGAATTAGTCATCTTTTGACCAAAACAAAACAAAATCAAAATAAGAACATCTTTAGACCAACTAGTTAAGAGAATTTGCAGATAAAAAGAGAACAGCGTCATTTACACATAGATATGCTTACTTATAAATTCCTGACCTCTTATAAAAGTCCTTTCTTGTCCTGAATAAAATTAAATAATTACAATCAAATATGATGATTATAAAGTATGTAACTGAATAACTATAACTGCACCTAATTTCTTCCAATTATCTACAGAATCTCAAAAAACTAATTTACTGAAATTGAATTGAATGCTTTAAAATTTTTCATACCTTCTAAATTCTCAAATTCTCCAAAAAACATAAACCTATAATTGAGTTCTCTAAAGTAAAAATGGTAATGAAATCACATCTGTCAGCATATTATTCCATGTGATTGAAAAAGAGACTATGAACACAATATAATCAAAACAATATTTAGGTATTTTCTAAAGCTTAAAATTGGAGTGACATTTTCTCATTGAAGCTAATCTATTCTGGATAACTTGATAAAGCTGACTTTTTTGGAAGACCCAAAAATCTTTAGTTTCCTGTCGTCACCTATCATAGCTCCTTTATACCTTCTTAAAATATGAGCTTCCTGGATTACCAAATACAATGAAATTTAAGGAGACTGACTGCTATGTGGGGCGTGCACTGCTGAGCCTAAGACAACTATAGAAGTAAATGTAGGGAAGACATGGACCTCATCCTTTATGAGGTGTATACCTAGCTCAACATGCTAAATTTTCATTTGAGCTGGGAGTATCAATTCTGTCCCTTACAAGATCTTTCTGCTTCTGAATATTTTGAGTAACCAGGCTAAATTTCAAAGTTTATATTATTCCATTCTGTTGCCTGTATAATTTTGGATTTTTTTTTTTAGCTTACTTTTGTCTGAAATTCAGGAGAACCAGTAAGTTCTTCTATTTTGTTTTGTTTTTGTTTTTATTTAACCATTTCACAGTAGTAGACTCTGTCTTATTTTTAACCATAATTTGCTAATTTCTCCTTTCCATTTTTAGAATTCTGAATTATGTCATCAAGAAATTACTTCCACTGAGGTTTTTCACTCATTTTTCTATCCTAAATTAATTTCTCCCTACTTTAATATCAACTTATGTGTGAGAACAAAAAAAAAAGAAGTTGCAAACTGTGAATGCATGAGGTACACTGTCACATAACGAAAGCAATAACTAAGGGGGAAAGAAGGAAATAAGTACCCCTTCACAGGCTTTAACTATTACACCATATAAAAATAAAAGTTTTTGTAAAATAAGTACTTTATTGCCTAGTTTTGATAAAAGAAAACTTTAAATATTTGTCATTTATTTTACTTTATTACTTTGTAAGTATACAACTGAAAATGTCACAAAGTCATCTACTTTCTAATATTCTTCTCTTTATTATTTTCTTAAGTATTAGAATTCTAAAACATTTTCAACTTTTGCTGAGCTAAAGCTGTTTTTCTGATTGTTTAAAATGTCTCAGCTGATATACAAATGAAGACAAAATATTTAAAAGTATGAGTATGTATTTTCAGTACAATACCTGAGTAGTACCTGTAAACATTCTATTCTAGAACTAATACAATTTTGTGTCTAAAGGTAGATGTTCAGTAAGGGATCACTTTATTACTGTTAAATGATACTGTAAATAACAACTATCATTGATTAAAAGTTTATATGCCAGACACTGAGAGATACTTTTCTAAATGTATATATGTATCTATCTATATATATGATTGATATATATAATGAATATACATGTTTATATTTAAATAATAATCTATATCTAGCATTGTTTTCTCCATTTTACACCCAGAAATCAAGGCTTATAACTTATTATATTAATTATACCAATGAGATGAAATATGATAAAATCCAAATGTTTAGATACCAAAGAAGTTGGTTCAAAGTTATAAACTTTTTTATTTCTGAGGCATCAACTCTCAAAGAATACTAGAAGACTTAGAAGAGTTTGGTTCTAATTCTGTCTTGACTACTTATCTCCCAAATAAACCTCATAGCTGTGAGACCCAGGACAATCCTGACCTGACCATAGGACAGGAAGAATTTAAGGGGCTTTAGACCAACCTAGTGGGATTTGTTGAAGCCTTTCACATTGGGCTGCACTTTAAAAAACTGGTTATATAAACTGTTCTTCAGGTCAAGTCTTCCCTGAATATATTGATATTTACTACTGATTATTTTCCTCTATAGGCAAGATATACAATAATGCTAAAAACTAGAACTCAAAAGCCAATCTTTGAAGACTCAAGTTTGTATCTATTAAAAATTTAAATTCCATTTCAGTTTAGGAAATTAGCAAAGGTCATCTCAGCGTTTTTAAGTCTTTTAAAGCCTTATATTTGATTATGAAAGATAAATATACACACACATTGTTCAATATGGTTCTAAAGATGAGAAGACATTTCGTTTTGGTTACATACACATGGTCACATGGTGAGATAAATATTTTTTATTAAAACACAATAATGTCATAATGCCAGACTCTAAAATCATTTTTATGAGTTATTGCCTTTCTTTCTGTGATACACAGGTCTATCTGAGCACACAGCATGATGGAGGGAAAATCTGAAACTAAAAGGTCATCTAAAAGGTCAAACTCATGAAGCATTCAATATTCATTCTTTCTTTCACTNTTTCATGACTGCTCTTTAAAAACACCACTGTAAGTTGTCATTTATATAAATATATGGATCAATGGGAAAGTTATCTTCTCAACAAGTATGCATAGTCAAACTAATCAAGTTAAATAGTTTTAAATAACTGTAACCAGACATAAAAAGAAAAAAAGTAGATATTCTCTCATGAAAAAGTAGATTACAATGGGGAAGCTAGTCCTTTGCATGTCTGAAACTTAAAAATATAAATAAATAAATCATGTAAAAGAATATTATTTTAAAAGTTTTATCAATGGAGGAACATATTTATAAATGCTCCTAGACTAATGGTATGTAGAAAAAATAATTTATAAGCAGTGCTCACAACTCTTACTCTTTGGAGATTTGTTTTATGTTAGCATATACTTACTAGTCTGATTGGGCTTCCCAGTGGCTCAATGGTAAAGAATCTCCCTGCCAATACAAGAGATGTAGGAGTCATGGGTTTTCTGTCTGGGTTGGGAAGATCCCCTGGAGAAGAAAATGGCAACCCATTCCAGTATTCTTGCCTGAGAAATCCCATGGTGGACTATAGTTCATGACGTGTCAAAAGGGTCAGTGATGACTCAGCGACTAAACCAACAACAACAAATACTCTGACAGTCCTTGAAGGACATGAAGACTTTGGAAGAGGAAGACTTAGAGCAGGTTTGTTATACACATAAAAGTGCACAAGCAAGTGAATCAGAAATCCACTTTACTCAGGGTACATAAAAGAAAAGAAATGTAACATATTCCCCATAATACATTGACAGTAGGCTAAAGATTTGCAAACTTCCACAGAAGGAAGAAAACATCAGAGGATTAAACCATTGCAAAGAATAGCCCAGTTTACTATGGTAACATAATTTCAGGTAATGTTTAGGAAACAGTAGTATGATTTATATTTACATAATGTAATGTTTGCACTTTACATAAAGAATAAAATATATATTTAAGTCATGTGAATTTTATCATTGGCCCTATTAAAAATGGAGATATAAGAAATAATCCAACTTCAGCCATCAAATGCTTCATTCCATAAGCATTGTTTACATATCTGATTATAATGTTAAACCTTTTAAATTCTAGATCTTGAACTCCTCTGCTTCACATCAGCAACTTTAAAGTATGCCAGTTCAGGTACGGGTAAATATTCAGGTAACACTTCCTCATTGCACATGGCAAAATCTAAACAAGTTTTAAAGAAAAATCAACCTCAGGTTTTACACTTAACGTGAATTCAGTGGACCTATATTTTAAAGCATTATGCTAATCTCATTCTACTATTTAGATGTGACCTTGAGCAAGAGGAAACTGGCATAAGAAGAATTATCTTGCTTAGGATAGCTTTGTTATGATATTCAGAGACAGTTATCCATCGGAAACTGCAGTACAAAGCCGTTTATTTCTTTACTGTGCCATGCTAAAGTTCCAGAGATAGTCCTCATTTCCTCTGCTGTATGCATCTACCATAAACTGTTCTTACTTGCTTTAGCTGACATAGCAGCCTGTAAAAAAGAAGGTTTTCATTCCCTTTTTTTTTTCTTTTTAGTATGACCATATGAGTAAAAGTGAGGCTAAAAGTCAGCTTAATATGCAGCAGTCACATTGCTCAAGTATTCAGGTAAGTGACTTGTCTCTAGGTGGTTGCATGAACCAGCCATTTCAAATCAAAGCAACTGGACTCCCAAATGAATTGAGATTAAAGCTAATTTGAATTATAGAATTCAGTATATATTTCTGTGGTACCATAACAATGTAATAAATGTAGCAACATCATGACTGAGCTTTGCACATGATTCGTAAACTCTGGTCAAAGAAAAAGAGAATAGGACACATATAAATAAATTATATTGCTTAAATTCAGTAGAATTTTATCAAGGTCTTTTGTCATATATGTTAGGATCACATATTTGACCCTGTGGATCACAACAAAATGTGAAAAATTCTTCAAGAGATGGGAATACCAGACCACCTGACCTGCCTCCTGAAAAATATGTATGCAGGTCAAAAAGCAACAGTTAGAACTGGACATGAAACAACAGACTGGTTCGAAATTGGGAAAGGAGTATGTCAAGCCCATACATTGTCATTGTACTTATTTCACTTATATGCAGAGTACATCATGCAAAATGCTGGGCTGGATGAAGCACAAGCTGGAACCAAAATTGCTGGGAGAAATATTGATAACCTCAGATATGCCGATTTATGGCAGAAAGCAAAGAACTAAAGAGCCTCTTGATAAAAGTAAAAGAGGAGAGTGAAAAAGCTGGCTTAA